>JAODIE010000007.1:2947209-3121072 GCA_027575565.1 Diploeciton nevermanni
AGCAAGTAATTAGGGTTTACAAAGACGCCGATCTTGCTGACAGTATTGAATTTGATTGGTTGGTTGGACCTTTACCAGTTGGGTAAGTTTGAATAAACAATTGCAGAAATAACAATTGGTATTAAATCAATGTAATATAAATAATTATTAATTAGAGATAGCCAAGGTAAAGAAATTATTAATCGATTTACTTCCGACTTGGAAACTGGTCATGACTTCTGGACTGATGCCAATGGCAGGGATATGATGCACAGAGTTCGTGATAAGCGCCCTACCTATGAACCAGGTATCGGAGAACAAGTGTCTTCTAATTATTATCCCATTACATCTGAAATTGCAATTGCTGATGGAAAAGTGCGCATGGCTGTGGTCAACGATCGTTCTCAAGGTGGTTCTAGCATTAAATCAGGTCAGATTGAAGTAATGGTGCATCGTGCCACCCTGAGAGATGACTATTGGGGTGTTGGTGAACCTTTGAATGAAAATGAGTTTGGTGAAGGAGTTAAAGCACGTGGTCGTCACTATTTGATTCTCACCAATATTGCTGATCGTGGTGTTGCGAAGAATATTGCTATCAATGTTGCATTTGCACCTTGGATGCTAATTGGAGAAATGAGTAAAACATACTATACTGATATTAATTGGGAGGTTTGTTTTTAGATTGTATATAAGAATATCTACTCATCATCGCAATTTATGTAGTTTGTAGGATTGAAAGGAAATGTGCCAGAGATGGTTCGCGTTTTAACTTTGGAGCCCATTACAGATAAGAAAGAATTGCTTTTGTTGCGCTTGGAAAACTATTTTGATGCTGAAAGTGGCAAACCACAAACCATTTTTCTGAAGGTAGATATTCATGATGTTATCATGTTGTTTATATAAACTGGTATATTTTCATTATAGAATTTGTTTACAAATTTTGAAATTCACGAGATTGAGGAAATGGATCTTGCCGGAAACAGCCACAAACGGGAAAATGGAAGACTCAGTTGGTTTGATTACAAACTAGGTGACAAATCTAACGCATCCTTGGAAGTAACTCTGAATCCAATGCAAATAAAAACATTCCTTGCTCACGTTAAATATAATTAATCAACTGAAAATACTATTTTCTCGTTTTACAACATTTATTGTTAATTTCAAATATAACATAGTAATAAAATCTTTAAATGCACTCTTCAAAGTGAATATAGAAACAAAACATGTTAAAATACATAAAATACTTTCTCATAAATTGTCATACAATTTGCTAAAATAGGAATGACTTAATATTACTTTGTAAACCTTTTGTATAAATTCTGTTTAAAGTAAGATAATTTAAACTAAAGCATTTTATATATCCAATGATTGATAGTACGCCACTAAAACCTGCCATGCCTTGGGTGCCATGAAACCATCTGGTGGATGCTCACCACTACGTGCCAATGCCCTCATACGTGTTCCAGATATGAAGTCAAAATCTTCTTTCCTGCTTGGATCAAAAAAAGCCATCCTCTGATGACGTTTATCATAAGCTGCCACACGGAATGGAATAATTTCCAAGGCGTCCAAACCTGGTGCCATTTTCAAAACACGTCCACCATGCATTACATCATACAAATTGCCATCTAGGCTTGCATCTTTGCCATCTGGATGCGGTACACCGGCTGGGTCACGACCAACAATATAGAAGTTAGCACCAGCATTCATGCGAGCCTTTGCATGCCATTGAACTTCTGTTGGACCAGCGTACATCATTGGACTTGGAAAAATAGCCAGTACGGTTGACTTTGCGTCAAGAAGACCTTCGTCCATTACAGCTTGATGTTGTAACATACGTTCAGGCAGTGGTACATCATCGTCCTTCACCCATCCTCCCAAAGGATGAAGAAGTAATACAGGACGCTCAAAACCGCGTTCTTGAAGTTGCCTCTTAGTATCGGACATAAGAAGAGCGTGTCCATTATGAATCGGATTGCGTAATTGAAAAGCAAATACTGCATCAGCATGCATGGCTTTGAATTTAGCCCTTAGTTCGTTAGGTGTAAAGCGGTATTGGTCAAGACCATCGTTCCATCTGATACGGTGAAGGACTTCTAAGTCACCACCAACTAACCAATCACCAGATTCCATTATAAGTTTAATGTGCGGATGATTTTTGTGGGTAATTCCAAATTGACGAGCACAGCGTTCTTCTTTGCGGTGATAATAAAATTCCGGTTTGCGGAGAATAGCAACGCAAACACCGTTATAATACAATGATATGCCAGAAGTTTCACTTAATCGTTCCTTATCAACTCTACTACATGGTAATACTATAGGAACACTCTGATTTACGACGTTATTGCCGTCAAAATTGCAATTAAAGTGCAACGTTTGAAGAAATTCATGTTCACGCATAAAACCTTTCAGTGGTGAAGCCCAACCTTCACTTAACACCTATAAAATAATACAATTAGTATTAACCTACATGATTATGAGAGTTTTAGAACGTACTTGAACCCATTGCAAATCAATTAGGCTAATATTGATCCCAGGAAGAGATGCAGCTTCTTCTCTTGCAGCTGCCATTTTTTCTTCTGGAACAAGTAGCTCCTCCACACAATCTTGATTTGTTACTTCCTTCGGAATAATTCCATTCTCTTGCAGCATCTCAACAACCTGCAGCATACTCTCCTCAACAGTCATAGAAACTGTTTTGACCACAAGTTCAGGATGCTCAGGAGTTTCATATGGTTGATCAATGCCTGTAAATCCTTTAATATCTCCTTTCCTGGCCTTCACATACAAACCCTTAGTGTCTCTCTCTTCACACACCTTCAAAGGAGTATCAATAAATACTTCAAAGAAAGGTAAATCAGACTCTCTATGAATAATTCTTGCCAAGTCACGATCCTCAGCAAATGGAGATATGAAACTGCACAAACATATCTGACCAGCATCAGCAAACAACTTGGCCACCTCAGCTACTCTTCTAATATTTTCCTCTCTATCTCCTTTAGAAAATCCCAAATCTTTATTAAGGCCTGTCCTCATGTTGTCCCCATCAAGACAATAGACTGGTATTCCATGAGAAGTTAAATAGGCTTCTAATTCGAAAGCTATTGAAGTTTTGCCAGCACCTGAGAGGCCAGTGAACCAAACACTGCAACCTCTGAAACCTCTAAGATGACCCAGAATTTGACCGCGTTTTGCTCTAGAAACATGATGTTTCTGTTCAGTCACATTTGTTGCTACTTGCAATGAAGTTTTTTGCTTCTTGATAATTGCCTGGTTGCTTGACATCTTCTACTTCGAGAATTATACTGCACAGAAAAATAGATAAACAAAAGCAATGTTGTTGCTGAAAAAACAGATCAATAAAATTATTAAATCAACGAAGCACGTACGCGTACTTCATCCACTTTAATGTTGGAATTATCGACGTTAATGTGTGCGAAGTGCGAAGCCTTGCAAGTGAAATTACCAAAGAATTCCGCTTTGTAATGTATGTTCACTCGAATTATTTAAATAGTTAGCACAATAATGTAACAGTATTTTGCGTATGGTAAAATTTTGATGGATCGGGTGGGATTTTCAACACAGCATGCATGAGTGGTACGAGTGGCATGAGTTACGAAATGTCCGAAGTGCCAGGAGACGTAAATGAAACACCCCACTTCAAATCGGATGTAGGTTTAAATAAACAGTATAATTAATGTTTTGATTGCATCAGTTGCTCTAATTACATTAGCATAAAGTGCAAAATCTGCGTAATTATTAAATTTATTGTTCTACTGTGTGGTTTAGTAATAGTTTAGTAATTCGTAGTATGCATTTATTAAGGAACGCTAAACTATACGAATTATTCAAGGAAAACAAAATAGTTAATAATTAAATGATTATATGCAGTATTGATGATAATCTTTGTGTATGTATTCAAATTCTGCTCTGACTCACAACTTTGGGATGGTCTGTTGCTAGGCGGGTAGTCTACTGCAAGCCGTTGTCCAAGTCAGTTGTCGCGATTGGCGCGGTAGCAATTTTCTCATTTTGATCTTGAATAATTCGTTAAATTTTCTGTAAATTTCGTCAAAATCTTTAGCAATATGGCATGGTTACCTTTGGAATCCAACCCTGATGTAAGTGAATCCGTTAATCTTGTACATTCTTCATTTGAACATAATTTATTTGCGCAGGTTATGAATAAGGTGAGTTTACAAATTTAATTCTATTTAAACCACATCATATGCAAATTAGCCGGTATTCGTTACTCATGGAGTTGTCAAAATACGCAGTTTCTGCAAATGTTGGGTGTTTCATCGGAATGGAAAGTCGTCGATGTCTTTGGACTGGATGATGAGTGTCTTGCCTGGGTGCCAAAACCTGTGTTGTCAGTAATTTTACTCTTTCCTTGCAGTGAAAAGGTTTGCTAAGTGTTGTTTATATTAAATTATGAAATGCAATAATGTGAGTTCTATATTAGTATCATGAATTTACAATCCAAGAACAAAAGGACATAGAAGAAAGGGGTCAGACTGTTGCTGAAAACATTTATTATATCAAGCAGCTTGTATCAAATGCATGTGGAACAATTGCATTACTACATTGTGTTGCCAACAACTCAGAAAAGTAGGTACATGAGAGTTGTTTGTTTTCTTCATTAGCAAATGATTGTTGATTTTCTGGGCATTTTTTTTTTTTCTCCAATTTTTATTTCTTATTATGGTACTGTTTTTGTAATGTTGGTTTTATGTAGATTATATTTATAGATTGCAGGTTACTAATGAAAATTTTAAGAAACTTTTGGAAGAATCTGTTTCTATGACTCCCTTGGAACGCGGTCAGAAATTACAAGCAGTTGCAGCAGGTATTCAGGATATGCACCAGGAATTGGCTCAGGAAGGACAGACTGAAGTAAATCCCAATGAGCAAGTAAACCATCACTTTATTGCTTTTGTTCATATGGATGGTGATCTCTATGAATTGGATGGACGAAAAGAATTCCCCATCAATCACGGAAAAACCACATCAGAAACATTATTAGAGGTAGGTAGATATTTTTTTTATTTTTGGTCAAGATAATACGCATTTCTTTTTATATATAAAGGACGCGGCTAAAGTATGCAAACAGTTCATGGCACGTGACTCTGAAGATGTTAACTTCACCGTCATGGCCCTCACTGCTTCGGAGAATTGATTCGTTGTGAACCACACGAAAATCATTGATTGGGCGCTTTACAAATTTGGCAATTATTTTTATAAGTTTATAATTTAGCTTAACAATATCACCATTAGAGGTAAACACTGGAAAGATAATCGCACGCAAATCTGAAGTGAAACAACGAAATCTGGATTTCGTTATCGCGCTCAGGGCATGCGTATATCCTCTTGTGCATTTATGATGTGTCGCAAAGCAATGCAACGCCCCGCAATATCCAATGTTCGGGTGGCTTGGCCGTGCACAGCCAGAACGGTGTGATAAAGTTTAAATCTGTTCTATTCGACTTCTTGTAAACCGGGCACTAAAAATCATAATCATGAATATGTATCAGCGTGAAATAAATTTCCATATTATGCATTTTCTTACAGTGTACAGTTTAGGGTCTTTTGGTGCTGTCGAAAATATGGCGAAAACATGAACGACCGGAAGGAGAGTATATAACACTTTATTGGTTGATTCGGTGAGTCTGGAATGGCGGCGTTCCCACCCTGCACCGTCCAGAAACAGCCCATAGACATAAACACCTTCTGGTGGCGACGACTTAATTTCCTCTTTCATGTTTTTTGTTACTTCGTTGTGCAATACGACTTGATCCAAAGCCCAACCCTTATGTGCACGGGCGACTTCTTGTCTCATGGCAGTGAGGAAACCTTGTGGATTGAAGAAGCCAGTCAACCAGAATACGTATGGGCGTCCATTGAAACACCACGTACGGAATTGTTGATCTCTGTCTATTACTTCAGAATACCAGAAACCGATACTGCTGGCAGGCCACGAATTCCTTATCCATATTGCAGGGACACGAGCATCAAAAATGTTATCCAAAGCATCTCTCAAACTCTGAAGTGAAAAAGGTATCAATTAATACATTCTGATCTAAATAGTCATTTGTAGTTATTCCAATACCTCGTTCATTATAATGGTGCCTTCAATCGCTAACAACAGGTCCTTAAGAGTGACGCGAATCAAATGTATCACGCGCTGCATTCTATCAATTTCCTGACGTAAAAATATGTTTAACGGGTTTAGGTGATTCATAATTCGTAGCCTTTCTTTGACTTCATATGGGTCGTAATTGTTTGGTAATTTTGATAACATTTCTTGGCAAATTCTAGTTACTTTTGCTTCTCTTGTTTCCCCACCCATAGCACCTGCATCCTTGGGTTGAATAGACAGTATGGTACTCAACATTGAATTACAATAGGATGATGAAAATCTAGAAGAAAGCTAGTTCGTTTACGATGCTCATGATTAAATAGTTTTAACATACGTAATATCAGCATTCGGATGCAGCCCATACGCCTGCGGAGGGTCATAGCCAGGCATTGATTCAATTGTTGCAATATAATCAGTGACTTGTTTGTATTTATAGATTTTGTAACCTTTGTAAAATTGAAAGTCTTCGTTGAACATTTTGTCGCTGAACCACACTTTGGCGAATGTGTTCAGTAAGCGTTTATCATAGTCGTCTGTCACGCGTCCACCATATTGGACCTCTCCTAACATATACCGAATTGTGGTCCAACTGATTCCCAAAATGGGATCCAGATCATCTAAGTGATTTTGCACAAACATACAACTGGCCGACCAATCAGCTGAATTGAATTCATAAGGAATATTCCACCCCAAGGGTCCAAACTTTCTTCTTTCCTGCACTACAGTGTGCAAAAAGGAAATGGCATATACTAGGGGGATGTATTCTGGTTGATCAGAGTAATCTAACATATCTTGACTCATTGATGTGTATGTTCTTAGTAGACCAGCACGAATACCTTAATGATTTAGGTATTTAACTTAGGGGTATATTTTGGAAATGTGAGAAAATACCTGCAGGGGGTTCATTTGTGAATTTTATGCACATTTGCAACAGTCCAATTGGAAACTCTGGGTGGCCTTCAGTGGTAATCCACAAGCGGAAGTCAGGATGAGTGGGATTAGTTTGTTTCTCCATTTCCATAAAGTCCAACATCACTTCCTCCATATAATCTAATCCTAGATGAGTGTTTTGCAACAATGCCCAAAAGCCCTAGAAGTTTAATTGTATTTATATTAGTAGATAATTTTCTACTACTTGAAATGTTTTAACATACTTCGGTTTGAGCCTCCGCCAACATTTTCCTAGCATGTACTTCCTGCCCTTGCCCCATAGACATTGTCTTGACCCTATTTTCCACTCTCTTCGCAAGAATTTCTATATATGGAGTTGGGTCAGATCCGGTACTCAAGAAGCAAATCATTGGCGTAAGTGGCCGACTTTCCTCTAGCATGGTATTTAGATTTAAGATAACAGGATCAGCGTACTTCTGTCCTTGCGAAGAAGCAATATATTTCTTGCTTTGTGCGTAGGTTCTATCTGGGCACCAAGCGCGAATTAGTAATAATTTTCTAAAGCTATCCAGATTTCCATATCCGTTTGGAATTACTGCTTCTTCGGGTGCATCTTTATCAAACCATGTTTTCCATTGTTTTTCATTGTTGCAAACTTGCGATACGATATATTGGAAGTGCCGTAACTTTGTTAACTCCACTAAGTTTAACCAAGTCATGTCTAGTATCCATTTTGCTGGTTTGGGTTCAACAGCATTCAAATCTAAGGCAGCTCCACCCTTTATAAATATCTGGAATTCTTCATGAGTGATATGTTCACGTTGTAGATCTATTCTCAAAGTCATCATCAAGACAAACATGTATTTGTCCTTTTCGTATAATCCCCGGGATTTATATTTAAATATTTCGTATGTGAGATATTCTATTATATTGTTGATACGTCTAGAATTAAAACATTATAGTAGGGTAATTTTAAAAGCACGAAAACAACTTGCTTGGTTTGAATGTTGCTTTTATCGGATCTTTGCATGGACAAGTCAAATCTCTCCAAAAATTGCACCAATGATGTTTGGTACATGGAATTCACCATAGACATCGTTGTAATGAGGAAATATAATACACTGCCCCGTGTCGCAATGGGTCTGAATTCCTCTCGAGCAGCGTTGATTTTAATTTCCGTTTCCCTAGCAATGGTTAGTTTTTCTCGTACTTCAGTTGCTGTATTTTTCGTAACATTTAACACTCCAATTAAAGATTCATCTTCCACCAAGTTTCCTTGAGTTGTCGTTAATTTGTACAACAAATTCTGTTCGAGTTCACCGATTTTACGTTTATTTGCTGTTACATCTTTCATTAATGTAGTACGCTCAGTTTCTAGCTCTCGTTTCTCACTGAGAATCACTCTTCCTAACAGTTGGTCCTCAAGACCTTTCATAGTTACAGTGAAGTCAATGATTGAAGTTCTTGCAAAAATTTCAGGAGTGTAGGATGGATTTGCTAGTTTCGTAGTGATATAAACACGGAAACCTTTCATAAAATCAACTTCTTTGTCTCCAATTTTGACTTTATACATTGTACCAATTTTGATTAAGTTATTTTCAAGGACATTGTCTAATACTGGATCTAATTCTTCTGCTACGTCTTCTATTATCATCGGACGTCCCAACGTTACAGCATCTTCAATGTGATTCCTATTAAATTAGATTTAAATCAATTTACAACTTGATTGCGAGTAGCAAATTATTACCTGAAGTATTTGTGACTTAGAGCTGTTACAATCAAATTATTGTTGGCTTCTTTATTTTTAATCCAGATTTTACCTTGGTTTTGCGGGTCGATCAACAATGGATATCGAACAGCTTTTGTAACAATGATACCATTTTGGATGGACAACTCGTCGGTGGGCAAACCATCTAAGTTCCACTCACCAATCTTTAAGAAATGATGTATATGTACGATTGCATATGTTGAATATTTATTATTGTTATATAGGAAATTCTTACCGTAGCGGCGTCAGTTAAACTGTCAATGACATTGATGTTACTTGAGACGGGAATCTTATGTTCTAAAACCATCTTGTACCAATCTCGCTGCATCATAGTACGAAATTCTTGATTAAAAGGACCAGCGTATCCCAAAAACCCAGTTAAAACCAAAACATCCCCGATTAAACGCTCAGTCTCGGCTTTGAACTGTGTTGATTGCTCTGTCCAACGAATTTTCTCACCCCCCAATCCATTAATCAACGCAGTGGCGGCGTCCATTTTAGATTTCACTTTGTTAGCATCGTCCAAGACAGCTTGCTTAAATGACATTGCCGTATCGTATTTCTCCTGGCACGCCCGTACTTCTGCTTCCTTTGATTCCAGCAATTTCATGGCAGCACCTAATTCTGATTGCGCTTTATCCAACTTGGCTTGTTGTCGTACTAAATTTGCTTTTAAGGGCAGGACATGCACGTTCACCTGGTAGAATGAAGCCATTGCAATAGTCCAAGATATCAAACCAGCCACATTACCACAAGCTGTTTTTGCTGACTCATAGTTATATTGGGGAAATTCAAAGTAGGGCAAAAGCAAATCAAGCATTTCAGAATTGATTTGATCTTTAGGATATTCTTGTAACTTTGTTAGAAATTTCGTGTCCGCCATTACTCTTAAAGACTCATTCCATGATGTCCCCACAAATTTCTTCTCTACATCAACTTGTGTCGGTTCCAATTTTTTGCGGAAGTAAATAAGTACGCAGTCCATAATTAACATGATCAAATGTGGTGGTTTGCCCAACTTACGTACTGTTGCGATGTCAGCTGCTTTAATTGTTAGTAAAGCAGCTTCAGCTGCATCAAGCGCAGGCTTAGCATCTTTTAATCTTCCTTCTGCTTCTTTCTGGTCAACACTGATATTCGCGACAAGCGTTTCGGCTTTCTCTTTGACAATAGTTGCTTCTTCCTTAATTTTGTTTGCTACTTCAGAAGCTTCCATTACAACATTTAATACCTTCTCGGCCTCGTTAGTAGCTGCAATAATATCCTTTTCTTTAAGCGCAAGTTCTTTGCGTAGAACATCAACGCTTGCACCCGCTTCCACTAACTTTCCAAGACCAGTTCTCATACGAACCGCCAAAATTTCAATTTCCTCATGTTTACTAGAATAGAGTGTTTTATAACTGCCCAGGAATGAAAGGAACGTTTTTGGTGTTACAAACGTTTGCCTTCTAAATCTATCAAAGTAATTCACGCAGACATCCCCAACGTAATCCTGTACTTCAGAAGTCATTATGATCAACTCATGTTTTGCTTCGGGTGTGCAAACAATTGGGAAAGCTAGTAAAAGGTGCTCGCTTACTTCGATTAATGCATCCAATGGCCATTTTGCGAACCAGTCGATCGTTACACCGGATACCAGACCAGGAAACTTCATTGCTCTAGTGCGGAACTTGTCACTTACAGGTGAGAAACACAACACCACATGCAGATTGTTCCTCGCGCGGGATATAAAGAAATCGTAGAGGTTGTCATTAGTCGGAATGCGTTTTGGCTGCACCTTCTTCATTACAGGTATCAGCTCGGATTGTATTTCGTCAATCTCGTCCTTCGCAAAAAGATTGGCAATTTCTCCAGAACTTAAAACGTTGTTTAAGTATTCAAGAAACGTTTCTTCTTTGATGTCATTATCTGTGAATATAAACGTAATTCCATGTCCTTCAGAGCCGGCAATACGGTAAAGAATTTTAAAATCATCCATCAAGTTGTTATTATTATAAGACCTAGTGAGTTGTATTTGGAAGTGTCTATAATCAGCTATGAAGCTTGCTAGCTTCGTCAAGCTTTGTTTCCCTGATCCGCCAACCCCAACAAGCATGGAATTACCTCGAGGGGTGCGAATTATTCTCGAAATGATACATAAATGAATCATGGCGTCCATGAAAAATACTAGATCTAATTGTCCACTTCTTGCATTTTCATTGTATGTTTCCATAAATTGAAGCAGTTTGTCTTTGACGAAGTCCCAATCAGGAATAACTTGATAGATTTTTGGCGCGCCGAAATCAAAATCGTCAGGCTCGTCCCCAGTTGCTTCTGGTGGTTCTTTCAAGAAATCAACAAAATATGTTGGTTCTGGGTCAAATTCATCGATATATTCGGGTAGCTTCTCATTAACGACTTTCATTACGTTGTTCATGAACCATGCTTTGTCTTCTTCGCAAGTGAATCGATCTGAAATGACTCGAGTACATTCATGCTGCCAAAGTTGAAGCATCACCGTAATGGAAGGCAGTTCATCGTCAGTAATATAAGTGATTCCTTGCCAAATTCTTGAGAGATCTCGCAAATTGAAAACATAGTGAAACTTTGCTGGTGTTGGCAACATCTTCACTTTCGTATTTTGCCACAAGTGGCGGGTCATTGGAATCAGTTTGGGTATAAAGTCTACAACCCATGATTTGAAACGTTCGATACAGAAGTAACCCTGTCCTATTTTACGAAAGATTTGATCCATAGAATTGATGCTAGGCAGAGTACAGTTAAAAATACTGTATTGGCGTTTTAGACGATTTGGAATATCATTACGTCCACCTCCTGGATGAATCATAGCTGCTAGGAAAAGCACATCAAGTATGGTTGAGAAGTCACCAGGTTTGTCCAAACTATAAAATCCAGACTGTTCCATTACTTGCCGAACAATTTCATTAGTGACTTGATCACCCCAATCATTGATTACCGGCATATTAATGTCATCAATGAATATAGTAAGAGACTTGCCTGCTGGAGGGCCATAAGTGGTTCCTACTCTTTTATCAACATAAGACTCAATAATGCGTTGTACCATATTTGGTGTAGTGGCAGAGGAGAAGTTAAATGACTTAAATAGTTTGAAATCCGGATCAAATTGTAATGTATATGCCTTGATCATCACAGTTTTGGCAGTTCCCTGCTCCCCAATTAAAAGGACCGCCTTATTCTGCTTTGCAATGGTTGATATAAGGAACGCAGTACGGACATTATCAACATTGGGCACTAAAATACTAGCATATTCTAGAATATGGTCAGGCGGGTAGTAGAATTCTTCAACACGTTCGGACCAGTGCTGCCAGCGTCCATTGTCACCGACGACATATTCAAAAATAGTTTCATCTTCCAGAACTTTGGGCCAGCTCATTTTAGAAGGATGCTTTAGTACAAACTCTTCAAGTTTCGCTCTGTCATCTAACTCGAGTACTGCACCCAAGGACCACATACAGGCGAACAGGAATAGGTTTTCAAGATGGCGATCAGTTAAAGTTTCTGTAAATAGCAAATTAAGCAAAGAATAGTAATATAGTTCACCTCCTTACTGTTCTCCTTTTCTTCAGTGCTGGCTTCAATAATTCCTTGTAGTAGATCATAACATTGCCTAATATACAATGCTTCTAAGATAAACATTTTTGGCTTTAGTTTTGTTTGTACAAATGTGTGCATGTCATCGTATATCTTGTTGAAACAATTTTTAAGCACATCAGCTTCTTGTTGTGGCCTTGTATTCAACCATGCTTGTAGCAATGGTGGCCACGGTAACACAGATGAGCTTAGAAAAACCATCCCCATCCGAGAAACTGTTGCAGGACTAGCATTGTCAACATTATCTGGTTCAAAGACCAATTTACAGTTTGGCGCCATTACAATTCTGTCTCCGTTGGCCAACGTTAATGTTTTATTGTCATCAAGGACAGAATTTAAATTCTCTATCCACACAGCATCAACAGGACCATCTAAAACTAACCATACAAAATCGGTTTTCTTTACTTTCAGTGTTCGTCTCCATAATGTGGAAAAAATCCCGTCTGTCCAATCATTAGTTGCCACGTCCAATCTGCCAAACATTTGGGGTGCAGTAATTGCTTTAGGATTCATTCTCATTTCTTTGTGAGGCTTGCCCATTTCGGTTAAAGACCTCATTAGGCAATGCATTGACGAAGTTTTACCAGCTCCCGTTGGCCCCATACTCATTAACCCATGCCTTACCAGACTACTTTCGTACAATTGTAAAATTTTCAAATTCCAGCTCGAATAATTAACATATCCCATTTCACTAGATTGATTAGCGATTGCTTTTTGAAGATCTTTCCATCCGTGCGATTGGAGCCTAATGCCAGGGAACATATCTTCAATTAGAGATAGGAAGAGAGGTTCATCTTCATCGACCAGTTTACTGAGATTCATATCGCGCAATACTCGCATTACCGTCGTCTCTTCGGTATCATTAGGGTGCTCTCGTTTTTGGGCTCCAAGTGTTCGTAAGCAAGATAGAATGTTACGTAGACCAAAATCATAATGTACTTGTTTGGACAATTGCTCTTCACATAGTTTATACAAGGTATAGAATTTCCTACTTAGAATAACATTCTCCTTGAAACCACAAGACGCGAGTTTTACCCGAATGATGATTTGTCGATCTGGGACCATCATTGCTACCGAGCGGAACATGATTTTTAAGTTTTCTGGGAGCTCTTGACGACCTGCGTAACCCGGATTCATTGTAAGGAATATGCCGAATTCAATGTTCATAGAAACTGTGTCACCGTCACTGTGGGATGAAACACATATTGCAGATTTGGTTCTAAATAGAAAGAAAACCAAATTGATACCTGAATATGAATGTGGGTTTTCTTTCTTTTCTAGCCTGGAGAACAATATAAATCTGCTGTGCAGCAACTGAAAGTACAGGGAGTTCAATTCGATTGAATTCATCAAAGCATCCCCATGTTCCAGATTGGGCTAAACCCTAAAATCAATTCATTAATAAATTCATAATTTTAATAAAGACAGTTTATTTTTGATTACTTTGTATATTCTGCCAAGCCCACGGAAATCCATCTGATCTGAACAATTGAATACGACAACTAATTTTCCTAAAGCTCTGCCCATATCTTTGGTGGTTTCAGTTTTACCAGTTCCAGCAGGTCCTGCAGGTGCCCCACCTAGATTCATCCCTAAAAATAATTTGATTGCCATTATCAATTGCATCACCGTACTCGACACCCCATCATTGGGCGCTCGGTAGCTGCACATATGTTGGGGAGGATGCAAATCTTTTTGCTCTAGTTTTAACTACAACGCCCCCAATGGGGGGATTTTAGCGGGATCTGCACCCGTGACCTTCTGATTCATGGGCCAGCGCGTTGCTAAGTGTGCTACCGAGGCGATTAGAATTTGTTTATAACAATTTAAAAATTACGTTTCATGGAACTTACAAATAGCTTGCGCTAGAGTAATATAACATCTGTCTGTCAAAGGAGTAATAACCAAACGTTCTGTTACACCCAAATACTCATTTTGATACAAGAATTGAGCGTCTGTAATCTTTACAATAACATCATCATTTTCTTCATTATAATAAAAACGCGCTTGTTTCTGCCATTCAAAATCGATCGGATTACGTATCTTTAACTTTACGATATCATCAAAGATATCCCTTTGATGAACGTGGATTGTCACCATTGTTTCAAATCTAATACGTTCTATTTTAGTCAGGTCTTTGGTAGTCATCTCGATCAAAGCATTGAGCAAATCTAGGAATCGTTTATTGGTTTGTTTCATGATATACTTATCAATTCTCGATTTCTTTAAAGCATATTCTGCTTCCTGTGTCCATAGAACTTGAACTCCTACCAAACCTGCTTGTCCACAAAATGCAACGAAGCCTTTAATAAAATCATAATCCGGTTCTTTCAAACATTGGCACTGCATGGCTATGACATTTTTCACAGTGTCTCGTACAGCCGATAATAAAGAATTCAGCCATAATTCAACACCACCAATACAAATGACGGGCTTTTCGAAAGGAATCACTTCGTTTAAATCGGAGCGCATTGCAATAATTGCATCTGCTTTTTCTGGATCAAAATCAACCTTGAAACGAAATTGATTGATTTTGGGTTTAGTTAAAAGTTACGAATGTACCTTATATACAGCATCAAATAAACTGAGTAAATGTGGTTGAATTGATTGGGGATCTGAGCTTTGTCCCAAAATCTCCAATAGGACAGGGTCAGATATAAAGAAGAATCTAGGGAAACACAAACGTTTAGATTCTAGATATCCAGTCAAACTCTTTTGACATGTTTCCAATTGTTCTAGTAAATAAGGTAGTAGGGTCAACATAGTTTCATCGTAAGTGCAACATTCTACTGCGTTTGGGATTTCGTGGGCTCTCAACATAACTTTCACCCAACTCTTGTCAATATTTTGAAATCTCTTAGCTTCTCCAGGTAGTTGTCTCGCAATGTCTCCGCCAACAAATACTGCTTCCAAGTAAATCCATAAATTTTGTACTAACATCCACTTTTCTAATACCTCCGATGTATTTACAAGTTTGGTAACCCAAAGTTGAATATCCTTCTTGAAGGGTGCATTGTAGCGATTACTTAGTAAAGAATTCATCACCATTAAACTATCTTCGAGAACTGCAATAATCTCGGATGTTTCCTGTCCTTTAAGAAGTAATTCTCCACGAGATTTAAAGGTTGAGAAAGATAGTTCTACCACGGCCCAATCTGCAATAACTTGCTTCAATTTGGCTTCGATGTCTTTCTCCTTGACAGCACTAATGCAAATATCTTCAACATCATCCTTATACTTCAATAAAGGTGCTTCCATTACATCTCTCAACGAAAATGTTGACGATTCAATATCAAACTCATAGTTGCACACCTTCGAAATGCGTTGCCAATGGCGTTCTTTCATTGCTTTGTTTGCCATAAGTTCCAACAGTGGGCAGGTTTCATTGAAGTCATCGATCTTTTTCTTAAGCTCAAGGAAAGCAGGCCAGTCTTTCATTCCTTTTGGTAATTTCTTACATCTGTTTTGGAAGTCCGCTAGTTCCGCCATTATAACTTCGGTGTCGACATTAACCCAAAGTAAATCGGAATATCCATCAATGCTAGCATTAACTATAATGTACAAACCGTACAATTTGTTTAGCAGATTGAATTCCTTCTTTCGTTTGTGTAGGATAGGGTAGTCGTTTACTTCAAGACCGAACAAACGTTCACCACTGCTGTACATTTCAAAACGGCGCCATAGTTCATCAAACCGTGCTTGGAACATGAGTACTCGATCACTAGCTTCCCGGGCTTCCAATCCTTCAACCATGGGACCATTCTCCTCAAAGTCTACATCAAAGTCAAGTACATCTTGAAGGAAGGTGGCTACGCCAGCTGTTAGTTCATCTTGTAGTGGTCCTTGTACCAAACATATTTGTTCTTGAACGGCTTTAGACTGACATTTACAAAGATTGCTATATAGTTTATATTAAAACCTATTGAATACAATTGCTTACATTATTGACCATTGTGGTGAAATTATAGCGTAATGCATCGATTCTTTCAATATCTTCTTTCGGAACATCGATTTTGAAACGCAGGAAAGTCGCATAAGCAGCTTCCATGGTCTCTAGTTGCATATCCATGTCAATAAAATTCTCTCTGATGATTTCCAAGCAACTCATAGCAAGCCGACAGTCATCAAGATCTTTGATTGGTTTCGCTAAAATTTTTTCTTGTTGTTTGATAAAGTCAATCAATTCCATTAGTTTTTCTTTGTATTGTTGCATTAGCAATTTTCCCAAGACGTGTTTCCAAGCGTTGGACTCGACCAGCAGAGCTAACTTGTAGTTTTCTATATAAAAGTAATAATTAATCTACAAGTCCTATATATGAATCGGTAATTGTACCTAATATAATGCGAATGGGTCCAATATCATGAAATTCTGGTAAACCTTCAATATCTGTGGCTCGCTCGTCATATGCAGTAAAACGCTCAGCAATTTCCACAACAAGCGGATTGCTCTGACAATATTCGGTAATCTGCTCATCGCGATCTTCAACCCAGAGGAAAGAATATTCCAAATAACTCTATAAAATCGCCAAATATTAGCAAACTTTTCAGCTTAAGAAGCTTTCTATAACGCACTTCTAATAGTTTTACGACATCTGGTTTCACTAGATACATAACACCTTGTAATCCCATAAAAATCCTCACAATCTCTTTATGTTCTGATACGGTTTTGAAATAGTTTATATATCCAGCTTCAGTGTGAAAGTCATCTTTTTCGACGATTTCAAACATACGCTTCTTATACTTGTCAGCGGCGTATCTCTGGCCCCATTGCACAATATATTTGTGTGTAGCTACAATATTATTCATTACTAGAGTAAAGTGTTGTTGGACTTGGTCCAGTGTAGGTATAATCAAATTAATTGGGATCTGTAATTCCATATATGTTTTCATAATTGGTAACTCTTGAAGCATGTCCTGGATGATTGTATTTGCTGCCCGTTTTTTAATCTTCTCTAGTGAGGATTTTGTACATCTTACTAATGCATCGGTCATGTTCATATTAAAATATGCAAACATTTCAACACAGTCAGAGTGAATTGAATAAATGTCAATGTGTTGATTCCGGTCAATATCTCCAAAAAGAACGTCGTCTCCACCACCCATTACAAGTTTAGAGGAAGATCCTACCGGTTTCACTACACGTTCTGGATCGAGCCAATCATATTTTCCTTCTTGAAGATGTGGTTCTGTGATGTTGTCCATGAATTTATTAATTAGATCTACTACTGCTTTCTCAGCAGTGCTTGATTTCTGCTCAATTTCTCGAACTACAAATTAATTATTGTTAAATGATACGTTACAGTACGTTACAAAATTGAGTAGGCACCTATATTTTCTCTGTGCTGAATATTTTCTTCCAAAAACTCTTCAGGGGTAACAGGTTCACTTGGCAAGTAAACGAGAGTTAACTGACTGATACTATCAAGAATTTCATCTATCCTAGCTTCTTTAATATCAGTCACTTCTTTGACAAACACCTCCACGTTGTCCAAAAATTTCGTGATTTCCTCACAAAATTCCGGTATCTTCATTGAGGTCCATGTGATTGTAGAAAATCCAGGCAGCAAAATGTTTTCCATTTTAATCAAAGTCAGTTTCATTAAGGGTATGAAGAGTTTTGGAATATTCTCCTTAATGGAATCGAAGCGTTTAATCAAATTTTTAATTAACTCGTAGTATTCTAATAGCTTATCTTTGCAAAAGACAAGAATCTGACCTGCATCAGGTACTTCTAATTCTAACTTATACATGTACTCTGATTCTCTGATTGCTTCTATAATGTACTCATCAAAGTTAACTAGACATCGCCTGGTTTTCGGATGTTTCATCAAAATCGGAGAGCCTAGCCCATTGCGGACTTGAAACAGATGTTTGTACCAAGCGTCGTGATAAATTTGTTCATAGTGCACGAAAACTGTTGCTAACGCATTATACATTTGGATACATTTCTGAGCTTTTCTATGTCTCATTATCTGCAAATAAATGAAATCTTTAATTTTATTGTTCTAAGTAGTTCATTAATAAATCTAAATTTACGCGATGTTTCTTTAAGAAAACTTTCATAGGCATTTCAATTCGTTTGTAAAGTTGTCTAATCCACATAATTCTTCCCGACACTGGTGGGATATTCTTGGGTAAGGGTGGTTTTTGTCGGTCTTCGTTGTACCTGTCACGGATTTCTTCAATCTCAGTTTGGTACACCGCAAATGCTTCCAGATATCTTTCATCGAGATGAATACACTCAAGGTTTAATTTTTCAAATCTTGCCAAGAGGCGCAGGATATTATCAACATCCGAATAATTCTCTAAACTAGCTCCGACGAACTCTTCTAGATCATACTCGGTATCAGCAACATTCTGCTTGAACTCATCATAGTCTGTATTGAAAGCTTCCAACCGATGATTTAGCACATCATATGTTTTGGACGAAATTTTCAGATAGAACTTTTTAAACAAATTGGCGTACGTATCAATACCTTCAATGGTACTAGACGACAAAATCGAATATTTAGTGGTAATTTCAATAACATCAATTATTTCTTCAATTCGCTTCTTGAAGGTCTCAAATTTTCCGAAGACATACATTTCAGAACATTCAAAAGGTGACTCTCCTTCCATCTCCATTTTAAGTAGAACATGTTTGAAACATTGATAGTATTTCAAATACAAGTCTAGACAGACTTTGAATTTGGCCATTATTTCAGCGCGTGGTTGCCTCCAGATTACTTGCTTGCCATCGCAGTTTAGATACTTGCGACATACCTGAATCATTTGATTCGACACTTTTACTAGGATAGCGGTTACGTTTGCAGTGTTGTTGTAATATCTTGAAGTTGTAAAGACCATCCTAATAGCATAAAGCAGAGCAGGAAGATGATCAGCAATTTTCGCAGGGTCACACCGGTACAAAGGTTGCCAATACTGCTCCAAAGCATAGAGGTATTTCACATTATCCTGGCATTCATTTCTCGCATCAGTCACTGCATTATTATGTTTGTACCATTTCTATAAATACGTTCTTCCTCAGAATTTGGAGTCACAACTAAACAAATTGGCAATACCTTTAGAAATTTTGATTTAGCATGTTGTAACAACTGAATGTGCCGAACACAAGGATCCGACTTTAAAAACTCTACAATACTCGTAAACTTGGCAAGTTGTCGTCGCCAGTACTCAATTTCAACCACTGGACCAACAAATTCATTCTCTCGGCGAAGTTGCTGGAACTGTGTTAATACACGTTCCATCACTTTCGCCCAGGAACGGACAACGGTCTCAACATTCCGAACATGTTCTATTTTACTTGCTGCTGCACGCACTAATGCAGGTGTCAGAAGTTGTTCCGTGTAAAAATCAGTGTTATAAGTAAATTTCACAATTCCATCAAGATCAATTCTAGTAGCTAGAAGTGATATTTTAAGATATAGGATAATCAATAAATGTAAGATGATTACTATCAATAAAGTTGTAGAACTGCTGGAAATCTCCGACGAAATCCCGTTTTATCAGTAATCCATGTTCAGATTTGAGTAAATCACCCCATTCTTTATTAAGGAATACATTTGGGGCAACCAAAGTCTTTAGGAGATCAAACATGACAGAGACCACATTTCCATTGTATTCTTTTATGTTTACTTTAGCAAAAAAGCAATCCTATAAAAGATTAAGAATACAATATTTTGAGTTCTGTTTCAATACACGTACTTCTCCTATGTTTCTCATGTCCAAATCTTTATCCTCAACTTTGTATACAATAACAGCATTCTCCTTGAAAGCTACCGAAGCTCCATCGTCAACCATAAGACGCATTTCTATTTTATCTTTCAACCCTGTTACGTATTGGGAGTACCTCCCAGTTTCTAAAATACAGATTTCAATATTTTTATTTTACAAATGTATAAAACGCATATTGGGTACCCAGCGGTGGAGCTTCATCGTCTTGATAGAAGAAAGTTATTGCTTGTCTACCTCCTTTTGATAGAAAAGAGTCCATAAGGTTAATATAACTCTCAAAATCAATAACGCCTTCAGTTACTACACTTTGATCTATTCCTAGGAGAAGGGCAACCATTTCAATTACGTGCCTATGATTTAATTGCAAAGTAGCATTGCGCGATGCACGATCTTCTCTATACTTGTTCTATACAGCAAAATCATAAATTAGTGAAAAATTAGGATAAATATTCACAATCTTGAGATAGAGAAATTGTACCATGCGCTCCTTTATGTTTTCCATTTGACTACTTTGTGAGGCATTTCCACCCCGATATTTTTTTCCGACACTAGCAATAGCATGCGTTGCATCTTTTAGTCGTTCAATGTCCTCATCTAAATAATCCTCTTCTTCGTCCAATTCCTCCTCTTCTATCATAGAGATAAGAGGCGATTCGTCTTCAGGTTCGGCCTCAGCCATGATTAAAGAATGCTTAGTTATGAAATTGTAGAAATAGCAATAAAATATTTATTGTTAATACCACAAATATATATATTTTCTATTCAATAAAAGAATATTCTCAATTGACATTACTGCCAATTAAGACCAATGTCAGAATTGATTTTATTTTTATTATCTACTAGTATTCTTTTGTTTAGAACTCCACGACGAAGATAAGTTGATCATAAAGTAATCTTACAACAAATTGAAATTTTATATGCAAACCTGTTACCCGTACGTTTGAAACGTTCGGACGGGCTAGTCCTTTATCTTAAACACAATTACCCACACAATTACCTTAGCGAAGAAGGGTCAGTGACGGATTTTGTTCATAAAAACTTTATGTATAATGTGGTTATTTTCCCATAACAAAATCTAATTGAATCTAAAGATCCATCCATCCAATGGATTTTCACTAAATGAGTTTGAGAGAAAAGTAAATATCTTCTGACATTTACTAACTTCTGAACCAGATCATGCAAATATTTTCGTAGAGGATTAAAAATCCATTGGTGAAACCATAATCTAAGCATGTTTTTGACTGCGAAGTTAACTACAAGGTGTAAAAAGATGAAATCTCAATTTCGCCGCACCCCATTGATGACAGGTAACCCAAACTCAATGTAAATGCAAGCCCCTTCATGCTCTGTACTGCTTGGGACTATCATATTTACACTGCCATTCATCAGTATTAGTGTGGTCATGACGTGTTTAACACGTTCGATCCGAATGGACCACTGTGGACCTTCTCAGCCATGTTCATACGCGACACTGGGCTGGACGCGCCTTGAGTAATATGATGCCACCCTGGTTCTTTCCGCTTGTTTACAACAATGTGTTATGCGTTTATTCTCAAATTCTATTTTATTCTCTACCGTCTCACAAGGCCGAAAATAAGTCCGTCCCTTATCTTCTGTAAACAAACGGCAAAAACCAGGGTGGCATCATATTACTCAAGCCGCCAACAGTTCAGAGTCGCCATGTCGGGTGGGAAAGAGCAAAAAGGTCTGCCCTTGAGCACGACTGAAATGAACAAGACCCAAACGAATTTATTACGTTATATTTGCGGCACGGACCGGATTTAAGACAGGATCGGCTTTAGCTCACAGGTTAACGAAGGGGCTTGCTCACAGCGTGAACAAACTGACTCGTTGGGTGCTCAGCTATTCATTCGACTGGGAGCGGAAGGCGTTGATGGATAACTCGACTAAACTGATCGTACTGGGGCGCTCCCTCTTGGATTGTAGGTATTTCCAAAGGCACCAGCCTAGGACAGGAAGACTTCACGAGGTTTGAAGATTTTATGGGATTACGAAGTTGTGGGCGCAGTAGCACACACAGATTCACAATTGAATCACAATGCAGCGTGCTTCGGGAACGGTGGGGGCGGCAGGACCTGGTTACCGTCGTCTGGGTTGAGTCCGGTGGAGCACAAAGACTTGAAGAAGACTTTAGTCATACTTAATACTTTATTCAAACACTTCGCGACGCAATCGGGCATAATAACTGACTATAGGATTAAGAGTGTGCATCTAGACGGAGATATGATAATCTTAACATGGCATATGTAACTTGATACATTTTTATAGAACAATGGGTGTCATAACATTCAAGTACTTCTGTGCTTGAACGCGAAACATCAAATACATAACTAGTCTTATTTCTGCATAGGCAATTCTCATCATATCTTATCAATTGTTTATTTGGATTTTTATTGCTGCCATTGGGATATCTTTTCTCATAAGCCCAATGTAATTGTTGTTTTCTTTATTGTTTTTCACGAAAAATAGAAAAATATTGATATATTGCAATATTGATACTATTATATATTAAGCGTTTCTATTGAAAATCACAAAATGAAAAATGTAATATGCAAATAATTTTTTCAAAAAACTTTATATTATTGGTTTTTCAATTTTCACGTTACAATCGCAATAGCATATATAACCAAGCATTATCAATATTATAGTTTCTAGCCTTTTTTTTTTTCTAACAACCTTCTAGCAACTCCGTCATTTTTTTTTCTGTATTGTTGCTTACCTACGTAATGAACTGCAATTGACTGAAAATGTATTTGTAAAATAACTTAATATGCAAAGAATAGTTTTTTTTTAAAGGATCCTTATCGACAAACCATATATGAAAGTACTTCACACCTACAAAATAATGATGACAGAAGTAATTTGCTGAAGCTATGCTCAAGACAAACAAGACCGCCTGATTCAGCGGGAGAAGCAACAATCTAACTTCGTGATTAAAAACACCCAAATCGTGAAGAGTCCATTCGAGTGCATCAAAGATGATAGGAAGCCATGACAATATATCTAATTTCAAAAAAATCTGGAATTTTAATGATAACTATCTCCATAATATTAGAATGCGGCATTTATGCCCCTATGCAATGTCGACTATGCACTAATTCGTCGACATAGTCATTCAACGACAGTATGCAAATTAAAATATTTTATCATTTAGGAAAACTTCTCCTAATTTGATGGAGTTTTATGATAAACTTTAGAGAAAAATAATATGTGTAAGCTGCAACATAAACAGATAAAAAAGTTAATTATTAAGAATAATATTACAGAAACAATGCACTCATCTCATCAATGCAATTAGCTGTATACAACTTGTTCATTGTTACAATTAGAGACTATTCAGATTCTAATTGCTTGTTTGACTTATTACTAGCAGGAATAGCACCTGTATCCATAAGTATCTTTTTCTTTTCTTCAAAGTATGCTTCAAACCACTTAATATGATCTCTCTTATCTTTGACACTCATATATGGGTTCTTAGAAAGGCCAACACAAACTAATTCCATGAAATGCCTTAACGGTCCCTTATCAGGACACCACGGTGAAAGATATTCTTCTAAAAATATGTGTTCAGCAAAATCAACACTTTGCTCTTCTTCCATTCCTAAATCAGAAATTAAGATATATAATAATTGTAAAATCCAACCAAACTAGCTTGTTACCCTGTTCATTATCAATTGGAAACTTCCATATTTTTCCCTGTTCTGTCCACAAAATTTGTTCTTGAAAGTAATTTTGTGGAGGATGTGTCACAGACAATTTCAATTCCCTTTCATACAATTTATCCCAATATGGGTTCATATTTTGTTTAACTGTATTAGAGTCTGTAGTAAATATTCCTAATGGCTCAGCACCAAAAATATCCACTTTCTCACTACTGGCTGCATCAATAACAGCTTGATTAAATAGCTTAGGTGTCCGGAATTTTCTTTGGCGGGTTTCCGTTCGCTGTTCAGCAGTTTCTATTAGTTTCTTAACTTGTCGAGCTTTAGAAACAGGTTTATCTGCTTTGATTTCCCTATCAATTTTCATGCCTTGAATAATGTCACTACAATAAAACAAACTATATTGTATACAATCTTATTGCATTATTATTTAGAAATAATACCTTAAGTTCAAACTAGGCATTTTACCACTTGAATTAGACAATAGTCTATTAAGTAGCTCTGATTCAATTTGATGCTTATTCCCTCCAATAGACTCAGCAACATCTTTTACAGCAGAAACCATTTTTAATTCTACTGATTCAACTTTAGCAGTTTTTAATCCTGACTCAGTTTTAGCATTTCTTCCCTTGGGTTTTGCCAAATTGAGCTTCTGATATTTGTTTTGCTGATCTGTCTGTAAATACAACAGTAATTGTAAAAAGCTAAAAGATTTAAATGCAGTTACCTCCACAAGCTGTTGTAATAGAGTATTTAACTTATTGATGGCATCTTGCTTGTTGTGTGTCACTGGGCTTTTTTTAGTGGTCTTTTCATCATCAGAACTGCTACTACTACTACTGCTGCTACAGAAAGTCCTAATTGTTGCAGAAAGGGGAGAACCTAATCCTCTACCACTGGATGCCCTAAAACTGAAATGAACATTGAAAGCTTTTCAACTATTTCTTTTTTATATATACTCAACACCTCAGCAGAATGCGAGACATTGTAAAATGTCTAAGCGAAGATTTAATTCTAACCTATTACAACAACACAATTAGAAACAAAATATGCGAGATATGCCACCCGATTTTGAGAAGGTTATTGGTTATGTATTAAAACACATGTTCGAGCTGGCCGAGCTAAAATTGTTGAAAGAGCACCGCAATCACAAAAAAGATTGACAATGATTAGTCATGAATAGCATAGATAAGAAATCGTAGAGAATTATATAGTATTTCTATGTTTATATATGATACCATTTTGATTACACTGTGCAATAAACAGTAAATTAAAGTAAAATTCTGAGGAAATGTGGGAACGTATAATATAAACGCAGATATCAAACAAATATACATTTTGAATTGACGAAGGTTGTTATTGAAAATTGTTGAAATTTGCGAGAAATATGGAAGAATCTAGGATTGGAGAAAGGCCCTATTTTATAACATACTAACTCCTATCGACAAGTTGCCTTTATCTCGGCATACTCTGACGCGTCCCTGTTTGACGCCTACTAGGATCAAAAACTCAATTTAATTCAGCACAATAAAATTAGAAGTTTACTGTTATATAATACCATTAATACTTTGTCATTGAGCCTGGAAACAGACGGGGGCGTAGCTCAGATGGTAGAGCGCTCGCTTAGCATGCGAGAGGTACCGGGATCGATACCCGGCGCCTCCATCACCGTTTTACATTACATATCAGAAACTTTTCTTTGGCAACATATTAACGTAACGATACGGTTGTCTTTAGCTCCACCTAAACGGCGGTAATGTTAAAAAATATGGTTTCTTGAATGCTCGTCTTCAAGCGGTCTGGGAAAGCCAAAACGTGGAAGATGGTTTCTTCCTACATATAAAATTAACAAATTATAATGTTACAATAAAAATTCTTAGAATATCACTAAAGGCACAAAGAACTTTGCGGTAAATTGCAATTTTTATTTTTTCACATTGCGGCATTTTCTCAAAGTATTCGGGAGCCTTAGAAAAAGCTGCACTGCCTTGGCGCATGCGTGACGATTGCTAGGGGCATTGGAAATGTTGCATGCAGCGCTACGATCGCCATTGCCTATCGCAGAGTTTGGCAAATGGTTGCTTGCGGCTTCATCGTTGGGTGAAAATTGACTCACAAAATTAATAGTATTGTAATTAGTACGTGTGCTAAGTATATGGGATTTAAAAAGTAAAGTTTCAAACTGTAATAATATTTAAGAAGTTAAAACGGTAGTGTTTGTTCTGTGTGTAATGTCAATTGCATCCCTGAACGCATCTCAGTTGAAGCAAAACAACATGGCAGGCACTGGTACTGGTTGGCCCCGGCGAAATAGTCAGAATTCGAATACTACTTCTTCAGTAACAGCTTCATCCACATTTGACCAGAAATACCCGTCTGCTGCATTGAATCGTATTATAAATCTGTAAGCGTCTAATCTAATCTAAGCGAATTATAAAACCTAACCTCAATATTTTATGTTAGTTACCCCTTGACAAACTACACATTCGGCACAAAGGAGCCACTTTTTGAGAAAGATCCTAGTGTACCTGCGCGATTTCAACGTATGCGAGACGAATTTGAGCGTATTGGAATGCGTCGTAGTGTTGAAGGTGTCCTTTTAGTACATGAACATGGACTCCCTCATGTTCTGCTTCTTCAATTGGGGACAACGTTTTTTAAACTACCTGGTGGAGAACTCAATCCAGGTGAAGATGAAGTAGAAGGCTTAAAACGACTTCTCACTGAGGTATGTTCACGTTGTTATTGTGTGTTAATGCTTAATTTCTGATTTTGCAAATGTCATTTAAAGTCATTACTATTCAAGTCTACTCATGTTATAAGAAATATTTAGAATATTTATTAATTTATACTATTAAATAGGACAAAATGTGGAAAGAACCAAACAGATGACAAGGAGTTGTCTGAGAAGAATGTATCATTGTATAAAACCATTGTTAACTCAAGTTCTGAATTGTGCACAATTTGTTGGCACTTTATTTGGGGACAGAATGAATAATCATTATTAAAACTGTAAAATCCATTTGTTAAATGTAAAAGCGACCGACAATTGTAAACCTGCGCGTAACACTCCATCCTGTTTTAAAAGGAAAGAAAATACTAGTTAATTATTGATTACGCAATTTACAATTTCTTATTAATTGTAATTCAATTCCTGTGTATTGACATTAGTTGTGGTATTGTGTTGTAAGTTTGTAATTCCTCTATTTAAGTTTTGCATTTCTACATACATTCAATTCAAAACATTTGAAGTCTGTAACATTACCACATATAACGAATATTTATCTTCATCAATTCTAAATTCACGTTTTGTGACAAAAAAATCGTTCTGCTGTATAATATTTCATGATTGTACTTTGGAGTAATGCTCCCGATTTAGACGTTTTTGGTTTTCATTTTGCAACAACTATCAATTCTGTTTACATTTGTTCTCTACCATTCATGCGTTAATTTTCACTATGTAATTTATTATGTATTTTGCGTCGTAATATGATGTTTTATTTTCTGTCGAGTCAATGTATTTCTCGCATGGAAATGCATAAAACAAGAGGACGGCGCAATTGGTTAAAGAAACTCTCGAGAATGGTGCAAATTGGAAAATGTGAGATGTTGTTACAGACCCTGGGCAGACAAGATGGTGTTAAACAAGACTGGCTCGTTGAGGACATCATAGGCAACTGGTGGAGACCAAACTTTGAACCACCACAATATCCCTACATTCCACCGCATATAACAAAACCGAAGGAACACAAGCGATTATTCCTTGTACAACTACAAGAAAAAGGTTACTTATATTAAGTTTACATTATTTATTTATTATTGCTCGCTCCTGTGAAGTGAAGTATGTTTTATACACACACATGATTAGGACAAGGATGTAATCAGTCGTGCAGCATTTTCGGAGCATAGATCTAATTACCGATCAGAATTTGGTTGGAACCGTATAGATTGTAGTGGTACTACGTGACATAATTACATGAAATTCTAATTTTATAGTATTTTTTGCAATCGTGGGTTATTATAGTAAATTAATATGTTAATATATTGTCTAGTGTGCCAAATTTAAGGTGATTATACTTTTATAAAAATATACGGCTTTAGGTTGTTCTGTTTATACTAAGTAGTCGAAGTACAAGCTTCATGTACAGGGAAAAGGCAAAATAATGGAGGACAGATATGTGCCTTGGTTGTTGTTGAAATAATCCCGCCCAATAGGGAAAGAAGTTAATAATTGCTGGTGGTCTTGGTATTGTATTTGAGAAGGCTTCCTGGTAAAATAAAAACAGAAATGTATGGTAGGAACGCGTTTTTGAAATTTACGATTTTAATTTTGTTCATTTATTTATGCTGTACATAACTCATACTTGCAAGGACATATATTGTAAATTAGTAGATGTAAATTGTATAATTATATTATTAGTGTGCGTGTGAATATTTAGATGATTGAGGGACAGGTGAGTTAATATTATGTTATTTTTACAGCTCTTTTTGCGGTCCCCAAGAACTACAAGTTAGTAGCTGCTCCATTATTTGAACTGTATGACAATTCTCAAGGATATGGCCCAATTATATCCTCACTTCCACAAGCTTTGTGCAGGTAATTCACACTGCCCAATGTGGCTATCAGAATTTTAATATCAAATTTTCAGATTCCAATTCATATATATGTAATTCACTGATGTCAAAGGGAGGCTGATCTGTATATGTGACTGAGTGGTTGAAAAAGTAAGGATGTTGTATTTCATAATTTTTGTTGTTGTCCGTATCGGAGGTATAATTAATATTCAATATGTATTTTTTTGTTTCCAGGAGACATAAATTTTATGGAAGCCCGTGGATCCCATTTGACAGTTATTTTTAAAGACACCATTTAAGTAATACATTTTATGCCAACCAAGCTAGCAGTTGTATTTTGATTTTCGGCCTGCATCTTTACTTCAATGTTTTTACACCTTAATTTCTTTAATTTGTATAACTGTCATTGGACACTTCATCCAATCTAACTAATTTTAAGTACAAATTATATTCACATTTGTGTTTACTATAATTTTTGATTAACATCATTTTCAACAATTCCTGTAAATAATTTTATTTCCATCTACTTGAAGAAGGATCTTTCAAAATAAAATATTCCGTATTTAACATATAAGAAAATAGTCTATTTGCCACAGCGCCAAGACAACACAAACATATTTATTCTTCAATTTATTATTCGCTATAATACATTATTATACCATTTTGTAGGCATAAGTAATAAATAGAAACACTTTCATCCCTAAAAACTCAAAACAAAGCGATGTTCTTAGCATGCAATTTTAAATTGAGAATTACTCATCTTGGATAAAATATATGTATATATGGCAACAATTAACATGATTGTAACAACAATCTTCCATTATTTATTGGGTTTGTTCGTCGTCTCTCCTAGGCCTCCTGCCATGTCGTATTTGATTAAGGCATGCTAGCATCCGAATCATAAACGCCGCGGGGACCGTAATTGTATCTTTAGTTTCTTCTAGCATAATTTCATTGCGTCTCATTAACTACAAAACAATGAAGGGCATTGTTGATTATGATTATAATGTAGTTTAGAATCATCTTTATTTTATATTCTCCTTTGATACCTTCTTGTTATACTTTTGGCCGGTTTCGATTTGTTACCTTTGTCAATATCAATTCTTACTCAATCAATTTTCCTGCGACATCTGCAGAAGGCAACAATCCGAAACAGGCTAAAAATATTCCAATAGGAAAGTTTCATAGCAAAATATAAAATAACATGAATACAATGCTACTAAATTATGCAACTCACGCCGTGAGCACGAACTTTATCAAAATCACTGTCTTCTAGAATCGGCGCCCATATTTTAATGTCATGGTCGATTCCACTGGTTGCCAAATATGGCATTGTGGGATGGGGTTGTAGGCAATTGACAACGTGATGATCGGCCTCCAGGAGCATTTGTAATTCTCCTGTATGTTTATCCCAAACAAACACATGCCCGCAATCTGATCCCGACATTACATAATCATCTCCCCAGAATGTAGCCTCCTTGATCATTGTCCTAGAATAAAAATCTTCTCAATAAGAAAGCATGTACACATTCAAGCACTAACCGGGCATTACGATGACCAGTATATTTGTTCTTCATTTGCGACTCATAGATAGTAAAATATCCATCATTGTCTGGATGGTGAGTAAGTGTTTGCCCAGAATCTATTGATCCACTTTCGCATTCTTCGTAATCAATATCAACAGAAGCTATCTATAATGCAAACAATGTTATTCATGTATATTTATGCACCTTGAATGTTAAATTACTTCATCAGATTGCCTACGAGTTTCTCTTGCTTCTCTAGATGTAATCGGCGTATCTTCGGCAGTATAATTGCTTGCAGATAAACTTATGGTAGAATTTGATGTACTTTGATCAGAGTACCGCAAATTTACGGATGGTTCCGCGCCATGTTGTTCAATATACCCTTGCCGCAAGCTGCTCAAAATTGATAAACGATTACGAAGTTGCTTAGTGACTAAGGATGTGTTTACATTGGATGAAACAGATTGGGTACTATCAGAACTGAGAGATGCAGGTATAGAACTTGAACTGAAACACAATGCTCAGTGACTTTACATTTACAATCTACGTGTTGTTGGGGTTTGTGTGTTTGTGAATTTATCATATGTATACCTTTGGCTAGGTGATTCAAAAGTTTGTTGACTAGAAGTTGATGCAGACGCGGATTCCGCAGGAGACTCCAATCCTCTACTTGAGGTAACTGCCGCTGATTGACTGATTGTTTTCTGTTCAGGTGTAGGAGGTGAAATGAGACTTGGAACTGACATTGATGAAGATGACCCTTCAGTGGATGAACTATTAATCAAGACGCTTGGTGTAGTTTCATTCTGTCGATCATCTTCACGATCAAGAGAATCCTCTCCGCCTGCACTTAAAGCTGCTCGGGTCATAGGGTCATTTAGCATACGTGATAATACATCAGTCATTCGTTGCATAAGACTAGTTTGAAGTTGTGGCCTTGCTTGACTTATAGAATTAACGTTCGTGACCGTCTCCCGTTCTGGTCTAGCATCAGGACCAGTATCAGACCAGTCACCACGTAATCTTAATCGCCTTACAGGTGGTGGCGAGCGGCGTTCATTTTTCATCCCAAGTTTATTTGTAAATTGTCGTATTTTACCCCAATTGCTAATACCATTTTTTCTTAGCTCTTTAACTTTTTTCTCCTGTAAACGGCATGCATAATTTAGAAATAAAAGATGCTCCCGCATCCGAGCACACATACCTGAACTGAAAAAAGATACAAGTGATCACAGGAATAGCTAACAAGCATATCATTTCCATTTTCATTATAGCCCAAAGAAGTAATTCGGTATGATCTATCTTCCAAATCAGGCGCAATGAATCTACAAAATGCTTTGCTCACATGCGCACCTACGAATGTATAGAGATTATTATTACTAATAGAAACAATAACATACCAAAAACATACTTTGTGTAGATAAACAACGTCGATCGTACAACCTTACAGTTGAATCTGAACATCCAACTGCCAGATGGAAAGGTGATACAGGATTTATTGCCAATGCTGTCACTGCAGATTGGCTATTTATCAAAACGTCTTCATTGCAGGTCTGCTTCATGCAACTTAGAACATAAAAGAATTTAGTTACAGTATTTAAAAACAATAAAAACCATATATTACCTTGTTTTGAGTCGTAAGTCAAACCAACGAACGGTTCCATCTTCACCACAGCTAATGAAGGTATTAGGATCATTGGGAATAGTAATAACTTCATATGTTGTTCCATCATGGCAATTGAACTGATTTGTGAGTGTTTCTGTAGGCCTTGCCAGATCTACAATTGAAATAAATGTCTTTTTGAAAAATTTGCCCTTTGATATTATCAAAAATTGTAAGATCTACCTGTGTGCAGCAAAACTCCATCTCCTGAACAAGAAATAATTTGCCTATCACCTTGACATGGCAAAAACTTTGCACTAAAGATATTAGCATGATGGCTGGTGCGATACTTCTCTAACACTTTAGAATTAAAAGCATTGGTTATAACTAAATGTTGATCATCAGAACCTGACAAAATATATTGACCAGTACTATTCCAAGATAAAGTATTCACACATCCTTCATGTACAGCCAACCTGTTCAGTAAACTGAATCGTTGTATAAAATTTAAGTTATCTACAAAAACAGAGTATATATTTTTTATTACTTAATAATACTATTTACCTTTAGCATGATTATAAAGTTTAAGCTCATCGTTTCTATAAGCGCGTTTGTTAATACTATGAAAGATAGATTTCCTGTCCATTTTGCACCAATGTGAATACTGTTTATCACAGAACATTTGCAAGGTGAGAAATTTTTATTTGGTGTACATCCTGAAACAAATAAAGCTTGAATTTAGAAAATAATAAGGAAGGATGTGTATTAATTAAATTACAGTCAAGTGTACTGGCTTATCAATATGAATGAAGAAAACAAACCCACACTGTACTCACTTTCCCGAACCACTCATACCTCTCTTACCTACACGTACGAAACAGTAACTGCGTGTTTATCTTTAGTTGAGAATAATGTATAATTATTTTTAGATCAATTTTTGCGTAATTCTGCCCGCGACTCTCGAAAAACTGTTCGTACCGTTCACATGTCACTTTTACCAAATAAATTATATAGCTCTAGGGAAAATACAAGTGCTCTAGCTTTGCATGATAGATACCAGATGAGCTAGGCCATGCAAGATACACGAGAACGGTGCATACAGAGTAAACACCGAGACAGCTGACCCACGAATTGTGTCAAACAGTTGACAACGCATAAATCATGAAAATTCCGAAAATCTGCAGAATCACCAGGTTTAGGGGCATCAAAATATCTGTTAAACATAGAAGGTAGAAACGAAACATTTTAATTTTCGAATAGGAACAACCATGTTGTCACTCACCTCAATATTCAAGTTTTTTGTTTTGCTTTGGACCATGCACATTAATAATAGATTATATTTGATGATAAATAAGAAATACATTCAATCACTTACAAACCTACAATATGAGCAATAATTCTGAAATCATAAATTTCATCATTTTAAAGGACTTTAATTTAAACTTATATAAAATCCAGTTATCCACACTTCACATAAAAATAAACTAAAACTAGTATTCTTACATAAAAATGATATTCTTATTTTTAAACTAGTATAGTAATAAATCGTGAATTGAAGAAATGTATCCTAACGGCGTGCACGACCTCTTCCACGCCCGCGAGGTCCTCCTCGTCCACCCCTGCCTCTACCTCTTCCTCTTGCAGCACCACGAGCTGATTCCTTCTTCTTTGCTTTGGCTTTTGGTGTATCATCTATTAGCAATGTCTCCAGAGGCAAACTATCAGGTAAGATATAATATCTAATATTATTTCCCCGCACTGTTAACGTATCTAGTGTGACTGGATTTCGATTTTTTACTGTCATCTTCACTGCTTTTAAATGTGTGTTCATTGCAACATCAACACCAGTAATAGTGCCATGAACTTGTGTGCCATTTTTTAATTCCATGGTGACTGTTTCATGGCTTAATTTCATAAGGAATCTGTAAAGGAAAGAAATTTCATCAGTTGCGTCTATTTTTGTCCCTGAAAAATAGCGGTCTTTAGAAACAGACTGGCATTCTTAGGTTAGTTTTTAGATTTTGCAATTTCTATAAATTTCCTAGATAAACCGACATAAATTGTTCATCCCTTAAAAATCACAGCAATCCCTTACCTTACTAGTTTCATTTTGTCACTATGATAAATGTAATGTTATAGATTTAATTTATAAAAATAAAACGTTAGGAATGCGTTGCTTCACCCGCTCCCGATGTGTGGTTGTAATTCGTTTAGTTTCGTTCGGCTCCGTAAAGCAAAAGTGTCGGCTTGCGGCATTCGTAATCAAAAATCTTAAATTTTAAATTTCTAGTTTCTCTTTTGTTTCTTTGTGACCCTCTATTTACGACTTTAACCGATTTGAACGGCTTAGATTGATATTGTTGACAAAAATTAAATAATATTTATTTATATTTTTAATTTATATATTATTTTAGAAATATATTATTCATAATTGATTATTTCAATATAAATGAAATGGTTTGTGTTATTAGTTTCTTTAGTGGTCACTGTTGTTATTATTGTTAATATTTGTTTTACATAGTAATGGTTGAATACGCTAGAGGAGTTAAAATCGTTACTCTTGCCGCTCCTGCCAATAAAAATAAAAGAAAAACAAGTAGGTGCTTCAAAACTCTTCAAGCTCATCGTTATTCCAACTAGTCTATAGAAAAGTTTAGTGTTTCCTCTTTCGTAAGTAACTCTTCACATCTATTTCAATCAAATTATTATCGTAATCACGCATCCTAATCTAATCATGTTCATCCACACAATACATAACTCTTTGTAATAATATTCAGTCCAAGTCATGCACCAACGGCTGCAATCTCCTGCGGCAAATTGCCAAATTGCATTATAATTTGATTACAATGAACAGACTAGAACGGACGAGCATGAGATACATCTTGATATATATATATATATATATATATATACCATTGTAACATTATAAATAATGCTACACTAAGAGCGTGCTTTGTTTAAGGTAGTCAAGACGCGAAAATAGCACGCCGCTTTTCTAACGCGTTTACATTTACCACAAAGCGTCGCCACAAAGTTAAATGCTTTTTTAATTTAGTTTCACTTTAATTTAAAACACGATACACATATAACATCTACTGTATTACCAGCGCATGCAAAAGAAAAAGCGTTCTAGAATTACATAATCGATAATATTCGCGTTTGTTGATTATATATCCAGTTCCTAGCAGAGGTAAAATAATCGTGGCACTAGTACGGTATACGCAGGGCCATTCTCAAGAACAAAGGGCAGCACGGGCGGCAAAAACTTTTAGATATTTATAGAAGCATAATGAATGAGTAAATTATGTATTTTGTGTTTTATTGTGATTTAATTTAGATTGATAACCTTTTAGCAATATTTTTACTTTCATATATTTAATTACATTTTGAAATAAGAACAACTGAATTATATTTCTAACTTTTAATTATATTAATTTATGTGTAATTGTAGTGTTAAATATTTGAACATTTGACATTTGACAAAAAAACGTATAGATCACTCATAAAAATGTAGAAGAAATTCCATCACCAGTCTTAAACGCATAAGAAATACTTGTGCATATTGCGTGGGAAGCTTAAAGATACTTATTATAGGAATGATAGGTGCTTACATTGATGGATAGCTTTACCTATGTACTCATTGTATGTATAGCGTGAATAGGTCATATTTAAATGCCGCGCCGTTTATCGTTTGTTTTGCAAGTATAAAGCCTCTTTCACACTGTGTAACACATCCAGTCCTTATTTTCTATCTCATTACTTTCATAAATATGTCTTGTGTTGCTAGGAAATATCAGCTTAGATTTAGGATAATGCGCTCTTTAATTAATAGCGCTTGCCTAGTGCAGGTGCTATTATTGCAAAATTATATCTTTGTATTTGACTCCAAGCGTGACTGGAGTTCCGAGCAGATGGCCAAAGCACGAGTGCCCGCTCGCAGTGCGGCTCCGACGTTTGGCTGCGGCGCGCAATCGCACATCGCACCGACGTAAACATGGCGACCGTCCGGGTTCATTAGTTTATGTGTTTGCTAAAATAGTGTTTATTCAAAAATTGAGCCAAAAATTAAATGTTGGCGACTGTCTGTGCACATCATCAACGCCGTTGTGAGAATCTTCGTGTAGATAATGTGAGTTTGTCGATAACCCTACACGCATCACATGTCCATTTCATGCCAATCTCACATTTAGCAACCCTTGGAAAACAGCACTTGATGTAATCTCACCCTATTTAACATAGATTTAACTTCTACAAATATTTGCGAAGTATGTAATGTATATATCATTTTTTTTTATGTGAAATATGTTCGCGTAATTACTTTATTGGGTCATAATTGCATTAACATTCAGGGTTCAAAATGATATTTTCTTCATCCCAAGTTACTATGGGGTATCTTGAACCAATACTAATCATGAGAAATGTTAGCCCTTCTTACTGGTCTTACTACATCCCAACATTGTTAATCTTAGAAGTGTGTAACATTAAGTAGTTTTAAGTCATGTGTACATAAGCGAAAAAATGGAGTTTCTGGTGGAATGCTTTGAAAAGAAGAGGAGCCTTTGAAGATACCAACATGAGGGAAGGATCAACTGTGGCAATGAAGATTGATGAGAGTTCAATAATTACCGGAATTAACACATATTGGGTGAGTTTTAAATTTTTTCTATTTGATTATTTTAGGTTTTTATACTTATGATGCGCTTGAAACACATGGCATTTCCCTTTCTTCATAATTATTAAAGTAACTGCTGTGCATCTGCGGGGATTCTGCAGTGAGAATCACACTTGGGTATGTAACGCAGTTCTCTGCAACTCAGAAGTGAGCTTTGCAGAACTAATGCACAACTGGTTGCAACGAAAACTCACAGAGTGCGCATAAGGTTACAATCCTTCCGTTAAAAGGTTTTCCTCATTGCAGGGTTTGCATTATTGGCTACAGAATTCATCAATTTTAATTAATTCAATTTCACTTCGGGAATGAGATATTGATTACGTAGGAGTTTGACGATTTTCTATAAAGGGGCATTGCGAATTTATTTCCGAAGTGCTTTATTCTCCAATGAATTAATACTGTTTAAAATTCTCAAAAAGCGTACTTTTTGATATTACCAGGACAATAAGCAATGCATTTAAAATGTTGGCGTACAAGATTGGCAAAAATATATACTCTAATGGAAAAGAAATACGCCAATGTGCGTAGATGTGCTACATTGATATTGCCGGTTTTGGTCCTCTAACGTTGCATTGCCGGCCCCTAATTGCAACTGGGGCGGAAAGTGTTCATTAGTTCGATCGTCCACACATTAGTTTGCTCACTAAACCTGCGCCACCATTTTCTTTATTAGATGCATTCTCCATACTTTCCATCTTCTTGGATGTGCTGACAAGTAGGGAGATAATTAGTGTGAAAGGAGCAATTTAATTTGATTCATGTCATTAAGGTTTACGTACTTTTTCTCTTATGGTATTATATATTTCTACTCATAATGGTATTTTTTTAGTATGAGATTTTTATTTCAAAATATCCGACACCTAACTCGACTTGTGCTTAATGAATCCCTAATGTTTTATTTAATGACATTAAAGTGCATTCCTTAAAAATCCGCATTAAACACACATTCATCAAAGTGAAACTTAAAACAAATTTAGAAATTATTCGTGGCAAATAAAATGACAAGTGTACATACATATATATTTGATATTACATATAGGATATTTGACTAATTCTTTATATTCTTGTGTTATTTTTCATTCCCTAACCTATCAATATTATGAAAGTTGTGTATGCAGTCAATGCAGGCGTCAGTAATGATTTCGGAAATCGATTGGCTTTAACCGACGACGGTATAAAAGGTATACTAGTGGACTACATTGAGGATGTGAGAATTAATTAACATTGTTATAGATTGTTCAATTACTTGAAATAGTTAACTGAGGGATTAGCCAAGTGGTCCATATAGGGTTATTCTGTCACTAAAGCTGAAATTGGATGGGTTGACACAAATGTGCATTGGCTGGGAGCGCGTTAGTTCGTATAATACAATATGGTGCCAGTTCGTGTAGTACTACATTTAAAATTATATTGATTAGCCATTGCTTTAGATAAAAGCCAATCGATCATTGAATGTCTACGCATAATCGGAAATTGAATTATAAAATAGAATGTCCTACTGTGTAATACGTCACTACACAAATTCCGCATAGTGTGGAACGTGGGCGTATAAACTCTGCACGTTTCAGTTAGGCTACGAAAATATGATTTATTTACTTTACTTACTATGCCGGATTTTCCGCCTAAAGTTGTTCAATTATAAATCTAATTTGCATGCGAATGGTTTTTGTTGCTTTCCATGCTACTTCTGATTGCATTTGAGCAATTAATTACAACTCCTTTCATCTTCGCTCTTCCTAACGTAACAAGGCTCGTTCCATTAAAATCATTTGATTCACTTGTTTTTCACTTTGGCTTGGCTTCATCACCATTCTAATTTCCTAACTTTTATCTTCTTGATCACTATTTAAAAAAACATTTTATTGATTTATAATCTAATCTATAAAATATAATAACTCAAATAGAATTTCCCTGTTTAAAAAAAATATTTGATTTTTCTTGGGAGCCGAAATCAAAGTTATGTTTTTTATTGATTTAATTTTTAAAATTTTTTATTCGTAATTTAAATGATTAGATATTCAGCTATTTAAAAAATACCAATGATGATTTCAATCTACTCAAATGGCACTAAAAAACATAGATAACAAACGATCCTCGGTGGCACGCCCAACTCCGTGTACTAACGCACGAAACGGTCAAAAGCTTTTCGTTCGTTTCTATTGTTAGATTATGGCCAAATGGCGGAACAAATGAAATGCTTGAAACGGAACGACTGTTGGTGAGTAACGGGTGCCTTGTCACATCGACCCATTTCGATAAGGTCACAAGGACGCCCTGTCACAAGAGAATTACGTTTTCTTGGTTTTGGCAAATTATCGTCATTAACCGCAAAATAAATCATAATTTACATTTATGTACACCGAATTAGGAATTAAGGGTAACTGCAAAGCAAATTTTGCAAATTTTGGAGTAATGACTCAAAATAACGTTTACGTTTTATGCCAGTTGCCAAAAAGAAAATTACAAGCATTATTTCTCCAGCGCTTAAAAGACTACAAATTTACTTATCAATATAAAATAATATAGATTTATTAACATTGTGCTTTGTAAAATTAATTTGTATAAAAGTATAATACTTTTAATTTATGCATAGGTTTGTAATTTACGTTTTCCAAAATTTGGAATGGGAAAGTCAAATTCAATTCACATACATTTACATAAATTGAGTGAAAATCAATTTGCACATTTGAGTGCGAATCCGACACTTACACAGTTGTTAGGTTGAAAGCACGCTTCGCTTCCGTCACGATCTTGAACAACGAGCAGAGAAGTGTTTCCAAGTTTCATTATTGTTCACAATGTTGTTACTTGCACAAACGTATGTCCTTTAGGTCTACTGCATACTTACAGAGCATAAAACTACAATGGGCCTACATTTTGTTCTCTTTTATCTATTGATTAAATTTGTGGTCAAATCTAAATGGAATTTAGTGAATTTGTGTTTGCAATATTTTTTATCATTAGTAAAATTTACAGCCTTTTATTAATCTCGTGCATGCAAGGTGATTAAAAATTCAACTTTGCTTTTAATTGTCAATACACAATAACAGGGTATATCAACAGAAAATATGATAAATGGGAATAATTTATAGCATAAATAAAATGTATTTTGTTTTTTAAATAATATGTCTATTATAATTATTAGAAAAACAGCTAAAAAGTCTACAACTTTCGAAAATTTCATACTTTATTATAACTTTTGAAGCATGAATGCTTCAAGCTAACTTTTTGGATGTTGGAAACAATGTCTTATTATTGTTCTTTTTAATAAATCAATTATTATTTGTATACTAATATTAATCATGTTTTGGCAAAAAGCTTTTGCCAATTCTACTTAAATCACATCAAATTTAATTAGCGAACTACGTAGCTTCTAACAATTCTTGAGGGTTAAATAGATCTTATAACTGACAGTGTCAGTTCAGTTAAAATTGCTTTATATCTGATTTTCATGCGTAACTAATAATTTTCATTTTACTTTCATAAGCTCCTTTATTTGTTTTATAATTTCAATTCTTATAAATTACAATAATTATATATATAAAGATGTTTTGGAATAAAACATGAATATGTCTGGAAATATTGATGACTTTTGCTGAATTTTTTCACGGTGTTATTGAATTCTTGCGCATATGAAGCAATCTAATAAACAAAAGCTTTCGTTACATATGCCATAGTGCATTCCGCGAAACTTTTGTCGTTTAGCGGAGCTCAGGTTACCGACCCGTCACCATGTATATTTTAATAACGTAGTGTGTATCGTAAAAATGTTATTATTTTTTAGTGTCACTAATATGAGTACCACATACACTTTCATTATCTAAATATGGGCAAGCAGCACATAATTGAATGCGTGGCATTTGCAATGAGATTTATTCAATTATTTATTTATTGTTGTTCTAGTGTAAGATTGTAATGATTCCAATTATTAATTTTGATATTTTTATCACCTATAATTTAGTAGTAGCCAAGTAAATTATTCAACCACCTCAAGGAATATCACTGAGTAAAACTTCATAGAAAAGTTTCCTTTACCTCATCTTTACTAAAATTGTAGATTTACTTGACTTCAGATGATTGAAACTTAAGAACATCGTATTAGTGCTTGTTTTGTGCTTTTCGTGTACTTTGTGGTTAGAAGCCTTAGTCATCGTGATGTATCGGTACCTATCTATTCTGATTTTATACCACCACTCATATTCGATCTGGAACAGGTGGTCATTCTTCTGTGAAGCTACTCTCGGCACTCTTCTTTATCAAACCCTTTTCTGTTTACCGTGTTTGAATTTATTATGTGAGCACGGTGTACTTAATGTCCATTGCATGTTATCCGCTTGCGCTTATTCGCTGGAAAACTTTCCATACGCGATTTTGTTTGCAGGTTTATGTCTGATAGGGAAGTTGGACTTTTGGGATGCACGATCGAATACGCTATCCTCATACGTGCTTTAGCTGTACATTGATACAAACAGTACTATTGCATAAAATCATCACCACTGCCTTCAAATATCGACTAACACATGCTGGCTTTGAGTACGTGTTTACAATGACCAACCACCAGTTAGCCTGCATACGGAAATATTCGGGCCAACAAGCAGCTATATGTGGCATTTCGTCAACGTTGGACGGATGGTGTTTGTGTCTGTTAGCAGGTGGCCGTTGGCGTTTGGGGAGTCGCCGTACCCAGGGTAAAATACAGGCGCACGCGACTTGTATTGATCTCACCTACCACCACCCCTGCTCTACCCTGCCTCCCCCCCCGTCAGCTAGCGTGCACCGTATCTCCCGTGCCAGCGATCAAGCGAACGAATGCTTTCAAGCGCTATTCGCTTTTCTCGCAAACCCTGCTTTCTCTCCACACTCGCTGTACCCGCCGCCGCCGCCGTCGTCATCGTCCAACTGTTGGCTGCTCCGAGTATCCCTCACTCACTCATATCACGCGAAAGTGTATGAGCGTACTCGCTCGTTAGTTGGGTGCCTCATTACCAGCCAGCTAGCTCGCTTGGTGCTGCCTCCTGCCAGCGAGCCTCTCCGAGCGCTTGTGACGCGTTCGCTCTCGGCGTCAGGACCACCTTCCTTCAGTCGCAGGATAGTGCTTTACCCTCGCGTACATTGCGTTCGCTCTTCTGGGCATATTATAATCGTACATTTGCCTCGCTAGTCGCAACTAGTTTCTAGACATCTACCATTTGTTGATATCGGGCATTGGTGGTATGCATTCCTAAGCGGGGTTGGTGTACACCTATCATGGTGTCATAGTATCAACGCCATCCGGTGTAAAATTTAGTGGAGCTACTAGGAGACCTAGATGATCGTCAATTATGAACATTTCATTCGTAGCTTGCTAGCTTGAGTTTCTTCGCATTGAAAAGTTGAATGGTTCAATGAGGCAATTGTGTTAGAATCATCGATTGTAATCAAGGCGACGCCAAAAGGAAACAAGCACAAGATTGATCTGATTAATTATCAACTCTGCTAGTGCCGGGAATAAATAAGAATATCATTATCGACTGTGAAGTTATTTTTAAAGTGTAAGAACTAACCGTGAGTTTAGCGTCAATCGAGAGGCAGTGATCCGGTGTATTGAAGAGGTAAATTAAATTTGTTGTTATATAAAAGCAAAAAGTAACAAACCTGAGCTATTGATATTGTCATTTTACAGTATAGATTTCACGTTATTATTTCTAATACTTCTAAAAATAATCAACTCTTGGTTTTGATTGCCGTAAGCAGTTCAATTACACTTTATTTTTTACTTAATTGCGTAGACTATAATGTGTTATTATGTGCGGTGCCGAGATGAGAATTCTGCTGGAAATAAATTTACTATGAAACCAGTTGATCAAGCATAAACAGTGATAATTATATTAATTTCAATTCAATGTAGAAAATTAAATTCAAAATGTTATTTATACCCAACAGTTTTTACCGAAGCAATATAATACAACTGAAATCTTAGTCTGGTGATTATTGATTGAAAATAACATTAATATTTATTTTTCTAGACTGCTTAATGTCGTAGGATTAAATATAGGATTATATACATAACGTTGGTACATGTGCAGTATAAACAATTCATTTGGTTTTTTAATGAGTGCTGTTGCAATATATTGCGGTATAATACGAGAAAATAAAATATCAATTTAAACGTAATGTTATTACTTACGAAACTATTACTGACATCGCCATTTTATGACAGGCATTGGACGCGTCATTGATTAGAGTTTAGCAGCTAATTGAACTTTTTTGGGATTTGTTCTGGTAGTTGGTTTCAGTAATGAGAAAATATGTCTTTGATTCACAAACATGTTTGCGTTTACTTCTTATGTGCTAATGTGCATTTAAATGTAACGAAAAACAGTTGAATTTTTATGATAATATAATTTTATATTAAAATAAACTGTGACAAAGAAAAGTATAAGTTCAAAGTTATGTATAATTTAACTGTGTTCTTTTAAACATACCATGAAAATGTTTAGTATATATATATATATATATATATATATATATATATATGGAACAAAAATAGCAGAGAGATTTAAATCCAAGTGAATGTTGAGAATTAAAGGGCTACTTGTCTTTTTTTGCAGCGCATTAATATATCCTATTTCTCTATATATAATCCGATTTTATCGGGGAGTTGTGATTTTTCTGGTTTATGGGAATGTTTGCGTACCAAAATAGAAATACTAGAAATAATTGCTGACTTAATTTTGCAAACTGTTGTTGCTAAGAAAATGGCACATTCTACTTAATAGGTCACTCTTATATACTTCTAAATAAATATTATGAACATGAGTGCATGCTATCTATTATAAATTTGCCTTAGCATTTATGAATATTTATAATTCTGTGACTGTGCACTAAACCAAATCATTACGGCAAATGTATGTTTATGTAGTTTCACTTCAATTAGACATCACGCAAAGAATATCACGTATGCAATTAATAGGAGGGTTTAATTTCCATATTTTGCATATAGATATTATATCAAGACAAATCTGAAATGAATCAAAAGAACGAATTAACAAAGTTGTTATACCTTGGTTAGAAGGTAAATTGTAACGCGCGTATGCTATTTTCCCATGTGTATATTTTCAAAGCTATGCGTTTAGCCTACTTTTCTATTCAAAAGATGTAACAAGACGTTTCCTGCTAATATTCCAATTTTTTAACAGAACTTGGGGGAGTTTTCCGTGAATAGGTTTCTTTTTAAAGGCTTTACTTGTTCAAGTCGTTGACGTTTATGAACGCCGCCTGAAAATTTATATAGGTTTTGATTTAAAACTTTTTAAATGATATATATTAATTTCTTTGGTAGCGATTCTTTTGTATACTTGAGATCATTAGAAAATACAAAAAAAAATGTATTTTATGCTTAACTAAAATATCAAGTTCTTGTTTTCTCCTATACGAAAGAAATGGTTTCCGAACAAGTGCATACTTTAGTCTGGTCACACATTAGCAATAAAATCAGTGGTTTAATTCAGTTTCCACTGGAGTTGGTTTATCACGTACAAAGAACGTGAAGTCAGGTAACTAGGCAATCAATTTGGTAAAGGAAAGCATGTTAACTTTTTACTGGCTGATTTAAGGAAGACGTATGTTCTTTGGACAGCAATTGACTCTAAAATTTGCAATAATATATATTTCAATATTTGGACTTGTGATTGGCATTGATTTGTTATTTAATTACATTATAAGTATAATAAAATAACTAGAAACTGTCGGGGTAAGGAAAGAGTAATTGTATAAAGTGTTAATATGTCAATAAAGAATATTACTACTAACTACTATTAAAATATATAATTATGTAAGTTAGCAAGATTTTAGAAAATTAGCTAATTTATTGGCATATCATAACGTTTCTGGAATTTAAATTTTAAAAAAATCGCAAGATTATGTGTTGAAATTAATCTCAATTTATTTTGAATACGTTGTGCAGAAATTTATTATTATTTTTATTTGTATAAAATAATTTTATATACAGTAATAACGGTATTTTAAAGGTTTTATTTTGTTGGGTGATTCTTGACGTTTCCAATTAATGTTTAATATCCGGAAAATCGATTCGTCGGCGAATGGCCGACCAACAATAGAGAACTTTTAAGTATCTCCTCTATTTGTGAACATTTCATAATATTTTCTTATTTAAAATTTTCCTGAATAGTGACATTACGTCCAATTGCTACTGATTGAAATTCAGATAAAGTTTCCATTGCTTCGTTAGTTAGGAAGTTTGTCTATAATATGACTTTTGAGAAGTGTAGTTAAAAAGTATGTGTGCAGCTCAGAGATTTGTATTTTGTTCTTCTAAATATTAAAAATACGTATTTTCAAATTGGAACAATTTCGCTCTAATAGCAACCTATAACGTGGTTGTACTTCCGTGAAATTACTTGCGACGTGGCGTCAGCTAGACCCATTTTAGGGATTGTGGTTGGGAAACTAATTTAAACTTATTTGCATATTGACGATGTTGACTATACTTAGTCAAGGTGAATGTGATTAGATTTAGCAATTCAAGTTTATTTTTACCATGTTCCGCTGTGTACACAACTTAGTATTTAAATTTGAGGGTTTCTGATTTTGAAAGCAAAACCTTTCATGCATACATTGTATGTGTTTAATACTTCAGAAAACATTTGCATTATTTTATGGAGTACAGGAATATGATCATGCGTGATTGGTTCCTATTAAGAAAGAAACAGATTCCTTGTTTTAATTTTCGTCTCTAACGATTACCATGCCACACTTGTTTTCTGAAATCTGTGAAAATAGCTGGCAAAGAAGCATAGTTTCCTAAAATTAATATTTATGGCGAGTGTGTATAGATTTTTACGTCTATGGTCTATTTAGTATGGTTAATTGCGCACGGCTTTTTTTATAGCAGTGTAAACTAAACGTTACGTTTTTCTATAATTCAAGAATTTTTATTGTTGTTAAGGTACATTTAATTAAATTTGGAATGTTGTTATTATTAAACGAAAAAGAGTTATTTTCACCACTTTCAAATGACTTCCAATTATATAATTAATTTTATATGGTGCTTTTTTTATTATATTGATATTTACATACTAATTCTTGATCAATCTTATTTCTAGAAAAAACTTCAATAATGGGTTGTTTTGGAAGTAAGGATAAACTATGTAAAGAAGATATGGATTTTTTAAAAACGCACACGCGTTACGACGAAACCACGATTAAGGAATGGTACAAAGGCTTCAAGGTAACTGCTATTTTCTTCCTTAAACTTTTTGTTTTAAAGTTTCTTTTGAATATTATTGGAAGCTGCTTAAAGGACAATTCACATATGCTTTATTCTTTTGCATGAACTAATGTAAGGGGAAGCATATTTCGTGCTATCTATCATTTCACGTTTATGTTGCAATGCTAGATGATGTTTTCATTTGGAAATCTAATAGAATTTTCATATTAATTTACTAGCAATTCGGTAGCGCTGAATTGTATGACTTTAGTCATCAGTGTCACATCATAGGAATGCAATTAATTTTATTTATACAAATAGGGCCTTGCATTTATACTTTGATCTGATTGTGGGTAACGAACCTTACAAAGATAGCCATAAGGGAGTAGAATTCTATTTGCAATTCTTAGAATTCTAAAATAAATTATGTTATAGATTTTCTTTGAGGTTGAGTGTAAATATTTAATATTCTTGCTGAGCGGCTTTTATGCGTATTATCTTTGCACGCATATAAAGCAAATTCAAGGTAACCACGCTATATAAACGTAAATTGCCGCACTAAAATTCAGGAAAACTCTAAACACTAATGTTTAAACAACATAAAAATATTTCATAAACAGTAAATTCGTGTAGCCAATCATCATGCTTAAAACAAAATTTAGGAATCTATTGGAATTGGTTCTGGATTCGCACTGTTAACGAAAATAAATAAAGATTTCAAGTAGAGTATATACTTTTTTTCGAAAAAATTTGATTATTGTGCATTTATAAAGTCAACGCGGAAAAAGTTGGTAGGTCTTTATTAGAGCTAGCAGTTATTTAAAGAGGTGGCCTCTGGAAATTACAGTTAATTTTCCCAGCTCGGCTCCCTCGTTAGAGGATTGGTCGGTGGCGGATTGGTGGCGAGAACGAGTGGTTTAGTGGCTTGGGCGATGTGAAAATGTTCAAACGAGTGTGGTGCGACGTGGGTTTATGAGTTGGCCCCTGGCGTAAACTATTCCACCAGGGATATAGCGGAATGTAACGTGGGCAGGCTTATGCTAGCGAAGGATTGCATTCCATATGAGTACTAATGAAAATGTTAATTCAAATAAAGGGTGTTGCTTGTAATGAGGAAATTAATGCAGACAGCTAAATGCTTTGCATGTTTATGAAGCGTTTACGGAAATTGTGCACTAGAGAATTTAGAAACTTTGATTATTTGATAATTATAATCAAGAACAACAAAAAAAGAATCATAATTTATAAAACTAAGGTTTCATTTAATCGATTTTGAATAGAACGTTTATTTAAATGTAAAGTATGAAAGTATATATTCTTGCTATTAATTACAATTATGTTGTGATGCAGATCATTACAACTCGCTTTGTATTAATCAATAGCATATTTGTTTGTAGGGTTAGATTGTTGGTAAACCTTAACCTACATTCCAGGAGAATAAAATGTTTATTCTCATTCATTCGCGTCAATTTTAGATAGCGTTTATGTTTAAATAATTAGTGGATCAAACAAGTTGTTTATTAACAATCATTACAAAGTTTTTTTGTGGTCATATTTATGATTGGGTCGAAGAAAGGAAAGCTATGTGGAGTAAACACGTAGAAAGGATGGCGGAGACAAAGGTGGTAAAGATTGCACGAAACCACTCCCCATCTGGAAAACGAAGCATAGGAAGACCAAGGAAAAGGTGGAGCGATAACAGATTAACAACAGGCCAGTAACGAGGAAAGAACAGGCATTTGCCTTTATATATAGAGAAAGAAGAAGATATTTATGATTTTATAATCATTTGTTTAGTCCAAGCAAAAAAATATTTAATCTTTATATTGAGATTATACGTCTGGTTTCAAATATTTAAATTACTATTTAATTGTATTCAAAGTGAAGCATATATTCAAATCAGTTTAATCATTATATGAAAGCGATTCTTTTATTTTGCAATATTTAATTTTTTTGCTGAACAAATAGAGAATGGTGATTATTCAGTTTTGAGGTGAACAATTTTCTTTAGTTGGATAAATATATATTTTTCTGGAAAAGTCTCTTTGGGATGTCTTCTCTATAGTGCTGCTGACATAACGTTGACATCACTGCAAGAAACATTTCATTAGGATTCAACGTGTCTGATATACAAAAAGTAATAATCAGTTACGTTTTTTTCTTTATTTATTTACTGTATAACAATTCTTATGATTATAAAATATCGAACAGTAGAATGAAAAATTTAACGGATTCGTTTACTTTATACTGTTGTGAATACTTCTTTCAAACAGGATTATACTGTATGCGTTTTTTAATTTTTGTTTTTTTTTTTTTTATTCTGATTAAAATATTTCTTTGCAGCAAGATTGTCCGAATGGTCGATTGACACCTGCAAAGTTTGTTGACATGTACAAGATGTTCTTTCCTTCTGGCAACGCGGAGGAGTTCTGCGATCATGTTTTTCGAACTTTTGATATGGATAAAAATGGTTATATCGATTTTAAGGTAAGAGCGCAATTGTACTCTATTTAATAAGGATTATTTTAGAATGTGTGTCTATTGCTTTTAAGGATTTAAATATTACAATGTAGTATCCGTAATCTTTTGGAAACTAGAGTTTATTATGTTTTCCTTGTGATTAGAGATTCACAAATTAATCGATTTTCATCAGAAGTAATTTAATGCACCTGGTCTTTGCGCTATAGTGAAACCAAGTGGTCTAATCAAGTTATAAACTTGGCAACAACGTTTTCTAATAACTACGCCAACGCGTGTGTCGCGATAAGACTATCTTCTATCGCTTCGTTAATATCAAACAATGAGCCAGAGACTTCCGACAACTAATTAGTTTGCTAATGGCTCTCTTACTTCTCAGGGAATTCCAGGATAGCGCTGTAGAGCATATCATCTTTATGGCAATAGTGGTGTGTATGCGACACATCTGAAGAAGGCTTTATTGGTAGGATCTGAGAGGAAGGCTTATTTTGGTAGATTACGGAGGCAAATAACTTGCTTGCCTACGGAGATAAAAATATGTGACCAAAATAGTTAATATCTATCTTGTGAAATAGCCAAATGTTTATTTTGTTGCATGGGCACATGCTATAGTCTGGGTCACATCGATAAATGATAAATGTAATTTTATAGAGAAAAAATAAGTCGCTGGTTGAATTTAGTACCAAACGGAAGGAAATTGCGTGAATAATAAATCTAGGCGTTTCTGAGTTGAACAAGCGTTTAATATATCGGCCAGGGCCTACAATACACTTATAAACGGAAAGTATTAATATTTGTTCACCACGGGGAAAATAACGGAATAGGATATTCGGTCTGAGCAATAAAATTATTATTAGTCCACATATTCATAAGCGTCTGTGCATTAGCTAATATAGCAAGCTAGGTTTTATGTAGAGTAATTAGTGTGTGCCGTTTTGGATTACTTGCGAATGTTTGTGGACTAGGCTGCATCGGTGTAATTTATTGATGTTAAATCACGGAGAGCAGGGAGAGGAATACGACAGCTCTCTTACATAGAGTAAATAATTAAAGCGCATCCTCTTGGCTTTTAATACGCAGGAGTTTCTACTTGCGATCGATGTGACGTCGAGCGGCACACCCGAGGAAAAGCTCAAGTGGGCATTTCGCATGTACGACGTTGACGGCAATGGTGTCATCGACATCCAGGAGATGACTAAAATTGTACAGGTATACACAGCATTTTTTTATACACCATTTAATATATTATCAATATATTCTATTCAAAAGTATATATCAAGGAAAATGTTAGCTGATCTTGCCATTTTAATGTTATTTAGGCTATTTATGACATGTTGGGCGCGTGTTCATCCAATCGGCCGGCAGATTCCGCAGAAGAGCGCGCCAAAAACATTTTCGCTAAAATGGACGAGAACAACGATGGACAATTGACGCAAGACGAATTTCTTAAAGGTTGCCTGCAAGATGAGGAGTTGTCAAAAATGTTGGCGCCTTAAGACTAAAATGATTCTAATGAAAAAACTTACAAATTTATTTTTGCTCCATATCGAAATGTTTCTTGCATAACCATATCATTTATTTATTTTCGAAAAACGTTTATGAAGATTAACACTAGTATTAGATTGCTACTTTGTATCAAAAATGATTCGAAGGCAGTTAAAGGAAGGTTCAATATGATTGCACAACAGAACATGTTGCAAAGGCACAAAGTTTATGAATTTACAACATATCCACAAATATTTCACATTCTAACAATCTTTCTTATAGTGCATTTGGAACGTATTAGGATATTGATTAAAAAAAACATTGGATTCGAAATTCTGTATAGTCGTCTGGGGTCCGGCATGCATATTTATTGTATGAAAATCAATATGATATCAAATAATGGCGACACAAAATGGGCACGGAAACTATCGAAGAATGTATACGGTGAAAAGAACCTAGGACGTGTGTTGAATGAAACACAACATAGCTATTCGCTCTCACAAACGTGGACTTTGAATATCCGTTTGTTGTCGGCCAGAGTACGGACCGGAATTTCCTAAACATGTCACACACACCACCATCACCCACATGTGCTAGCTCTGAGACTTTACGCAAAGCAGGCGCGTCAATCCTCGTGTTCTTCGCAAATCTGCTGCACAACAAAACGCTACCTTCGTGATATTGGACGTGTTTACATAGATGTCAAACAAGTACATAAATCTCTATATTAGTTTAAATAGATGTGTCCAAGTTTAGTGGATGCTAACTGCGCTTATAATCTCAAGAAGTCCGATGTAACGATCAAATCAGATGCATTGATCCGATTGGCAGGCGTTGTGAACTAAAACTAGCAGTGTATTTACATTCAAAAATATATTGATACTGGGTAAACATTAACATACACATATTTAGCATACTTGTATGCAGTAAGCATATCAAAGCTAATACGTTTTTTGATGACTATATCAATGTGTAATTAAAATTCATGACTGTTCAAATTTCAACAAGGAGATTTGAATTTGAAAGTACGTTGGATCATTATTGCCAACCCTTGAAATATAATAGTGCTACCCGTAACAAAATGATATACACCAGGACATATTAATAGCAATGAGGGTTTAGATTCAGGACCATCACAGTTAGAGGTCAGTTTTATAAGTGTAGTACAAGGATAAAGAAATTGAAAGCGATTGACAATTGCCTATTATCAAAGTAGAAATCATTCAGGATAAGTTAAACTTGTATCACAAAAATGACAGCACAAGAAGCAAAAAATACATCAATTTACTATTTATATGTGGGTGTAATGCTTATTTAAAACAAATTACATAGGTGTTTTTACGAATTATACGAGTTGCCATTGCATTTTACATTAAAATATATCAATGGATTTAAATAAGAGAGTTTAGGTAATGACAAAGAACACATTATCGGAAGTCACAACCAATTACACACATTAAAAATCTTTAACATAAGCGTAGCTAATACCACGAATTGAATAAAATCACCATGCGTTGAACTGTACTTAACATACAATCAACTTGCTCCTTTATTCATTATCATGCATTTCTTATATCTATCTCAAACTATTTACATTTATGACATTGCACATTCGTCGGTTAATTTTAGTGTGAAATTATTATTTATTGCTTGGGTTGATCTTCTAAACTATCCTAACAATTCTGCATTACATTCTTAAAAACAAAGATAAAGGTCCAAGGTCCATCTAAATCTAAACTAAAATTATTTACGTACCATTTTTATTAAAACTATAAATTAATAGAGAATTAAAGTGAACACACTTAAATGATGCTATTTAGTCGAATCCCTAATTCATATTTTTCTACTTGCACATAGTGTACGATAAATATATACATATAACGATTAATGAAACGTGCTATACTTAATTAATTATTGTATCTATTACTAATTATAACTGACGTAATATTACACAAATTGTAATTTTAACGTTGTTTATTATATAAAAAGTGTGGAAGTGTAGATCAAGGAATATTCCAAATTGCGTTTATTTTACATTTTAGAATGTTCTAGTTGTGCTTTATTATATCATATAACGTTGAAAAATTCGAATTTATTTCATAATTTTACAAGTTGAATTTGTATTGTATAACTTTTACAGTATGTACCACATTATGTTAATTATGCTATATCTTTTCTTCATATAGAGGATTCATATGCGTTGAAGAAGTTCGAGGATTATAAGAATGTGTAAAAAACTAATCGGCAATTCTTTCTAGCGGGGAACAATCGTAATGGCTTGATTATTGTCAATTAAAAAATAATACCAAATCTAAAACGACCAAAAACGTTATGGAAGTCATGTACTAAAATATAATTACATTTATAAAATGCATATTTGTCAGCTGAAAGAGGCCGGTTAGTTTTGCTAGGGTTGTAGTAGAAAGACATTAAGGAAAACAACTATAATAAGCTAAGTAAGACCAGTGAGGAAGCTAACAAATATCGTCGTTGTAGGTACTCTAAGAAAATATGGGAAATACAAAAATATCGCATTTGATCAATATCAACTTCAGTGTACCGTTAATGTTTACAAGAATTTTTTTTTTATGATTTACTTGGTTAAATCTTAGAACGTTTATTAATTGTATATTTTACGTGTTTTAATATTTTTTTCTTCTATGTTTGTTTAACACTGGCTTCTATGTTTTTATTTGCTGCAGGGATGCGAATAATAGCGACGATACGCTACAGTAGATTGCGCCGACGGGACGTTGACGTAACAACGCGTGAAAAAGAAGTGGATAGATAGAAACGACGTAGAAGTCCAAGTGCTGGTGCAAAGCCGCCGGCCGGTAGAACTGCGATTTCGAAGGAGGACGTGGTAGTGAAGGCGACGGGACGTATACTTTGGGGGTAGAATAGTGGTGACGTGGCGTGCGCGTTTCGTAACAAAAGACTCTAGTCATGGGAAAACAAAACAGCAAGCTTAAGCCTGAGGTACTCGAGGATCTCAAACAAAACACTGAGTTTTCAGGTCAGTTATTTCCGTAAAACTTTGATAACTCGGTTTGCCCTTATACATCATATGTATGAGTTTTATTTTCTCAAAGTAAATGGTTTATTATACAAATCTAAACTGTGTGAAAACTAGTTGGTTTTGATTATATTTTATATGTTACGTTGGCTTGATGTTTGAACAGTTTTTATTTATATTGAAAGTTGTCTCGGCTGATTGCAGATGCGGAAATACAAGAATGGTACAAAGGATTTTTGAAGGACTGTCCTAGTGGTCATTTATCCGTTGATGAATTCAAAAAAATATATGGTAATTTCTTTCCTTATGGGGATGCAAGCAAGTTTGCGGAACATGTTTTCCGTACGTTTGATGCAAACGGCGATGGAACAATTGATTTTCGGGAGTTTCTATGTGCCCTTTCTGTAACATCTAGGGGAAAATTGGAACAAAAGCTCAAATGGGCATTTTCTATGTATGATTTGGATGGTAATGGATATATTTCAAGGCAGGAGATGCTAGAAATTGTGACGGTTAGTTTAACGTATAATTGCAGATATTCTTTTATTGCAAATGTATTCTACAGGCTATTTATAAAATGGTCGGTTCCGTAATGAAAATGCCGGAGGACGAAAGCACGCCTGAGAAACGCACCGATAAAATCTTTCGTCAAATGGACCGTAACAAAGATGGTAAGCTGTCTCTGGAAGAATTCATCGAAGGCGCCAAGAGCGACCCATCCATAGTAAGGCTGTTGCAGTGTGATCCTCAGTCCCAGTAGCCCAGGTATTGTCGCTACTATCACTATGATTCTTCTCTATGCATATTTCATAATTATTACTTAATTTGCATAATACAAATTAATATCTGAAAACAGGAACATTTGGAAATTAAAGCAAAGGTGGCAAAACTCATTTTATTTTAATTTGTGAATATGATGGCCTGCTGTAGTGTGTTGTTTTCTGGTCGTTCAATTCTTTTTAGGTAACAGTTCTATTTATGAACATTTTATTTCATAAGTGATTTACAATTAATAGATTCAAATGTATGATACACTTTTATCAACTGTGTGATCGCGGGGTAACGAATTACAAAAAAACGACGAAATACTCCGTCGGCTTTGAACCAAGCCATATTAAATGAAAACATCACCCACGGATTGTTTCCTCTGATTTTTGTATTTGTCCCCGCATAGATTTAGTACATTAATTATTTATGTATATTAATTATAAATATGATAACATGGGAAGTATGAATATTTATTTTTATTTGTACTGTTTCTTCTTTCAAAGATTATGGAATCCATATTAAAAATAATTATACCATCAATAACTAACTAATTAAGCAGCGGAGACGCTTATAACGATATTAAATGTTCTTTCAAATTGTTCTTACTCTATGTATACATACGCACTAAAGCCGGAAATACTCTATATTCCATATTGAAGTTATAATGCAGTTGCATTTCAAGTATTCAAAGGATATAACTTGTTTTTTTCCGTACCACCAACTATAGCACATGATTAAAAAAGCGGAAATATATAAAAAGCAACATTTAATACAGTATCACTAACAAAATAAAGGTTCGTGTTATCAGAAGGTGTGAAATTATCTTTAACGTATTGCTTCCGATGTTAAGCTGATCAAAAGGGTTGAGTATACTTTCCTGTCTATATTTTGATAATATGTTTTTATAGAAGTGCTCCTGAAAAGTAGACATATTTTCTAATAGATCACAGCACCAGGAGCATTAGGATTACCCCGTAAAGCTTCAGCATTAAACTCATCTGAAAGTATTCCTAAAAACAAACTGAAAATGTCAATGAGTAAGACTGACGATTTCTTTAGTTCAAGTTTCAGTAACTAGTTTGAGTACGCTTAATATCGGTAGTTCAACATTAATACGGTGGGTTCGATCTCGAGATGTAAATTTAGATAAACATAATTTGCGCTGATACATTGACTCTTTAAAATGTTAATATTCTATATAAATTACACGTGGCACGTTTAAGGAACAAATGGGATTTGTATTCGGTAATCAAAATAATGCCTAAAGAATATTGCGATATTTCTGTACTGTGTACAGAATAGCCCATAATTTTCTTCCTCATTTTCCACTCTAGCGATTTATCTTCAATATTGTGATGCTAGTGTGCACTTTACGTGTTATTAAATCATAAGTGGGCTTGTCTTTAAACCGCAGTGTTCTTATTAATTATGAAACAAGTGCAAAAATAAAAAGGAAAACAGTTTTCAAATATCAAAGTTTAAATGAGGTTTAAGGATAGTGATTAATTGATATAAGTAATGCAGTCTCACCGCTTGTTCTTTAATTGTTAGATGGCCATAATAATAAATTATTCAAGCGTTATATCTTCAATAATATCTTTATTCGGAACTTGTCCTACATTGATAAAGTGCTATTCCTAAGAGATTGAATGATAAATACATATGAATTTCTTGAGTTGATCGACTTCCGTGAGATAGAAAATGAAGATTAAATTCATAGTTGAAATAAATAATATTGTATAAATAAATCTTGGATAGGTTGCTAGCTAGATACTATCAAATTTAAATACATACTCTTGTTGCTGTATCGATTAACAAATAAACCAATATTATAAGTAAGCGTTTTAATTAAGTAAGACAACTGTGGGTCATAAAGGAATTTGAAATTGATAGGTGCGTTTTTCTTTTCTATTTATACTCGTTGTTCGTTGCTAACGAATACAACCTGAAGGACATATTGAAAATGTACGTGACTTTTACTTGGGCGTTGTATTAATGAAAGCTGATGCACGATTCGCTAATTGTGATTCGTTCAATTAAACTATCGAGTGTGGAAGCAAACGATTTTTTGATGAATATTATATATTATACATGTACACATAACACTCAACACTTCATAAATGGATGATTTTATAATCATTTTGTTAATGCTTCCTAAGATTACTGTTTGCTGACAGGATTATATCCAAATCACATCTATTGTATGGCTATAGCTTTTTGTCTGTTTTAATCAATGTTTTTATTGTCATTTATAGTTGGTGAATTATTTTTCTGATTCCAAGCGCTTTAATGATTCTTGTTGTATATTGAACTATAAATAACTTAACTGTTTACAATGTATTAACTCCTCATGTTTGGAAATTACTATTCGGACTATTCTTACTGCGGATCCTGTGATTTTTATTACAACTAATTATTTAATTTTAGCATATTTAGTCTATGTAGCATTTTTTTCGGTTGTGGGTTGTCTACACAAAATTGCGATTTGGTGTAGATAATTTATCCAAAGAGGCAATGATTTTCCAAGACGTGTGAAATAATGAAAATCAAAGGATTTGCTCTAGTACAAATAATTCATGCCTAATTTGCACAAATGAAATTTTAGTCATAATATGTGTTTAATATGTTTTTAATATTGTGGAAGTCATTCTTGAGGCAAATGATATACATACTCCTGCGTAAACATGTTATTATTTCCATGAATTATTGCCAGTTGCAATATAAACCATATGTTTGACTTGTCGGAAAACGATTAAATCAACATCAAGTACGATTAGCTCTTCCTGAAATTATTTCATATTTATTGTTTTATGATAATGTTTTAAAATGTTAAAACAAATAAAAACGGACTTAAAAGAACTTATCTGTATGTAATATCTGGGAATATGAGAGATAATATAATTTATGATTAAAAACTCTAAGGTGCTTAATTCATCTACTTATAAATATATGTATTTTCAATACGCTTCATATACAGTGGAGGTATTCTTTGAGCATTAACTTGGAATCAAATCATTAATTACATTTGACGTATATTTTAGGACCAGTGCCAAAATAAATTATCATATATCTTATTCAATTACTTAAATTACTCATATAATATGTTCTATATGAAATATCGGTTAAAAGTAATGATTACTTATACACAATTATTAATACGGGATTTCAGATAATTATTATGTCGATAGGGCGATACTAATTCTAATTTATTCTTTAATGCTTAAGCTGAATACTTTTTATTAAGACTTTATTCACATGTTGAGAGAAAACTGAAGAAGGCAACTTGCCGAAAACGTTTTACAAATCAATATTTAATTTATAGTGTTATAGTAAAGTTTTATCGACATAATGAATTTCTAAACACTTCGTAACCAGACTCAATGACATTCTGAATAATCAATTAGTTATCCAATTTGGACTTTGTTACGGTGAGTGATATAAAGCAAAAATATTGACTAGGATATTTTTAAATCCAGTGGTTTTCTTTTATATAGTGCTCGGAAAATATACTCAAATAATGTATAGTTTGTATATAATGCTTTAAAAATATCTTTCAAGGATATCTTTTTAACGTACTGGTAAGTATTTTACGTCATTACAATGCATTGCAGAAATTAATATTATGTTTCCTGGTTTGAATATATTTATATTATGATTTAACTTTGCTTATTTACAAAAACTTAATGCATCTCTAAATTCACAATGTCTTTCATCAAATAAACGTATTCCGAAGGAGCTTGCTGAACATATTGTGGTAAAATAATTAATTACGAACGTCATATTTCCCTACGGAAATCCTAAACCTACAAAATCGATGAGTATTTCCTATTGAAGTATTCTCTACTGTGGTAGTGGTAGAATGCACCTGTGAGCTTCATCCTCGCTGCAAGTCTCTTGTCTTCGTCCAACGATTTGTAGAAATCGGATCTGTTAGTGTTGTTGCTGTACGTGCGTAATGCACGCTCAGCCCATGTTTGTGGTCGGGGAATCTCCCGCTTTTGACCCTTTTGTCGCTTATCTAAGTAATCGATTACATCATCGTAGTAATTCTGTCTGTAGTCGAACAAATATTTGTATTGCAGGAATTTCGGCCTGAAACAAATTATTATATTAACTGTTATAAATTATAAAATCCAAAACGATTATATCGTAATATTTTAAAAATATTTCATCTTTCAGAATATTTGCTTTTTATAAATGAAAGTAATTAAATGTAAACACGTTTAAATATTACCTGATCCAGTGCCTGCAAAGCAATAACCTGTCTGGGTCCAGGTACTCGGTTTCGAATTCGGACTCTTGGGGAGGTGCTCCTTCAGCTTCAGGTACTTCTCCTAGACCATCCAAGCCCGCATTTTCAACAGCTGCCGCTGCAATTGCGGCGGCTGCCGATGCTTGAGAAATGGAGGACAATTTCCTCAACAATTCGCCAGGTTCTGGTGGTGGTGGCGCATCATCATCGTCACCACCAAAGAAGAAATCGTCACTGTCACCCATTTTGTGTCTTTTCTGCAACAAAGTCACAATCCAGCACTAGCTACGCATATTAAGAGTATACACAAGTATAATTAAAATTTCACATACGACTAAGGTGAATGCACTTACAGTTGAGTTATTACAATTTATAACAACTTGTACAAGGCACCTTGCTTACTGAAGACCTCTGCAGAGTCTGATGATCTAACTTTACGACAAATTTAAACGGGCTCGAAATCCCCGCCCCGTCTCTTGTACCTTGCCAATCACACTAGCAAAATTATTTACACCAATGTGTATTTGTGGGTTGGTATAGTAGCGGTTTCTCGCGCTGTCAGTTTATATATCTACTGCTGACCACTAGCCCGGCTTGACAAACGCACCAGTCGGGTGGGCTTTATTTAAAGGACTTTATAAAGTACTTGTGTGTGTTACCTCTGGATGTAGATCAGCGACCAATTGCCAATTGATTGTTATTGCGATATTATAATTACATTAGTGTCACACTTACAGTGGACATTGAAGTATCACGCATATTTAATTACGCTTCAATTAGATGCCCTTCAATTGTTGGAACTGCACGTGTTGCTTTATGGAATGCAAGCATGGAATTCTAGTATTGCAGATACACGTGTTGTGTTGATGCAATCGCATGTTGTTGTCTCTTATTTATATCGCATTACTCTTAACTAGAATCGAGTTTTACAAAAATATATTTTGTAATGATTTATTAGAAGTATTCAATTATTTGTTGGCCTGATATTATTCTTCTTTAATTTATATACAATTATTGTGATAGCGTGTATAACCAGCCATATTCTGAAAATAAACATTAATTTTTGTAGTGCCGAAATTGAATAATGAGCTTTGCCAGCATTACTTCTCATTTCTCTCCTCCACCGACGCTTATACAATTACCGACAAAACGGTTGACTTATTTGTGGCGTCCTCACAGTCAGATCAAACATAGCATCTGTGTTTTGGCTTGGCATTCATTACTTATTGCCAGCGCATTGTTTGCGACTTGTTACGAACAAATAAACTCACGTGGTCGATTCATATATTTATAAAGGGAGAGAATGAAATGGAGACAGATCTGCAATAAGTAGTTTAAGTTAATGGATACTTGTTTTGATGATGGTCTTTCGTTTATCATGTTTTAGAAAGATACATGTGAATATGGAAATTGTGTATTAACATATTATGAACATTACTAAACTACAAGACCGAGTTTGAAAATTAATAATAGTGCGTTGTTTATGTTTAAAATAGTTACACGTCTATTATCTGGCATAATTACTTATTATTATTATTATTAGAGCATTGTAAATTTAAAGCGGCGTTAATAAGTCATAAATAGAACTTAGCTAATTTCAGCTCACAATTTCATTGTTCCTAGTATATTTGTAGTTGGTATCATTAAAACTAATAATAAAATTAAAATATCTTTATTGCTTTCCCAAACATATATATTTCTTTACAAATGCAATTATTTACCATGTCTTCGGAACTTTTGGAACCAAAATAAATTCTGTATTTTAACGATAGAATATAATTATTCGAGGTAGTATATTGAGGAAAAATTTGTCCCAGCTGTTGTCAAGGCGGGGCATGAATAATTGTTGTATTATGAGAAGGCTACAGAAATAATTCTAGGGAAAACATTTGGAATATATGTGGTATTCATATGTGAAGTAGTACTAAGTATATTAGTTATGACTTTGGATGTAATCTATGTGATATATTAACAGTTAGTATTTGATTATATATTATAATCTGGTGAGATATTTTCTAAATTTGTTAATATTAAACAACATTTTCTCGACAGTAATTACATCTTTATTATCTAAATGAAATATAACTATAACACGTTTTACAAATTAATATTTAGTAAGTGTGGTAGTTAAGTTTCATCAACATAATAAATATTACACACTTCGTAACCACACTCAACGACATTCCTAATAAATGTTTATCATTGTGAGAATTATTGAATTAATTTGCGGAAACTGAATAAAAGTATAAACGGTATGTAATAAAATATGTATGCTTCTGTAAGGTTGAATGTAACTATCAGCTATCTATGTTTGAACAGTAAATCCGGCGGGAACGACATGAATTGAAAATGTAGCCTCGGCACAAACAAGAATTTTAGACGCTCATGGTTGGGAGGAAGACTCAAGACGTCAGCTTGGATTTTAGGCTTTATTAAGTTATCAATTTCAAGCAGATTCGATGGCAGCTTTAGGGGCAGAAACGGATGTAAAGTGAATATGGGAATAAGGCGGGTTGATATTCTTAGACTTGGGATGTTGGTGAAACTAAATGCCCTAACTAATTTAAAGTAAAATGTTCAGGGCAAGTTGGTATGATGAAGGCAAATTAATAGGCAGTTGCAGATAGAACTTATTAATGAAGGATGATGTAATTAGCCATATGTTAGAATATTTTTAACAAGGCGGAACTGAAATAATCAATTATCATAATTAGAATCTAGTAAAATCTTTGGCGACAATATTCTATTCTATCTAATATTGTATATAATAATTTTTACAGTTGTTTATTTATGTAATGTTTTGTGTTTAAAAATATATAATTGGTCACTCTGCTACTTTTGGGTGAATTACTAATCCTATTGTCTTTGCTACTCATGCTATTAGAATAAGACCATGGAGACGTTGTCTGACTGATTTTTTATTCGCTTGGTTATTTAGGCCGGACATACTAAAAATAAATTAATCAAGTTGAACAACTCACTGTCATTCTGTACTTTTAAAACACACATGCTGCATTAGTATGCTGCGCTTGTTAATTTCTAATATAATTATACGTTACTTAAATCAATTGTGAAGCTTAATCGAAATTAATGAAATTCACACTAAAGATTTTGAATCTGGGTAGAAATATCTAGATAGCATTAATTTACTATATCTATTTTTATCTAGTTTTAATGTTCGTAGTGATTTAATCTATTTCTGAGAATTATAACACTTTGATGGCCCAATCTTTGCAATAGAGCAACTCGAACATTTAAATTATTATTTATTCCATTCAAAAATAACAATTTCATTGCTTTTTGAAACTGTTGTGGTTAAGATATAAATATCTAATAGCTGATTCTATTGTCAAGATGTATAATTTATTAAAAAGAGCAATGATTATTTAATAATTTTATATTTAGAGTATGATACTATGAAAATGTCCGTGCCGATATGACGAACCGATCTTATTTCAATCAAGACCAAGTTTCAGCTTAGAACTATGTATGAAATCGGTTTTTGGTCTTTTTTACAATAAATATAAGAAAGAATCACGGTAATGTATTCTTTATTTCAGTGTTCTTTATATCATACTCATAAAATAAGATATAATAGATTTTATAGAAAGCATACAGAGCCAATTTTAAAATAGCAATAACTACGCTTGCACGTACAAAACCCAAACAATTAATTATTTTGATGCCACCTTGAATCTCTAAACGTAACAAATAAAAATAAAGAAATAAATTACATTTTCTATCAATTTCTATATATAAATACTAAAAGTAACGTATCTTCTCCGCCTCAATATTTAAGTGCGCCAATATATAGTATTATTTTGCAAAATACTTGGCCAAGCAGTAATTACACATCACGGGCTGACTTATTAACCGTGACGGATAATGATGATGCGCGACCGAACGCGAAATATCTAATAAATTTCATCTGAATTACACACGTTTTAAAAACAATGCTATTGGTTTTAAATGATGGACTATAACTAGAGCTGTTACCTATGCTCATTCTGCCCAGACAACATAAACTCAAAAGCCACGAATTTCCCGTTTCTTCGTTTAGCTTGGTTTAATTTTCCTATCTAAGAAGTATATCCAAGAATCAGAATTCTAATGAATCAATCTGTACAATTGTCGCATAGTCTAATAAACTGATGATGCGTGGAAACCTGTTATTGTTGACAATAAAAGTATGTAGTTGTGATCTTGGGTTCCAAGGACTTGCCCAAAGAGTTAAAATAAGCAGTAATTTATATTAGAATTCTATTATCTGCACCTGATGCCGCCAGTCATTAGTTTGCATTGGCGAGTAATTTATGGAGCATTGCCAAAACTATGTTCTCACTCAATTGAAATTTGTTACGAAAAAAATAACTGTTTGATTATGTACATATGTATTAGGAGTGACCTCTATGAGCAGTGAGCTGGTATTGATTGCGGATCTTTTGCAAACAACCAACTAAATTGTATTCGGATTTCAGTAGCGTGCAAGTTTTAAGGGATCATTAAAACTTAGCTTGCTATTGAAAATATCCTATTTTTGTAGCAATTGCATCAAGTGGTTTGCACTATTGAATCTAGGTGGAAATTTTACATATTATATGTCAAAATCATTATTCGACTATTTTTGGTCTCGAACAGTGTTATTATAATATCAGTGTAATCACTATCGTAATTTTTAAAAAACAGCATTTCTTTGTGCGTAAAAGTTGCTATATTAGCATGCAGACAATGTTCCAGAAGCGTTAAAAATGTTATGATCATAATATCTACGGACTTCTGCACTACATAATGTTAAAAAAAAACTTAATAATAAAATGAATGTGGTGTTTATTATACAATCATTCTGTTTTTTTTTTCTTTCTAGCAGATATCCAAATTAATTTACCTAATTATGTCCAATTTTTTTTGTTTATAATAATATATTAATAATATATACATACTCGTATAGAAATTTATCAACATAATGAACACTTCGGAACCACACTCAACGATACATTAAATCTGTCTTTACAAAATAACAACGAAATAATAATAATAACATCATTAATTGTTAAAATGTAGTTCATTTACGCTGATACAATATAGTATTGGGTCAAAACGCCTACTTCGAATTTGAATAAAATTGAGATAATATAAAATGTGATATAAAATTTTAAATATTTGAACAAATGTAATAAGCACCAGACCATTTATTTATTAATTCACCGAAATAATATATTACAATTCATATATACATTTACAACAAAACAGAAGCGAAAAAATGAAATGCATTTTATTTATGTGGTTTATTTTCTGTACGGAAGACGATGATGAATGCAATTGACGGATGTAGTTCAAGTTAATGAATATAAGAACAATAAATAAACTTACAGTAATAAATTACAAAAGGCAAGGAAACATCAAATGGTTGCAAGTAGAAACAACAAAATATTCATTGCAGTCGAAATTTTAATATTTTAATTCATTGAATAGTATGAGTTGGATCTAGTTGGCTACTACTGGCTACTATACGGTCTACAATGAAACTTTTTTGTTTGCTTCTCCGTCCCATTCAAATATCCTTTACTCATTAATCCTCTTGATTTAAAACTCGATGGCCTCCTTCTTTTGGCGCCCACTAGCTTTGATGCTCGATGTCTGTTGCTCGCTGTTTTCGGTGGTTTCAGCTACCAGTTGGCGAAGGCGCGCTGCCCTACGCTCGCGAACTTGCGCCTTTTCAGCCATCTCATTCATTTCGTCTTCCAGTTCATTCAGACGAGCGCGAGATTTTTTCGCTCTCATCGCCGCGGCTGTATTGTCTTCAAGCGCAGCCGTCATACCACCATCGAATTTGGTCCACTTGACCATGTCGCTGTTAGATTCGTTGCCAGTCGCGTCCATCGTCACCTTTATCGCCCGTCTTGCATAAGTGATGTCGTTCAGCTTCTTGTTGCGTTCGGTGTTGTCAATGGTGGCAATGCCGACGCTATCAAGCATCTGTTCTGCCCTATCTTTGATACGGCGTGCCTTGATGTTGTTCATAGTCTGATCAAGATCGATGTCATCAATTACTGATACTTTTTTGTTAGCCCTTATGCGTTGCAATTTTAAGGCGGTCTACAAAATGAAATTACTATGATTAAGTCATGAATGATGCTACAAAAATAAAGACAATTAATCAATAAATGGTAGAGAAGAGTGTAGACAGAAAAGAATGGTTTAGCAGTTAATGAATAATTGTAGTAAAATTAATTACGTATGTAGCACTCAAAGAAGTTTTTATAAACAACTCAACTGAAACAAATAGACCTTGTTTAAATGTGCTACAAGCTCAGCTTTGTGGAAATGTAACTACGAAGCTTTTCTCAATATCAATCCATTCCGTTAATGTCAAGAGAGGGTGTTTAGAAAACCATCTGTTAGAATATAAGTGGGGAATAGGAAGTGGTGTAAACTGTGCGTTTCTCTTCGATTTTAAACGTCTGAGTTTTTTGATCGTCGGTTCGTATTGCCTTTAGGGTTTTTTCGAACTCGTCGTAACGTTTAAATGACGCGATAACTGCACGTTACTGGAAGGACGCGAGCACGTTTGTGGTATCGACGCACCTCTTCATCCATATCATTCTCGACCAATTCGAGTGCCCTAGAAACATTACTGCGCACATCAAATGCATTTGCTTCCGAAATTCGCTTTTGAGCCCTGGCGCGTGCTGACTCTAGGTCGTCGTCGACGAAGGCGCGTTCATGGCGTTCCATGATTTCCGCAGGAATAGAAGTTTGACGTGGAGTGGGGCTCATGGGCCTGCCGGAGTATTTACGATCCAGGCGATCGATTGTTGGTTGATAATAGCTGTTCCCGATGTTGTAGTTGACATCATAAATTCGTGTGCGTGGTCTACTGAAGCGGCGGGAACTCATATTGTGTTGCTGAATTGCTGAAAGCATATTACACATTACAAGTTATTTTTATAATAAAATAATTAAATGATATGGTTAATTTATATTTATTATTATTATTATTATTATTATTATTATTTTGAATTGCAACCATGTCAGATTTCGACACCGTACTCATCTTCCATTTCATTATACTGCAGCTACTTTGAGCTAGCTGAAAACATGTTTTCCAACAATTCCAGGATAAATCTACAAAATTTACGATGGCAACACACGTAAATTATTCAGGTATTTTGTATGGGACACACAAGATTAGAAATATAATATACATGAACAGTAATTTTGATACATAATACCGAGGACTAGGACACTTAATCGTTGATACGCTTAAATGTAATTATTTAAGTTAGGAAAATCACAATTTCATAATTCTAAACTTGTTAAATCTGTGTCACCGACCACACGAAATTCATATAGACCATTCATATTTAGGTTCTGGCAACTAAACCAAGAAAATGACAAAAATGTCGTACGCGAAAGGAGTGTCGACCGACGAGAATTAAGCAAGAATAACGTTTATTATCTATCATGGATTAGGTGACTTTGGCACGATGTCTGACGGAGCACGAAATTTCTACGCCATGTTTCATCAGTGTTAGCCGTAGTAATAGTAATAATATTAATTAGTTTGCTTACTTTTGTCTCGGTTACTCATTAGTAAGCTATACTGACTAATTTATCCTATCTTATTCTGGTTTTTATTTTTATATAACGATTCATTGCTATAGTTTATTTGATTTATTAGGTAAAAGGAACTATGATGTAACTATTTATATGATCATGAACACTTTTCTTTATCAACATTAAGCCAAATGATTTAAATGCATCAATTGTATATTCTAAATTGTGTAGGCTTTGCAAATAATTTACTAATTGAAAACAATCAATACTTATTATTTGGCAAATATTTGAAAATCGTGAAGTTGGGCGCTTTCGCCCAATAAACATCAGAAATACTCGAAACTTTGGGTGTCTCGAGTTGAAACATGTGTAAATGTCATTTTTTTACCTAGAAATATTAGCAGTTTTCAGTGCCATTTCAGCGCATTTCATCAACGCTTAAGTATCAGTTGAAATGAGTACGATTACAACTCATTCTGTAGGTAATGTGATAAGGACGTTTTTTGCCGTCGAAAATTGCGGCCGAATATTGCCGGTTTAAAGATAGCACAATTACAAGGCGTTTGGACCATTTCCTATTCTTAGCGCCTTGCGAACGAAGCCACCGATCCAGGGAAAGCCGTACACATCGCCTATAGGTATGTACATTCAAGCCTCGAACGTTTCCATACTACTCGTTTGAGAATTTCGACATTAGCGATTCGTTTTATATTTATTTTAAATGCTGGCGCGCCCGAGCGGAATTTGAAAATGGAAACCGTGACACAATGACACAGAAAACCTAATCCTTTTATCCCTAAACATCGAATTGTTGTGCTTTTGGGTCCTTTATTTTCCTATTAGAGATATAGCCAATCTAGTTACAATAAATTAATCAGATGGCTATTTTTAGGCGTCAGGTCAATAGGGCATAGCCCATATTCTTATTTCTTCATTCTTCACAAGCCTTGGGTAAATAAGGGATCTTGCATAATCGGGCTGTCTAAATGGCATCAACGGACAGTTGACTAAAGCACTTGAATTTAGAGCAAGCAAGTTTTCATTTGCGCAGCGAATAATTGATAACCTATAGGTTTCATTAATCCGCAAGAATATTTATATTGTTAGTATATTAGTCAATTAGATAATTAGCTTAGGTAACTTACTTTTTTGTCAGCTCGTTAATAATTTGCTTCAGTTGAGCTCGACCTAATGAAGGATCACAACACGCACACGCAAGACGCTCAGCGTCGTTATGGAATGATGCTCTATGAGCCGTCTCCCACTTCAGATGCAACGAAAGGATTGTAAGGCTCCCACTCATTTTGATATTTTTATTTTAACAGTTTCGTATAAACCGTATGATAAACCAAGAATGAATATTTAATACAAAATTCATCTATTCCTATCATCTTATTTTGATTAATTTATAATTATTGTCAACAAATTTAAATTAACATCAGTACGTCTTTATCAGTTTTATTGAAAAGTGTTGTTTGATAAGAATACTAAATTATTTTGCAATTGGAATAGTTTGTTAAACAATTACAAAACTTTGTTCAATCTCATGCTTAAGCCATTTTATCTACTAGTTTATTAACAAAAAAAAGTATATTTTATATTAGTACATTGTATTTTTGTTTATTACATAATAAATGCGATAAAAACTTGCAAAGTTTTGAATTTAATTTGCAATATTTTGTAAGAACTACAAAAATTCTTTCGTTGTGTTTCGGAAACTTTCGGAATTGTTCGAGTATCAATTCAAACAAACTTTTATTAACTTGTGATTGGTCAGCACGGATCCGATTACAACCGAATTTAACCGACAGATGCAACAATACTGAACGGCAAATGGGGGAAATGGGGCAGATAAAGCACGATATGTCCATGTCTGTGCTATAAGCCGAAAAACGAAGCAGTAAGCGCAGCAAACGAACGTAAAGCGAACGTAGATTCTTAAATGTTGTGCTACTATATGGATTGTGAATAATACATTAATGCACTAATTACTTAAAGAACATCTAATCAAAATGAATGTATAGTAAGTAGCTCTGTTTATCATATCAATTTCTTCCTATAACCTATTTTGAAGCTACGTTACACAACGTATTTCTGTTTTATGTTAATTAATACCTCTTTGGGGTGTCTTTTTGTGTTTGCTGAACAAATTTTATCATATTTTCAGTGGGAATGATAAGGTCATAACAATACAGGATGACAACTACAAGAAGAAAAGCAAAAAGGAGCATAAAAAACATAAGAAACAAGAAAGTTTAAAGGTTGACAAAATGAAGAAACACAAAAAGCATAAGAAGCATAGAAAACGCTACTCAGATGCTGAAGATGTTGCTAAGGTGGAGAGAACTGATCGGTATACACCAGAATTATCTCCCAAACCTACAAAAGGTAATATAAATACTGTGACTAATGGTAAATCTTGTTCAGGGACACCTGATAGCATACCAGTGGATGCAGATGAAATTGTTAATTACATTATGGAAGGTACTACTGCAGTTCAAACAAACTCATTGGAAATAGTGTCTTCAGAAAGTGAAGAAGGTGCTGAAGCAGACTGTGACAGTGATGCTATTGATGTAAATATGATTGAAGCTGACATGGATTTAGAAGAACTTATGAAGCAGAAGGAAAGATTACAGGCAGAGATTGCCCTTGCTATGCATGATAATGATGCAAAAAATCGTAAAGATAGTGTTGAAGAACCACCTATTCAAGAAGTTATTCTTCTTGATGATTCAAGCAATGATGAAGCAACTGTTCAGAAGAAGCGGCATCGCTCTCCAAGTCGTGATAGACGTGTTGTCATAACTGAATGCGAGGAAAAATTAGAGAAGAGAAAGCGGGTTCATTTACAGCGCGAATTTCATGATGGAAAGGAGCTCCATGAGGAACGGAAGGTTATTGAGACGGTTAAAAGACGCGAAAAGGAGCCCAGTTCCAAATCAAGGGATATTACTTTGCGTAGTTCCAGGGAGAGAGATAGGTACGAAAAAGATAGAAAAGTACATGAAAATCAGAGAAATATTCGAGAGGAACGTGATTATGATCGTGAACGGGATCGTAATACCGAATCCCGGCGAAATTCGAAAGATGTCGAAAGAAAGGACATGCGAGACCGTCAAACGCGTGATAGAAGACATATGGGTCGGCGAGATGTTCGAGCCAGGTCCATGTCCAAAGAGAAGGATAGAGATCGTCGTAGACACGATATATACAGGAAGGACAGAAGATCACGATCTCGGGATGGTGGTCGGGACAGAGACCGACGAAACCATAAACATGCTCGTGGTCGTGGTAACCATACTGACAAATCGGACAAATACAAAGATTCTTTGAGTGAGGGATTAAAGAAACAAGACAGCAGCAGTGATAGCGATGTAGAGCTGGACATTGATTTGCATGATGATGAAGAAGATGAACAAGCAATTATTGCACGGAGACGTAAACAGAGGGAGGAATTGATGAAAGTACGTTATATACTTGATGCACCATCAACGTCGTTTAATTTTTTCTTTTTTTCTAGCGTTTGGGTGTCGCAAGTGAAGACTCAAACACTGCATCATTGGCAACACCAGTCATTGAGATAAAAGATGATAAAGAAGAAGATTTGGTGCACATAAAAAATAAACGAGCTGCATCTCCAGTTACTCTCGTAGGAGATGATGGTGATCAAAATGAAATTGAAGAATCCTTAACTCCTCCATTACTACCTGCAATGAAGCGAGTACAAGTGCAAACCCACGAAGATCAAAGGAAGGAACGTGAAAAGGAAAAACTGAAGACAAACCAATGGGACATGTTTGCCGAAGAGGATAACTTGAAGCATTCGGTAGGATATTTATGCTATAATTTGTTATGTACTAAGTTTTGTTTCAATCAAATTGCAGTCTCCTAGCACTATTGTGCAGAAGGGGTCTACCTGCGAAAATCCTGCACTCACAGATAACTGGGATGATGCAGAAGGATATTATCGTGTACGGGTTAGTGAAATCTTGGATAACAGGTATATGGTATATGGTTATACAGGACAAGGTGTATTCAGCAACGTTGTTAGAGCGCGAGATCAGGCGCGAGGTAATTTGGATGTTGCTGTAAAAATAATCAGAAATAATGAAATCATGTTAGTATTTATTAGAAGTAAAATAAACATTTTTCTAACTGATTTATGTTGAAGGCATAAAACGGGTCTTAAGGAATTGGAAATTCTAAAAAAGCTTAACGATGCAGATCCAGAGGATCGCATGCATTGTCTTCGTCTTATTCGACATTTCTTTCACAAACAACATTTATGCATGGTTTTCGAACCTCTAAGCATGAATTTACGTGAAGTGTTGAAGAAATATGGGAAGGATGTGGGTCTTCACATCAAAGCTGTGCGCAGCTACACACAACAGCTTCTTCTGGCGTTGAAACTTCTCAAAAAAACTGGCATACTGCACGGTGACATTAAGCCCGACAACATTCTTGTTAATGAGAGCAAATTGGTACTAAAACTATGTGATTTTGGTTCCGGATCAACAGTCAATGAAAATGAAGTAACGCCATACTTAGTGTCACGATTTTACAGAGCACCAGAAATTATTCTTGGCATTCCCTACGACTATGGAATCGATATGTGGTCTGCAGCCTGTAGTATTTATGAACTTTATACTGGACGCATTTTATTTTCTGGAAAGTCAAATAACCAAATGCTTAAATTTTTTATGGATGTGAAGGGCAAGATTCCCAATAAAGTCATACGTAAAGGTGCATTCCGTGATCAGCATTTTGATACAAACTGTAACTTTTTATATCATGAGATAGACAAGGTCACTGAAAGGGTACGTTTTAAAATCATTTACACGCTGGAATTGTTTCATGTCGCTTTAATCTATTTTTCAGGAAAAAGTTGTTGTAATGTCCATGGTTAAAGCGTCACGCGATTTGCAAACTGAACTTGTGGCCGGACAATCGTTGCCGCCTGACCAATTGCGCAAAGTCACACAATTAAAGGATTTACTTGACAAGGCATTAGCAATGGATCCCGCAAAGCGTATCGGATTGAACAATGCGCTAACTCATCCGTTTATCCAGGATAAAATTTGAGGGCACTTGGGGAATTATGTGACGAACCACACAAAGTAGGGTTTAGTGAGGTAAAAAATATAAACCACACCTCCCAATTGGGTATATTTATAGAAGTTATTTTTCTTATTATATTAACGTGAATAATATTGACGTATTATGTGTTTTTAACTTGATGCTTCGTGTTGCAAAATATGCACTTATCGAAAGTAAAAAAAATAAAATATTATGTAAAATGTATATATTCATTATTGCAACACACTACTATACATTTTATTTTAATATGAAAATCTTTATACTATGTAATTATATCTTTGTTTCAGAAACACAAACTGCTGCAGACAATAAAATGGAATAACTGCGTTTATGAGGTATTGTTGAAATACACAATATGCAATTTTAATTTATTGGCTGCATATACTTGGTGATGATTCTTGAAATATCCATATCTCAATTTTAAATTAGACCACAACAAAGTGTATTAATTAAATATACACTGCAACTAATAGCCGAATCGAAAATATGCAAAACTAACTATTCAAGAACGTTAGGCATTCTTATTACTCATGATAATCGTGTTTTTTTTTTTATTATTATTACAGTTCTTAGGAAGGGGCACACTTCCACTGGAATAACTCATACTGGTTATAAGTATACCCCAGATATTGAATGTAAATAAAATACTTTGATCTATTGCCATTGATTAATGAGAGGATTTTGTTCCAGATTTGAACTGGTATGTAGTTAACAGATAAACAACACCACACTGCGTTATTTTTATATTTTATAACACAGGTAAGTATAACTAAAGAAAAAATTGTTGATTAGGTAAAAATAATGCGTACTAATCCCTGGGCATTGGATAGAATTGTTCTAAAGTGGATGAGAGCTTCTCTGCCAATTGAGGCGTGCTAGCGCATAAAACTCGTCGAGAAAACCTGTCAATATTTCCTCCCTTGGGATCTAGGACTACACCTCCCGCCTCCTTGACTAACAATTCTCCCGCAGCTATGTCCCAAATGTGTATCCCAAATTCGAAATAGGCATCAGCGCATCCTAAAGCCACCATCGCCATATCGAGCGCTGCTGAACCTAAGCAACGAGTTCTGTAAATAAACAAATTATTGAGATATTCGCTAATATTTCAGGATGAAAATGAATATACAATACCCATGGATTTTTGGCAGGATTAATTGTTGATTTGCAAATACATTTTTCATTTTTTCGGGGTCACGACTAGTTCCATTTTCCATCATTACTAGGGCTTTACTCAACTCAGTCTCACTGGACGCGTGTATTTGTTTTCCATTCAAGAACGCTCCTTGGCCCTTTTGTGCAGTAAAGAGTTGTTCCATTGTTGGATTATAGATTATACTAATTTGGGGCTCTTTATTAACAAAGAGGGCAATAGAAATGCAACTGTGGGGAAAATCATGAACAAAATTCATAGTTCCATCAATAGGATCAATGATCCATGTTGGATTGTCTGTTAAATCACATACTGCCCCATTGGCCACACTTTCTTCCCCAATAAATTTGTGGTTGGGAAACTCGGCTAATATGCCATCAATGAGGAGTTTTTCGACGGCTTGGTCACATTCCGTTACTAAGTCTATATCGCAGGATTTTACATCAGCAGCCATACTTCTTCCTTCTTTACATCGTATATACTGAAAGGGCAACCGACAAGCAAAAATTTGATAGCGGATATCAACTTGTATACTGCTAACCTTACCTCCCCAGCCTGCTTGGTTAATTTCAATACAACAGCGTAATACGATTCCATATTAGGAGCCAATCTAACAGAACTTCGTACTTGAATATTGTTTTCCTACCGCCTGCTGTTTCTGAGTATTGCTGAGTAGTAGTGAGTAGCTATAGCTTATTATGCTGACATTTGTGCATATCAAACTCGTGATAATTGTAAACCGCTTGAAACTATAAAAAAATAAGGCATCACGAGAATCACTTATTAAATTATAGTTTCCTAGGGTGACGTAAAATCGATGCAGTTTGTGTATGCCATGCATAGACAAGGGTAATATATACACGTTTGTAAGGTTATAGGGAATAAATTTCTTGGGTTTTCTAATGTCCTTATATTTGCCCACATAGAATCAAAATTATCTGAGCTGAACCAAGTGAAGATATTCGCGTGATAATTATGATGAGCTAGTATCAAAATTTCAAGCATCGCAACTGGTTCGGCTGTCAAATGATTTCTTCAATCTCGCAGATTTGAAACATTTTGATGCAGTTGTGTTTCAATAGAAAGAAAAAGTTCAATTTTATCATTTTCAAGCTTCTCTCTTTTTGGGACATTTAACAATGTACATAGTTTAATTATTGAAAAGTTTCAGAATGTTGAGTTGCGTTGAGTGTGATTGCGAAATATTTAATATTCTTTCAATATTTAATATACACAATTATGAAACTTAACTAAAACGCTTACAATATATTAATTTGTAGAACGTTTTTGACTTGCTACCTTCAAAAAACTGGTAAAAATGCGATTACGTTTTGCAAATTAATAATTAGTAAGTGTTATAGTTTCATCTATATAATGAAAAATTTCATTTGACAAAATAAGCGTACTTTCTTGCACCACGTAAATTCAATAAAAAAAAGCCGATATTTAATTTTCTTTGGTATTTGCATTCGCCACCCTTAGTGAATATTAGTAAGTGTTATAGTGAACTTTTATCCACATTATGATGTGTATTGACAGTACAGTATTCGGTAGTGTTGAAGCGCATAGAACGCAACCACTACACGACTGAGCGTGTGGATTATAATCATTTCGTACAATAGCACTCTAGCGTTGGAATAATGAAACATCCTCCATTATTGCGGTATGCATCTCAATGAGTACTCGGTTGTTCAGCGGCACGCTAAAAACCGTACACGAGCATAAAATTAAGTAGTTAATTGCAATTAAAGTTTAAGAAAACTGTCAAACATTCAATAGTGTTTTCTATATTTTATATCTCTAATATTTTCCAATATATACATGTATATATATATACAGTTTATATATGTCGATTCATATTAAGAAATGATATGTTTGCGAACAAGGCAATGGGAATCAACGCACATTTGTAATATAGTTACCCGCAGTCAATAGTCTATCGTTAAAGCAAATATCATTGCTTGCACAATAATATTCTATATATTTTGTGCATTCCAATAAAATACAACTAACCTATTCTATATATTTATTACATATCCTATATGTTTATTTGTGATCTTTATATAACTAAAGATGTATTTCCAAACTTAATAATTATACTTCCAAATAAATGTGCCTGGACATAGCAAACTTTGTAACAATATAACGCACAATAATCAATCTACTAATTAATTAACAGTTTATGATATCTAATAAATTCATTCTGTTCATTTAAATTATTTAAAATGATATAACGCGATATCATCTATTTATTCATAGTGACACTGCTTTGAACAACTTGTGCAGTATGATATTCGCTAATACTAGTCAACGCACGTGCAACGACCTACATCGCTTTCAGCGATTCAAGACGGAAACAATAGCAATACAAGATCTTAACAATTAAATATATAAAAAAAAAAACATTCACTACAAATAAATTAATAACAACAGCTTACATTGTACAGTTTTTTCTTGAAATTATGCGTTTACTGGCCTATTTGCAAATAACTCTTCAACAACACCGCTATCAGCTAGCGTGCTGATATCGCCGACGTCGCGGTCATTCACCGCCACTTTCCTTAATATTCTACGCATAATTTTTCCTGACCTCGTTTTAGGCAAGCCAGGAGCATTTTGAACCATGTCTGGTTGTGCGAAAGGTCCAATTCTTTCTCGCACTAGTTTCTTCAATTCGTTGAGAAGTGTTTGGTCATACCGCACACCATCGTTGGTAGTGATAAAGCAATAAAGGCATTCCCCTTTAACGGGATGGGGTTTAGCGACTACAGCAGCCTCGGCCACACCAGCGTGCTCGGTAAGAACAGATTCCACTTCCGCAGTAGACATGAGATGTCCCGAAACATTAAGCATATCGTCGACGCGACCAGTCACCCATAGATATCCATCTGCATCTCTACGAGCACCTAAAATAGAATATGTAGTTATTTAAATAATGAACGAAACATAGGGTCAGCAATAAAATGCTTAATGCGGCATTTTATGGCCACATTGCAAAATGTGCAATTAAATACCAACCGTCGCCCGTGCAATAATATCCCGGGAATTTTGAGAAGTAAGTGGTTTCATAGCGGTCATGGTTGTTGTACAATGTTCGCATCATGCCAGGCCAAGGTCGGGAGAAAACTAAATACCCCTCGCCTTCGCCTTGAATTTCTTTTCCGGACTCGTCTAATAGCGCAGGCTGCACGCCGAAGAATGGGAATGACTACAAGGACAATAGAATTAATCAGACCCTGAGCGGCTTTCACAAAGCGAATGTCGTCATACTGCTGCGCCTGGTTTCATCGGCGTTGCTCCGGGTAACGGCGTCAATACATGGCCTCCAGTCTCTGTCTGCCAGAACGTATCTACGATCGAGCATTTTTCGTTTCCGACTAATTTGTAATACCACATCCATGCTTCAGGGTTTATTGGTTCGCCAACAGAGCCCAAGACTCGCAAAGACGACAAATCATGTCTATAATTAAAAATCGATTAGATCAAATTGTATATAATTCCGTTCGATATTACTTTGTCACCAAATTATCTTCAAATTTCATTAGAGCCCTAATAGCCGTGGGTGCAGTGTAAAATTGATTTACTTTATACTTTTCAACAACCGCCCAGAAGCGGTCATTATCCGGATAGAATGGAGTTCCTTCATACTATCAAAAGTTAAATTGTGTGGTAAATCGAATGCAATCACAAAAGCGATTTTAGTAGTAGGCAATAAATATCTCTTACCAATACTGATGTAGCTGCATTTGCCAATGGGCCATACACAACATATGTGTGACCAGTAACCCAGCCAATGTCAGCAGTGCACCAATACACTTCATTTGGATGGTAATCAAATACGTATTTGAATGTGGTTGCAGCGTACATTAAATATCCACCGGTCGTATGTAGGACACCCTTGGGCTTTCCCGTGGACCCAGACGTGTATAACATGAACAATGGATCTTCAGCCTGCATCCATTCTGGATAGCAACTGGTAGAGGCTTCAGGAACAATATCATGCCACCAAATATCCCGCCCTTCTTGCATATTTATCTAATAGATGATAAAATAACAACTTTGACTCAAAATCCAAGCTGAAGTGTGCTAATATACGTACTTCATTAGTCTGGTTAGCGCCAGCGTTTCCTCTGGGATCGGTAACACGTTCGAGATGAGAAATAACGAAACAATATTCAACATTGAAACCATTCCTGGAGCATTTATCCATGGCTTGATCACAGATGTTTTTAAGAGCAAGATGTTTTTCACCGCGCCATACGCCATCAGCTGTAATTAGGACCCGTGCCTGACAGTCCATAATTCTTTCAGCAAATGAATCTGCAGAAAAGCCTGCAAACTATTCGAAGCAAAACATGTTTTAGCTTTGGAAATATACATTTTTAGGGTAATTATTTATATTTGTTCATAGAAACAATCTGATAATTGCAACAATATATGTGGCGCGCAAATTATTGATTGAGCTAGTCTATCGGATAAAAAAGGGAAAACAAGTAAGATAAATAAGCAACAACACATACGCAGATAAGTATCGTTGTAATTTACATCAAATTGGTAGACCAATTTTGCGTATCTTCTCGGAATTGTCGAGAGATAATTGAACGCAAACATGATACAAATTGCTATTCTATGACAGTTACGCTGAGTAGTCGTAACTAGAATACTTCTAACTAAAATTTGATTATTGATTTTCTACTTTCAATTATTGTTCTACATCGCAGTTATGTGTGCTTACTAGATATGCTTGGAGTTATAACGAAGGCTAGCCAAGGTTGACATAAACTGAAACTTTGAGAGCTACAATACTGAATGCGGCTAAAAAATGTACATGTATGATTAAAATCGATATTGAACGAATATCGTATTTTCAATCTTATTATCTTGACTTGACTTGACTTAATAACATTTATATAAAAATCCATTAACTTACCACCAATGAATGTACAGCTCCGATGCGGGTACATGCCAAAATAGCAACAATCGATTCAAGAATCATAGGCATGTAGATGGCAACTCGGTCACCTTTTTGAATTCCTTTGCCTTTCAACACATTTGCAAAACGACATACTTCTTCCAACAACTTCTTGTACGTTAAGCGGCTATAATCGTCAGGATGATTTCCTTCCCTGTAATAAAAAAGCATACTCATATTACTTCAATCTATATAGTAATAAAGCAATATTTCATTGAACAATTTATATTCAAACGGCTAAAATACTGCGTGATTAAAACACGCCAAACAGAATACTTTTAGATTTATTTGATTACTTAGCTTGAAGCAAAACAACCAGCAAACAATTAAGGATATTGTTCTGATCGTCATATATTTCATATACTCAAGATGTAAATTATAGATTATTTATTTGTCTAGTCATTTCTGCCATACTTAGAACAAATTTATTTCAAAATATTGTTTGGTTGCTTGAACCGCCTCGGTGGCACACTTGGCAGCGCGCTGGCTTACGAGTCAGTGGTTCGGTCGCGATTTCGATCCCCACACCCCCGTTCTAGGGAGTGTTGCAGTTTAAAACACGTGCTGAGAGGTCTGCATCCTGCAGAACAAATACACGGTGCAGCTATCGAGCGACCAGTGGTGGGAGGTCAAGTACGGTGTCGGTCTGTGACCGATGTGGTTAGTACGTTCACAAGTCCCACACCACGACGCCTTACACCCGAAATATGAACACAAAAGAGTTGGAAATGATGATGATGATGTTTGGTCGCTTGACGCAAATATCACATTGAATATCAAGTATTTATGGCGTTACTAGTTGATGCACTTTGAATCAGTACCGTTGAGCCACCATGTTTCTATTATGTTAAGTCATTGTGACTGTTAAACTTTAAATTATGGACGCCATGCGGTATAACTCTTAATACTGCAATTCTGACGTGGATTTAATTGTTCTTTTATACCTAAGCTATAATATACTAGTATGAAATCGTACTAGGTTTGTAATACAATTAACGTCAAGCTTACTAATGACATTTAAGTGAGTCTACATTTTCGGTAAAGCGAAGACTCATGTAGGATGTATAAGAAAGTGTTATTGGACTTGATTGTTTGTCGTCAATAATTACTTCTAGAAACATTAATGTAAACCTTGAGATTTGTAGAATGTCTAAGAACGCAAGTTATTAAGTAATATAAATATTTTATGAGAAGTAGGTTAAAAAATAACTTGTAAATATATTTGCGTTGTTTAATTACAATAAGTTTTAATTTAATGATTCCACGAAAATACAAATGGAAATCGATCGGATTTCCAGCGCAGTCGCTCGTGCATGGGTTTTCCAACTCCGGCGTCACTCAGAGTAAACCATTGGCGCGGTCAATAAGAAGCGTCACATGCTGACCTGAGTTCATATAAATGACAAAGTCCCTCGGAAATCGTTTATTCAGCGGCGTTGGTTACATTAACGTAAAATATCCCTCGTGATGACAATTATTATACAAGCTAATACGTACCAATAGAAAGCGACTTTGTCTCCATTTCCACTTCGGACGTTTCTATCCAGTAAATTGTATGAAATGTTGGTGGTTGCGCCATCCAGCCATTTGGTGAAAATAGGCCCTTTGCACACATCAAAATTATATGTGAAAAAGCGATCATAGTTGATTGGACTTTCCCAATGAAACTGTTTGGCTATTTCTCCCCAAAATTCTTCGGGGTTGTCAATCGATAGTTGATACATTTCCTTGTATTGCATGAACGAAGAAACGTACGCGCTTTTCACAAGGTTTTTATCGGGTAGGTAAACTGATTTTTCGGATGGCATTTTGCTGGCTGTTAGAAATTACAATATGACACACAAAAGGAATAATATTCCGTCGAATTGGTAATACTGGCTTTTAAAGACGCAGGATAGTAAGGTAGAGAGCTGATTCGCGTAACGGGCATGTACCGGTGTGAATTTTATGCACGTTTTACACGGCTACTTGTACCACACGACGACACTAAACGCAGACTGAAAACAAGAAGCGACCTGCCCGCTCTTAAATCAATTTCCTCCCGCCGGAAAACTCCTCCCGCGGTACGCGCATGATTGGTGGGATATAGCGCTACCGGCGGTGCCCTCATCCTTGCATCTATCTCGTGGAAATTGTGCAGGATTTGGCGCATGATTTCATTGAAATCATAAAATATGACATATTTATCATGATTATATCAATTTTCATAAATTATTAAAGCTAATCTTTAGTTTAACATTGGAACACGCGTCTAATCGAACAACATTCGATAAATAAATAGTTGATTACGAACATCAGCCGACGCACGCGTAGTATTCGTACGATAATACTTGTTGTAATAGTTGTTCTTGGTCTTATAATAAGACTAAGAATTATCATTATTTTCGAGACGGCCAGTATCAAGAAAGAAATGAAGATATCCATTACGCAATACGGAAAATACAAAAAGTAGGAAATAAAAAATTAAGGACAAAGTAAAAACAATGTACGTTTTGGTAGAATTGAATGTATTATTAGATTATGCAAATTTTTTACTATATCATCGACTAGCTGAACAACGCAGTTTAATATAGCTATATTTCAACTCTTAAGTTGGAATTAACACAGGAATTAACATATTTTAAATGGCCTAGAATTAAAAAGGTTTACTGACTTGTGTACAAAAATCTATAGGTATACCACATATTTGTGTGTCCCAAATAATTTACACGGTAAATGTGAAAGTTATATTATACTTGTACAATTCTTAGAAAGTTGTGTCAATGATTTGTCAGACAATGTACTAGTCAATTTCAAAAATGAATAATATGTATTGTTACTTGATTGTAGAATGCAATGTTTTTGTATAATTTATTTATCACACCTCATTTCTTAACTTGGGGATCAATTTCAAATCAAATAAACAAATAAGTTTGCATTCTTCAATCAAGAGGCAATTCAAAAATAAATAAAATAAAAAACAGGCAAGCTATAAGCAATCATTCTTATATATTAGTTTATTAATATCTTCTAACTAAACAATTTTTCACAAATGATACGCACTTTAATGATCAGCGGTCTTCAAAAACTCTTTGTATTTCTCTTCAGTCATTAAATTCTTTACTTCAGCTTTATCTTTTAACTCAATTTTGTATAACCAACCTAAAAAAAAAAATAGTAGACAATAATATTATTAATATTTCCAATATAGAAATACCTTTTTCATAACATGAGTTATTAATTAAAGCGGGAGTGTCCTCTACGTCTGTGTTTTTGGCTGTTACTTTTCCTGTTACAGGACTATAAATTTCACTAGCAGCCTTTACACTCTCTAAAGCACCACATTCATCTAAAAATGCAAGTTTTTCGAATTCAATATGTCGGAAAATTCCTTAATTTATTCACCTCCTTTCTTCAACTCGGTGGCGGCATCTGGTAGTTGGGCATATACAACGTCTCCTAAAGCTTCCTGCAATCAGAAAATTATTACGTTACATCAACGAGTGGGGAGAAGCGTAACACGTGCGACGTATTTAAAATAACTTACCTGGGCATACTCGGAAATGCCAACTATCCCGACATTACCATCAATTTCAATCCACTCGTGTTTGTCTGTAAACCGCCGTTCTAGGAAAGGATTCATATAAGTTATAGGTACAGGATTACAGATTTGTATCACCTAGTCTTACCTCCGCAGAGCGGTGACGCCGTGCTGATTAACCTCAAAGCTTCGCATTTGTTTACGTTAGATATTTGCAGGGAGGTGGGTTGGTTAATTAACTTCGCTCTGTTGGCAACACGGAGAATAATTCTGGGTAGCGCCATTTCGATCGCAAAGTCTGTATTGATCTGGACGAAAGAAATCACGGCTGAGATGTTTTGAATTTTATATGTCGAAAACGAAGCTGCGTTCAACTTCAGGCGTAAAACGCGACACTAGATTGCAGGAGATGTCCTAATACTGGAGTTGGTGGCCAGGGACGGATTACGCTTATACACTTTACACAAACAAAGCAACGAAACAATTCCGATTTGTTTGTATTATTGCTTGAATTTTCGAATGAATTTTGACGTATAATATGATATATTTTCATCACTATAGAAATATATTAATGCCTTGACTTCTCCACATTAATACAATGCTGGACACACTTTTCTTTCCAGTTCAAGAAGTTATCGTAGTCAAAGCACCCCCCGTGAACTGACCGATTAATATTTGATTAGGAATACATACAGATAATTAAAATAATAAACCATCGTGTCTACGGCAATGGTGTGCAGCTCAGAAGTTCATAATTTGCGTGGTTTGCTTGATAACACACGCAAGGCCTTTTAACCTATTTGATTTGCGAAATCTGTTTAAAATGCTTTTATAAACCATGGCCTAACTAGTCATATTTCGACGGATTTAATACACGATATATTTTGTTTTCCATCAAATAAAAATTACGAAATGCTAACTTTTTTACTTTGTTTACTTTAGATTATGCCATTTTGTTTTTACGTCGAAATATGTTGATAAATATGCTAATAAATGGAAAATATCGATCAGTAGAATATTGTACTTAACCAAATTGAATGCTAATAAATAATGCATGAATAGGAAATAGGGTTTATAGTGTCATGAGAGCAATTTCACACACGCAGTTGTTAAACAATGTCTAATTGTAATTATAGTTCTCTATAATTGTTGTGATTTTTAATGTTCACTGCAATATAGGTCTTGCCCCATAGTAGTTTTTCTTCTGGACTTTTGTTCTAGCCCGAACTTTAGAATTGCGATGATGATGCATGGAATGTGGTAATAAATGTGGTAGAGAAGCAGTTGTAAGTAATGAAGAACTTAATATTAAGCCATCTAGGAATAGTCGCTAAAAAAGTATTGACTCGTAGTAGTGATCTCGAATTTTCTACAATATTTTAAAGATGACTTCCTAGCAACCAACAAAATAGAAAAAAGCGATAAACATGCCTAATTTTAATTCTCAAGTACAACCACCGATGATTCTGATATATTTAAAAATTATAAACATACTGGTAATTTTAATTTGGTTTCGTGGTTCTAAAATAGGTTCTCTTTTTAAGACCTCAAGGATACTTGTAAAATTATCGTAATATTATTTGAAGTAAACCGAAAGCAAGTTATTTATAATTTAAATAAATTAGAATATCTTGCTTACTAAAGTATATAAACAAAGTTACAACAGTTAAAATAAAGTTACACATTAAAGCAAAATGGCTTTCAACAAATCTTTACTAATAATCCTGCTTTTTGCCTTCATATCAATAGTGAGTATACACCTAGATAAATAAAACTGCTAGCAATGTAATTCTGTATAAACTTGTTATAGGTATGCTGCAAACCAACTGAAGGAAAACAGGAAAAACTTTGTCTGGATCTTCCTTTTCTTAATCACTCTTTAGACATCATCCATTTAGGATTCCTTGGAAATCTGTTTTTCTGCCCCTCTTGAGACATTTACGATTTTATTTCACATACAATAATGAATAACACATTCACAAATTTAAATTAAAGTACTATTATAATAGTTATAATATCAAAAATAGGAATTTAACGCAAACATGTATATGCAACAAATTAACAACGCATGTAAAACATATACTAACGATTAAAAACGATTATTACTGAACACTGTATATTCTTGAATACAATTGAAAAATGGCACTAAGCTGTTGAAATATATTAATAACAAAAAAAACTAACAACTATTTGTTATACTATCTTAATATTATAAAATATATTATTCTATTCTATATAATATTGTAAAATACGATCTTTTAATTAATATAAAATGTTCTAATACGTGATAGTGATCAAATGGACAAATTTCCGATCTCAATATTCATTTTAATTGTTTCTAATTCTATTGCGCGACACGATTGTTACAATAATCAAGATATTATGTATTAAAATATCGTATTCTATTGCAACTGTATTTTGCTAATGCGCCTGCAACGGTTATTCGGTATCATCATCAATTTCAGTTGATCTGCTCACAGTTTTAATAATTTTATTCAATTTCTTAATTGTACTTTGAAGCTTTGCAACTTTTTCTTCCAACGAGGTAATGCGTTTTCGCATCCATTGCTTTTCCTCTGATGCGGCAGATGCATTGTGACGTCTGGTGTTAGTTACATTGGCAATTGAAATCGAATCTTCATTAACCAAAGTATGCCTACGATTTCTCGCATTCAATCGACTTATTGTGTTTAATTGTCCCGAATATCTACAGTCGGTGCAGCACTCGGACCAGAAACTTAAGTCGACTTTTGCTATATTTTCACATTTCTCATAACCACCTTGTGCTTCAGGTAGTATAAATATATTTTCAGTTACATCTGTGATATTATCGCCACTATCGCAGAGAACTCGTGCCAAGGAATACTGTTTTATTTGTACCAATTGTTCTGGCTTAAAAGTAGACGGATTTTCATACCAGAAACGGTCACCGTCGCGTAGTCGTTTAAACTGTTCGATTAGTAAACACCTGAACAATGGTCCCACTTTACCACCAGATACTTGATCTTCCAAAATACCACCAACCCAGACATCAATATTGCCAGGATGACCGTAAAGTTCTCGTAATTTCTCTCGCACATTGGGGTCAGTTATCTCATTAGCAAGATCATCGAATGTTTCCACCGGGCTCATATCACAAACTTTTCGAAACTCAATATAGCCGGGAATAGCATGATCCCTGGATCGATGAATATTTATGGCTGCTAAATCTAAAGCGACCGCATGAGCTGTTTCAAATAGGCGCTCCGTCAAATCGGTGTTTAAGTTCTCAGTTGGCTTTTTTAATTTTGCTGGAACCGTAAACAGGCCTCGCAGTAATGGATCAATACCACCCTCATCAACAATACGCCAAGGCGAAAAGAATGCTTTATGCAGATGCAAGTGACCTTCCGTAATCGGTTGGAATGTAGAATTAAGGCGATGCAGAATAGGGTTAATTAGTGAATGACCAAACCGAAGTGCAGCTGTGGCAAAAACATTTGCTATAGAGGGATTAATGCGCGGATTATAGCTATCGTACTTTCCTAACATTTCCATACCCTCATGACCTAAAATAATTGGTAACCATTGCGTGTAGGTAATGTGTTGCATTGCGGCGCCCACGATTTTCCTTGCCTCGTGATATATCATGTCACCCTCCCAATGTGGGTTCAGAATACGGAGTTCTTTTGCTAAGCGATTGTGTTCACGGAACCACAACGTATGCATTGCGATTAATCCGGTCTGCTCGTTGGCCCGAATATCACCCGCCAAGAAGCAATTTACGCTACTTTCGGACAAATCTCGTCTGCAATCCATTTGACCACCCGAATATGGTAACAGTGGTTTCCTACCAGGAAATTCTATACCTTCTCTAAGCTTTCCTAAATCATTAGTAACATCCCGTAATTCAGTAGCCAATTCCTCCGAATAACCGTACACTTGCGATGCATCAATATACGCGGTGAGTTGATTTATCTGCTCTCTTGGTTGCATATGATCAAAAAATACAGAAGTTATTCCTGAACCGCAAATTGCAGAAGACCGAAAGAAATCAATACAACGACGGTTTTTAACACGAAGATCATTAGGAGGTACGTCAATTGGGAAGCATGGAGCAGAATAGTCGCATGAACGTTTGCAGTCAATTCCATTCCAGCTTTCAGAACTAACAGCTGGAATGGCATGATCCAAGTCATGATCCAAGAATTGACCCCATTGCATTACCATATGTGTGATACGATCATCTGGAGTGATGTTATGAGTAGCAATTAGTTTGGTTGACACCAATCGAGAACTAGGTTTCGAGTAACCAAAATATTTAATTGTTTTGTCCCACCCGACTGGCGTACTGAAACCATTTTCATATATTGGCTTGAGTACCCGACGGAAACCAGTAAGCGATGCGCCCCACATAGGATTTTGTAAGTTATTACAAGTACCATCAATGCTGCGGTATTTTGAATGGAAACACATGTCAGTACAATTCTTCCTCGGCCTATGAGCCATGCATCCTGACAATTGTGCCACAAGATCCAAGTGGTCAGTGGACAAAATTTCTTTGTAGTTAAACTCCACAGTATTGTTCATTTTCATGCCTTTCTGCACATGCTTCCTAATATTAACCAAAGTACGTTCATAAACCTCTGCTGCACGTGCTAATTCTCGAGCCGGAGCATTGGGATATCTAATAATTCTAAATAAATCTCCGACATTATGATTTTTGTTGGCAAAGATATCCTGCAATGTCTTGTTAATAGCATTATCAACCTCTTGAGATGCTTCGACGAAAGCAATTTTAACAAATTTATCGCCCACATTTCCAAAACTCCCAATATTGAGCTTGGTGTGTGAATCTTCTTTAACAGTAACATATCCCGAGGCGGTTGCACGGCCATACTCGTTTAGGGCCGTGCATTCGTACCTGCCTTGATCTTCCAAAGCAATGTTATAGATGTATAAATTACCGCTTATTGACTCCCGCCACCTACCCGTTCTTTGTAAGGAGGAACCATCTTTCTTCCATTGTGTGCTGGGTGTTGGATTGCCCTCGCCTTTGCATGGGATTTCAATTGTTGCTCCAACTAGTGCCTCTAGGTTGTAGGGTTTGTATACTAGCGTGGGTGCACGGTACTCGGTCTCTTGAACCGATAAGTTTGCATCAACGGTGAGCTTGCCCAACTCGTTTTTCACACGACAGGTGTAGATATTACTATCCGATTCACGCACGCTGGGCATTTCTAATAATCTTCCATTTTCGCGAATGACGTATTTCTCACTTGGTCGCAGTTTAGTGCTTCCAATATACCAAGCAAAATCTGGTTGAGGCGATCCGCTTGCGTCACATTGAAATCGAACTGTTTTACCAGCCTCAACGGTTTGAGATTGAGGAACTATCGTAAATATAGGAAGTGCTAGAAAATATATTTCATGATTAAACGTTTACAATATAAAGGGTATTACTTACAATTTATAATAATTTCGGCAGTAGCACTAACTCTGCCCAAGTAATTAGCTGCATCGCATCGATAAATACCATAATCACTGGAACTTAATGGTCGAATAGTAAGACTACCATCTTCATCTTGATAGTATCTATTTCTGATATCCAGCGTGATACCATTCTTGGACCAAGTTATTTCCGGTTTCGGATTGCCCTCTGCTTTGCAGTCTAATTTCACCTCATGGGTATCATCGCGGACTGTGACACTTTGAGGTGTAAGAATAAACTGTGCTTTACCTGCAATATATAAATACAAGATGCATATTGAATCCAAGAGCCGCGCATGCAACAAGTTGTACCGTTACTTTCTTCGACACTCCGGCTTTCAGGTCGAAACACCACCATACGCGCTTGCCGCGACTTAATTACTCCGTCAGTATTCTTGGCCATACACTCGTAGAAACCAGAGTCTGCCTCGACAGTGCGCTTAATCATAAGATTGCCATCTTCATCGATCTCAAAACGCTCGTCATCTTTTGTATGAATTTCATTGTCATTTTTCATCCAAATGATTTGTGGCGACGGATCGCCCTCTGCGTGACATTTGAAAACGGCAGTGCCCCCAAAGGATATTTCTAAATCATCTGGACCTTCCATAATAGCTGGAGCCTCTGCAGAAATTAATCAATAAAATTAATTACAAGTCGGTGTTACTTCATTAGCGGCCACTTACTGCAGTGAAAGTCCGCTGAAGTCATTCCTTTTAGTGCTTTGCCGTACATATCGTTGGGATACTTGCAAATAGCAGCTGCAAGCATGGATTGCTCGTTAATCATATTAGCAAGCCAAGCAATTTGACAGTCACAAACGAGTGCATTAGAATCCAGTCGGAGACGTGTAAGTTGTGGAAGATTCTCGAAAGCCCCATGTGGTATGTGCTTAATTTTGTTTTCATATAGAAACCTTTAGGTACATAAGTCATAAAAAATGTGTAAATTAGCTAGTTGTATTTCGAGAGACTTACAATCTATCCAGAGATGGTAGATTAGAAAAAGTTCCAACTTTGAATTCTTCCAGTTCATTGTTGTATAAATACCTGAAAGACATTTGAAACGCATTGAAACATCTTGAGCATTCTGAATTTTAAAAGTACATAAATTTTGTTTTTGTACATTGAATTTTGTTTAAATTTTAATGAGTTTTAAAAATATATTTTGTTTTGACTATGTTCAAGGCAGAATGTACCCTCAATTTAAACAAACCTGCTTTGAAAATCATTAAATATTTAAATAGAATGCATAAGCTGAGTAAGTTCTAATAATAAATAATTCTATAAATATAACAAACGACACTTAAATTCATACACCGAAAATGTGTTGACATATTATTATATGCCTGATACAATCAACATAAAAATTCTTTATATATATATATATGCAGTAAAATGTAAAAATATTACTTAAAGAATAATTTCAATGTGATCTTACAAATGTTCCAATCTTGGGAGATTCTGAAAAGCGTTGGCGTCAATGGACCTTATGCGATTTTTGTATAAATATAAATGTTTGAGTTGAGGCAAACCAGCGAAGACTCCATCCTTAATGGTCGTCAGAAGATTATTGCTAAGCAGTAAACTTCGAATGTGCTTTAAACCTTTGAATGTCCCCGGATTGATGTTGCGAATTTTATTAAAACGCAAGTCCCTGTAATTTTCAATAATATTACCTAGAGAAAAACATCTGTTAAAAAGAAGGGTTAAATTTAAAGTAAATGCAAAAATAAAAGCTTTATTTTAGAACTTGACACTGATGCTTCCTACATCTATTGTTTATTAACCTGAGCCAAAGTGCTTGAATTATATTAATTGCCAAGATGTTACCAGCCTGGTTTCAAATTTCCTGGGTATTCTAAGTTTGTACAAAATTCCTAAGTCGCAATGTAGATTTTATCGATTAAACCGTACGCGTTTTTATTCGTTAAACCAACATAAAATTAATTTTGAATAAAATCAGCACATATAATCGGGAATTTTTAGACGGGTAATAACATTCATTTACGTATATTTGTTGAGTCTTGTGAAATAATGAGAATTCTTTTGAAATAAATATTTTTACAACATGAAAATGATACTGTTCTCACGAACTAGTAATTTGGAAATCAAATTTTAATAGGTATTTCACTAGTAACAAGAAAACTTCACTAAACCGTGATAGATCGTTCGTGTTTTGGTGATTATATGCAACAAACTTGCTTCAAGGAGGCTCAAGCAATATTCATTATGTTGATAAAATGTCACTATACACTTACTAAAATTTACTTTATAGAACGTTTTCGACTTGTTGTCTTTTTAATTTGTAGTAATTTTATTTATTATTTTATCTTACTGTAAGTACTTACTGAAGAAAGCAACATACCGAAAATTTTTCAACATAATGAATATTAAACACTACGTAACCACTCACATAATACCACATACTCAGAACATAATATATTTAGTTTCATCCAGAGATTCTAGTTGGTTTCGAAAAGCTAGTCAAAGAAAAAGTATCTGAACATATACCACAATGTCAAGCAAATGCGATGTAATAATGAACGCATTATTATATCCTACAATAAATACAATCAATTCCTTATGTCCCAATTGAATAAAAATCAATCAATAGATAATTACATTTTAAGTGAGATAGATTGGAATACAAGCGATGAGCAGATTTGCTTGATGAATCAAAATTAATTTGCAAACGTAACATTATTTACAGTACTTTTCAGTGGACCAATGCATGTGAACGAAGATGAATACAAATTGATCGCTATTATGCACTGTTATTGTATTCTAGTGAGCACCTATTTGTTCATAAATAACTCTAACTTTTAATCGAATTAGTTACATTTAAATTTGATTATTCAATTGTAATCAGCCAAGGATAAAGTGATCATTAGTGTTTCAGAAAAATTTCATTGTATTAATTTATCATTCAAGTGCAGTAATGCTCCGGACTGTATATAAATAACAACCTAAAATGCCCGATGAGAATTTACGCAAAATTGCTTTTGTTACACCAACACATTTGTTATTAATAAACCATAAACACAACACTAGAAAGTTTAATTCACCTAGTTTCTTATAACACATTTGCAAATATCACTCAAATTGATTACATATAATCAATAAGCATGGTTGAAAAGGTCATAAAGCAAAGAAATGTTTCACAATTAATGCAACTCACATATGAATGAATTCAATTTAAGCATTTAAATAAATACCAAAAAGAACAACAAAGCCATTGAGAAAATCAGCGATGCATATAACTATCAGTACTGCAATGTTTTAGCCACCAGGCAACGAGTATTTCGCGAATTCCAATCGTAATGGTATTATGGCAGTCACAGCAGAATTAAAGCGAAACAGTACGTGTTTAAAGCAAAAAATGATTGATTCATATTTTACATTTAGCTCTTTTAATCCGCCGCCTTAGATCACGTGTAATGACACAATTTTCAAAAAAATAGATATGCATATTCGAAATTCGATCAGTTAATGTTTTACCATAATATTTACCATAAGCAATGTGAAGTTTGCGTTGAAGAAACATCGCGTAATCAATTTTTCCAAAGTATACAGATGAGCCAAACACGCTTACCCAGACGGAAATATCTAAACTATTACTGCATTGCTAACTCAAACCTATACAAATTGAGATCATATCATAGACAAATTATACAATACTTATTGAAAAAATATTCATATGGTAGATTCATAAATGAGTCAGTGGTATGAAAAATTTGAATCTAAATTGTGAATATATTTCAAATCAGCCATCATTGAATCAATAAAAAAGTATACAAATAATTCCGAAGTGAAAATATCATGCTACTACATAACGAAAAAAGTTCAATCTCTAATCACCTAATTTATTACTATTTAAGGAAAATGATATAAGAAATATTTAATTACACCTATTTAACGGTATTTCAGAATCTCAATCCAGATAAATTTGGTAGCGGTTGCCTGTATAATGTAAAAGATTTGCACTGTTCTAATGACAATAAATATTCTATGATTATTTAGTTTTGAATCTCTTTTTCTCTACGAAGTAAAGTGCAAAAGATGAATATTTACTGATTCAACATTAATACTCGATGGTAAAACCAAAAGATAAATGTATTTTTCAACTTATAGGCGATGTAAATCAAACACTACTTATTGACATATAACAGTTTAAAAACTTAAATGAACGGTTACAATTAATATTTAACAGGAACGCAAACAAAATCAATCATTCTCAATTAAGAAATATTTATTTTCACAAGGATGTTTCTCGAATGGCAAAAAACGGATCATAATTCCCAAGCGTCAAGTAAGATTTATGGGAATATTATGAAGTTATATTTGGTTCGCTTTGGTATAATAGATTTGATACTCTCATTGACAGTATACCATAGACGGCATAATTGATGATATCAGATGCTTTCGATAGAATATTCTCCATGCGCACTCACTAGATTCACGCACAAAGCAATAAATATAAATTTTGTGCGTGACTGCATTATTCCGCATTCGTACAATGTAAATGTAAACTAATAACATATTAGCCTTCAATTCCATAACCCACATTCATTTTAAGGAGCCACTTTGATCTCAACACTCAACAAATGTGTATGAATTGGATTTTTGGAAGCGCAAAACAATGTATGGAAGAGACTTTCTAGGTGATGACAACTGTTTCATAGAAACCAAAACCAGTTCGATATTTCATGAAACTACAAATTCATTGAAAATATAAAAAATCTGGCAATACCTACTGGTCATAACTCTGAATTACGATTCAGATTTAAAACGGATGTTAAATATAATAATTTTACCAATGCCTTAAAACCTATATAAAAGAAAAGTGATTTTATTTATAGTTACAATTTTATTCCTACCTACTAAAACCAATTTCCATTCACACGAGAAATATTTCATTTCGTTCCATGCCTGTTTAGTATCGTGTTAAATCTCTTGCTTGCGCGTCCAATTTATTCTTGTTTTTTTTATGCTAGATCCATGTATTTATTACCTGATCCCCAACTTGAATATATTTCGTTACTATCCAAATCCCTAGATTCAATTGCAAACGTATATAAAGAATATTGTTTCCACAATTTAAACTAGACTAGACCATCGCACATACTTTGCCTAAAAAGTAATTTAAATTGAGGCCAGAAGAACAATAACAATGCAATACGCCCGATTTGCGGGTAAAGCAATAACAGGCAAAACTACGATAAATGCTTGCTTTTTTGTACGTATGTATTTTGATACCCACACACATATACTAGTGTATTCTAATTTTATTTACCTAACAAGAATATATTATTTAATGAAATGTGTGATGTGATTTTAGCTATGTATAGACAAAATATATGCCAACACAGAACAAAGTGTTGCGGGCAATTGAAAAAAAGTTGCATGATTTTACAATTAAAATAATTAAACATTCATTCCTTTCTACAAATAGAAACCTATCTGCAAACTATCGATGCAGATTCTGAAATAGAAATTTGTAATATTGCACAATCTGGAACGTAAAATGTATAACACATCCAAGAATATTTGCGACGTTAAATATGGCAGTATAAAACGGGAATTCGCAAAGATGAAACACGCTGCTTCTCAGTTTAAATGAGGCAGGAAACCAATGTCTAATTCATGAATTGCTAGCTTAGTTCCACATAAAGTCTTCTTTTATAAATTTGTCAGCATATGCAACTATAAAGTAATTAAAGATTTTCACTTTCAACTAAATGTAATAATATAGGATATTATATTAACGACGAACCGAAAATACACTTGGCATCAATTATGTGTGAACAACATTATTATATAACGGTTTATTTGTGGTAGACATATTTAAATATTTTAAAATCTAACGTTAAAAACCGTGTGCATCATTAATTCGGCATTTATTAATAAAATGATTTTATTAACCACAAAAACTTCAACTAAATAAAAAGTGCTTCCAGATGCGCTTAAAAATACTATAACCATTATTCATGAATTAATTTTATCTACCTGAAAAGATTATTCACTTTCAAATTAGTGTTTTTTAGTTTCCCTAATTGTAATCTGAATCTGACCACTTATAGCGTGGCTTATATTAAGTTAGTAACTTTATATTGATATTATCTGAGTTTGAAATTAATAATAATGAATGATATCAACATCCCGTTGCTTATATACTTATAAGATACTAGAATTTACATCATGGTAGTATGGTTTATGTGCTATTTATGAATCATTGCATTTTTCTAAATGAATCTAAATATAGTACTTGATTATTAAGCATAAATTAAAGAATATTTACTTACAGCAACGTTGTCTGAGAAGAAACTTTCGGTACCTGGTCCAAATTTAATTGCATACATCTTATAGTTCGTCGGAAACAGACACATTGATCAGGACATGGCAAACTGGAGTAGTTCCTCTTCTGAATCTCAGCAAATCCAGATAAAATCGCAATTAGCGCGATTAAAAGTAAAGGTTTAAGATGCATCTTGGCGACAGTTATAATAAACTTAAATGTTCATTTTTTTTTTTGATTTAGGTCTAGCGCAATATTTGTGATTTCGATTGATATCCACACGCTTCGCGGCGCAGACGCTACTGGTTCGCCGTCCCCGCAGAGACTGAAACGAGAAGCAGCACGCAGCACGCTGCTGACTGTTCCTGCTGCTGCCGAGCTTGTTTTCATGGCGCATTGTCCGATCTGCAAATTCCTAACGTCTCTCTTCCAACGCAGAATATCTCTTTTCCTCTTCTTCGTAGCGAACTTAATAAAAACAAACATTTTTGCGCGTAGGCAAACAGTATAACTTTCAATTTCTGCATACTCTTTCTTTACTGAAATGCGATCGCTGTTATGCCGCGCTGCATTATATTCAGAAGTAAACTACAAAGTAAGCAACATTCAACCGAAACGTCATTACACCTGCTCCCCGAGGATTTGCTTTCAACACACATTATTCCAATAATTAATTGTGCAGAACTAAATGCATTTCCGGTGTTAATATTGGTCTCGCTGTTGATTTAACTTACTCAGTGTATGATTCTTTGACAAATCTTCGGCACCGATCGTGCTGTAAGTAGCGACATGTAGGCTTGGGGTCTTTGCGGTTATTTTCAGCGTTGAACGTGACATTTAGGAAAATCAACGCATGCACCGTAGTTTGCTTCTTAACATTTTGCCTAGGTTCACTGCGTTTATATTCTGCTTGATGCGGATTTATGTGTACCAGGTTGACATTTTCCAAAATTTCCAGGTCATTGCAAGAGCATTTTTTCGTACGTGTTGGGCCTTAAATATAGCAGGTGTAACATTTCTCGCTTACGTAAAAAATATCAGTAAAACCGATTTTATCATAGTAGATAGATATAAAAATAAACGCGCATGCAATTGAAAACATTTATATACAAAAAAAAAATACATTGCCTGGTAATATAAATTCCATAATATGATAAACTCATCTTAAGAACGCCATGTGTCACAATTAAATGTTTCTTAAGCATACAATCGAAATAATAATACATAGCTTGACAGTAACTCAATCCGATATGTACAATAAACAAGAGATAATTGATTAAATTGAATACATTTCTGATACCATATCATATTGAATGCCCTCTGCAATAGTCAGTCCATTTTTAAAGTGGAAGTAGGTCTTTGGAACAGCTTATTATTGACGCATTTATACTATTTGTTCTACAAGTGAAGCAAGGTCTCGTCGATAAATAAATATGCTTAAATAACTAAATATTCCTCATATATTGTGTACAGTGTACAAAAATATTGTCGCAATTTATCTTCTCGAATATATCCAATGCTTAAATATAATTGCTCAAATCTGCATCATATGAATTAATCTCTCTCTAATTCGTCTTCCTCGATTCTGCTGAATAATGTGATAAACTTCCTCGGGACTATTAAAAATAATTTTAGCTTCCCCAGAGGGCATGCCGCTTGCATTATACTTTCTGAGAACATTTTCGAAAGGCACGTTGCAGCAACCTAGGAAATTAAGAATCTCATCAACGCCCGCTTTGTACGGAACATTTTCCATTAGGAGAACACAGCCGGGTGCAGCTATTGCGGCGTCGTCACCGCAAATATTGTCACCACGATCAGGACGCTGCTGTGGGTGATGTGACGGTGGAAATCTGCGCATTGGTGGCATTCCACGCATTTCATTACCTTGCATTGGCATATTTGGAGGACGCGAACCTCGAAATGGCGGACCGTTAAATTGATTGGGATTCGGGAAATAGGGGCGATTGGCACGAGGATGCATCATGTTCATTGCAGGCGGCATATGCGGTCGTGGAACGTGCTGAGCCATAAGTGGCGGAGCTGGAGCGCCAATCGAGTGAGGTTTTTTTACCGTTTCGCTAACTGGCTCATATTTCATATTGACAGTATTCATGCCAAATTGTGTACCATTTTTCTGAAAACCTAGAATCGCATCATCGACATTGTAAAATTCGCAGATTGCCCTGTCGATAAAACCGGATTCGTTTGGAACCATATTTATTTTGGCAGGCATGACTCCGATATCGGAAAAGAAATCAATGATGTCCCTATCACTACATTTCGGTGGCAAACCGGACATTGAGAATACATTTGTAGAAACTGGAGACATGTCGGTACCATGAACCCTAGCAGCATCTTCGAATTCAACATCGGAACAAATAAATACATTGATCGGCTTTCCTTCAAATTGACGAGTCGTGCTATCAGAAAATGCATTTTTTGCTATCAGGGCATTGTTAAATTTAATATATGCCGACTTAACACGACCTTTTGGTTCGATAACTACTGCAGTAAGAGGATATTTTTGAAAAATATTACGAACATCTTGTGATGTGGTAAAGTTTGGTAGAGTGTCCATTTTCAAATGCGCAAATGTGATGCTGTTATTCAGTCTAGAATTTGAATCAGTATTTAAGTCTTTGGGGATAAGTACGCTTTTTGGATTCAGGTATACATCATAATATTCGTCATTACCAACGTTTTCAATTGCGACAACCTGATTGCGAATGCGATCACCGCAATGAGTTAATGCCTCCGTTTTGCTTCTAGAATATGCAAAATTGACGTAAATTTGACCATTGCGATTCCCAAAGACATCCTTACAAAACCGTATACCCTCATTGACTATTTCTAAGGTACCAAAAAAGCGGATGATATCACCTGCTCCACCAAAGAATGGAAACAATTTGATACAGTTATTAGGATGTTCTTTATCATTGCGGCTCATATGATTACGATCGAAAAGGGTCCCATTAGTGCCATTTAAAGTATCATTCCTTTGTGGATGAACTATGTTATTGAGTGTATATGATTGTAGTCCCATTTGAACCGATGAGAGAAATGGTGAATTCTTGTCATTGCTACTTTGATGATGATTTAACTTTTGTTGCAAGTCTGTCAATGCAGCAATTTGATTCACTGCTACATTTCCATTACCATTTAACAAGTTAGGTAATAAGTTATTTGCTACAATAGTGGCCAATAGGTTGGTTTGTTCTGAAGAATTCGAGAAGACGTTGTTAACTGGTGGATTTTCCCAAACGCCCACCCTGTGTGGTTGTATTGTACTTCCTCGACCACCTTGGCTGCTATTTCCATGTTCTCGGGATCTTGAACGTTCGCGGCTTCTGCTCCTTGATCTACTACGTCTCCGTTCCCATCCCCGATCCCTGCTGCGGGACCTACTACGATTGCGACGCTTGTCTCTTCGATCATAGCGTTCACTTGACCTAGAACGTGAGCGCGATCTGCGCCGACTAGAACATGGTTCTGCAATAGGCTTCTTGTTTTTGTTGTTAGAGAGAGAAGGTACAGCAGAGGGTACTGCGGATGGCATTATCGGAACAATTGAAGGTTGCGATACGCCCATAAAGGCAACCAAAGATTGATTGCGAGCGCTTTCTATAATCTTTTGCATTTCACTGCGCGAACTAAGCAATAGACTGACTTGCGAATCCTTAATTTTACCATTGTTGCGATTAAACGCTTGCCGCGCATCTTCATCGGTGCTATATTAAGAAGAAAATTGATATATAGTAGCGTAATCCATAAATTTGAAGAGTGGCCGCATGGTGAATGCGGAGTGCAAAGAGCAATACCTGAACGCAATAAATGCGTCGCCCTTATCGCCGCCAACAATATGTACACCACCTTCGGGAATGCTAAGTCCATGAAAATATTGACGAATGTCGTGAGCAGCCGCTGACCAAGGTAAATTCTGAAGTCGTATTATCACGCTCATTGCAAAACCTATAAGTAAAATCTGCACTGTCCCTTTAAATTGCATTGTAATTCTTGTACGTTTTCTAATATATTGAGAATGCTATCAAGTTATTTACCTCTAGATGATTATATACAGAGGTTTTATTGAAAAGTTAAGGAATTTTCACTCGCTCAATTAATTGATTTTTATCAATTCATGAATATATTTAGCAGAATAGCAAGTGTTGTTCTATGTTTGTCACCGAATAAGTTTTAACAATTAAGTCTTCATAGGCACAAACATCCTATGTGTATGAGACAAAAATCTTCTTTAAATCTATGCAAATCTTTTGCCAATTTTATTCTTTAAAAAGTAAAATTGCAGTTGAGCTTAAAGATGCAAATTGGTAATAAATAATTGTGCCCTCATTTTCATGGATATTATGAGCATAGCATGTGGCAAATTTATCGATCAACAGGCCCTACCTCATCCTACGCTCGTCGCTTTGTAGAAACACATATGTGTAAAAGCATCCCCAGAAAATCCTTCACTGAGCATATTGTATTATAATACCAATAAAGCAGCAATTCAGTTTCACATTACTTTACTCTAAAAGTTTTAAGGCACAAACCATACATATTTGGCCCATTAATCATAAACTCAATTTGTAAACTTATAACGTTGTTAGTTATTGGAAATTTGTGCCAAGGTGCAATTTGTATGCAATGTGATGTATCAAATAATGACCTGACAATTGAGCCATATTCCCTCCCCTGTTTCTACTAAGCAGTCTATAAATATTTGTCTTAAACCTAGCCAATTACACGTTTTCAGCAGCTTGTTATATACGATCCTAAAAGAGGACCATCGTTTTTAACGATTTCACCACCGAACTCAACAGACCGCCAAATTTAGAGAGAAGACAAACAATCTTGCATCACCATATCCAATATGCACATCACATCATATTTTGATATTTATCGAATTCTCGAACTTACCTCAATATGAATTAAATTAATCTTCAAATCGATATTAGAGTTATTAGGATAAGAAAAATAAATTATCCTCAAAATAAACAGAATAGCCGTAGAGGATGTGTTTGACTCACGCTGGCAGCTGCCTCTCCATCGCTTCTTTCTTACACAAAGTTGTCAAAAATGAAATGTTTGACGTACAGAGTTGCCATAGTCTGCCATACTCCACTCTGTTGCCAACATTTGCACGGTTTGTACCGCATATAAAGCGTAAAACATTCCCAAACAAACGTATATAAAAATTAAAATTATATAAAATATAAAAAGTTTTTTTCAGTAAAACTGTAAAACTTCAGTATCATATTAGATAAAATATTGATTTTGCACAGTTTTTGAGTTTGCTGCTATTTGGCCTAGATGGCATTATTAGCATACAAGCGTAGTTATGGGAGCCACAGAAACCACGCCTATGACAGATACGTGTATGACGTGTACCAACGCGATTGAAGAAACTTGATCATAATTTGAGTGTATAATTTGTCATAAACACTCTAATGAATTCAATAAACAAGTTTTAAGTTCAAATTAATAAAAAAGTCTGTTCAAAAGTGCTATCTCTGTTTAATTTCCACTGAGTACGAGGTCGAGATGTACGATTTGACGTCAGTGACGTAACATTTTTAAAATTCCTTTCAAGCCTCGTCGCGCTCTTTGCGTACTCGTTTCGATTTATGTGGGCGAGTCTGTGCACCAAGCGTTCACGTATGTCCAGTTCGACGGTTCCGTCGGGTCAGTGAAGACTGTTGCTGGTATGCGTACGTGCAGTGAGTCAGGAATCCGTTTCGTGTGCGCCTCTTGGGCCAAACGTCAGTAACCGAAAACCAAACAAGTGGGATTCTAGAGGAAGAACGTCTTGCCAATGCGGGCGTCGACTTAAAATCAATAGTGTTTGTGGGTTGTGTGATCGTTCACGTGTTGGCTCATGCCTTCTCACTGTGCTTTGGCCCTTTAAGAGCACGATTAGTTTTTGATGTCTCGCTGAACGAGAGTATATTTTTGAATCACCGTATGCAACTAATGGAAATGAAATTGAACAGTCAAGACAGGAAGGACTTGGATAAATTTACCAAGTTTCTTGCGTTTAAAGCTGCGCAAGTTATTGTGCAGTCTCGATTGGGAGAAAAAAAGTCAACAAGATGTAATCCTCAGCAATCTGGAGGAGATTGGGTGAGTAATTCTGACAGTTTGAAAAACACAACTGCATTTCTAATCTACTTATAATTGTGCAGTCATTCCTAGTCTATGTTGAAATATATTATTAAGTTTCTTGTTTATTCCAGTTCAATCTGGCTATTGAAGATCTCCCCGAAGTCCTATCAGAAACAAAGAAGGCATTAAATGGTGAAGTTGTAACCAATTGTCTGCCACTTTGTGTGGAGATATCCCTAAAGACTGTTGAAGGTGATCAAATGGTTCTGGAATCTTGGTGCCTTGATATCCTGCCGGAGCAATGTGATCCTTCTGTGCGAGTAACGCACACAGTTTACAATCGCATGGGCATTTTGCTCAAGTCGCTTGTTTCTGTAACTCGCGTGACGCCAGCATATAAATTATCGCGAAGACAGGGCCCTGATTCCTACGTCATCTGCTATCGGATTTACATGGACGAACCGCAGATGCACAACTTGGGCGATGGATATAAACAAGTACGAGTTGGCCAGATATGCACACCAATCGGAACAATTCAATTAACTGTATCATATAGAACAAAGATGACGATATCGCCTACGCAAAGTGGTCGTGAGGATTCTATCATGCTCAAAAGTGATCACTTCAATACCAATTTGAGCCCTAGGAATATACGATATAAGCAAAAGTGAGTAGTTTGATTTTTTCTTTATACTTTCAATATGTATATCATCTGTACTTTTCGTATTGGTGGCGATGAGATGTTGTCGAGGAAAGTTTATTGAATTAACATTAGAGTTAGTAACATTATAGTAAACAAACACTCATTTGTTATAACGTTTTCGGCATGTTGTCTTCATCAGTATACTGATACTGTTACAGATACTGAAGAAGGCAACATGCTGAAAATGTTCTATTAAGTGAATTTTATCAACTTAATGAATTTTATATTCTTCGCAACCACACTCAACGATACTCAAAACATTGGATTATTTGAGTATAGTTATCTTCTTGATATGTGCGTAAATTTCATATTTATGACAAAAAATATTTCTAGATTTTAGGGATGTGCTAGCATAGATTACTTGCCTAACGATCAATAAGGAAATAACTTTTTGCTCATCTTTTTAATTTTATTGCTAAGAGTTTTCCGTCTCCTTCTATAAATCATAAATCTCAATTCGGCAAAAGGTAAAAGGAAGATGAAAGTTGTTCAGCGTCATATATGTGTATGCATCGATGTTTATTCGTCAGTTTACGTTTATACATCGAAATATACCTTCTTATAATTACTATTAATGTCTGTAATTGATTTTAATGAGAGAAAGTAATAAGGCAACACTCTATACCTATTAGCACGGTCGGAGAATGTGGAATCATGTTTTTTTTTGCATTTGTGTCGGCGGCCGTCATTGCATGCGTTCTAGGTACGTCGGATTTTTCTGTTAAAAACAACTGTCCACCTTGGTGCGTGAGGGAATGTTGGATATATTAATGTCTGGCGCTTCGAATGTTTCGTTCAAAACGTAATTTGGCATATGGCTTTACGTTGTATTCATAGTTTCAATAAAATATATTTCTATCGGCTTGAAAGACGTCCAACTGAATACGTTTTAATCGATGATGAAAGAGGGTTTCTGTGATGAATTTTTGAAGCTGCTATTGTATCGCGAATAACAGCCTGGGTTTAACTATAAATAATTTTTTAGTGCAAAACACGATTCGCCAGAATTGGCCGCACAGTACCCACAATTCCTAGCAACTGAGTTCAAGTTACGAGAGAACATTTAAATTGTATATTTATGTGCATGTTCTTTCGTCACCACTGCTGTTTTTTCTTTAGCTCTTTGTGAACTTATTACAGAGGAAATGACAAAAATGAATCCTTTGATTATTATTTCTGTGTACCGACGGGATCGTTAATACGCCACTATTCAATATAAACGCTAAGTAATATGTCTGCGCCGATAAAAGTAAATATTTCAAGTACGTTACCGATTCTTGGATGAGGCCAATTTCTAAAATTACACACAGAACCAGTATTAATATAGTAACAGTACATATAAAGTGGTTTTTGTTTTGTATGTAAAATGGAAGTTCATTTGATGGTCTACTTGATTTATTAATATGAATGTGTTTTATTACAGCGCAGAAAACATTGCGTCTCTAGGTAACGTGAGAAAAATTGGCGCATTTGCTGCCAACGTCAATAAACAAAACGCAAAGCAGTACCCGATGCCCGATTTCATTATTCCTGAAATTCCCTATACCAAGTTGTTCGAAGACCAGCTCAAAATCAAAGTTCGGGAAGAAGAAAAAGAAATGGAGGACAACGACGGTCAGACGGCTGATGTGAACGACTCGACGACAACAATTAAACCAGATGATGATACAAATGGCAATTCGACCGACTCTCTGGGATCTTCACCTGCTACCCAAACACGGAATAAATTTGCGATGATGTCAACGCTCAAAGACGATTTCATTATGGTAGAATTGGTAAATTTTTATTGCTGAATGCTGCATGCCGTACAAACGATCACTGCACTTTAGATAGATACGCTGATTAACAAGGGAATGTATGACTAACAAGCGCTTTAGTTATCGTTATTTATATTTTCATGTTTGGGTTAATGTATATTATGCTTATGGTGAAGTTATGAGCATGTGGTGATAATTTAATGTGCTTTGCCACTATTCTTAGGTTGTGCATTCTCATGTTCGGTACATTCCAATACGCTAGTAAAATACACAGTTTACAATGGTAGACAGTGTTCTTCAAGTCATGTTTGAATTAAAATTTATAAAGTCTACATTATAAATTCATTTCGGTCAAACTTCAAAACTTACAGTCACCATTAAAATGTTCTGAATTGGTGAATTGTATTGTAATCGCATTGATTTTGTTTCTCAGAACAATAGATAGTAATTTATTGTATGGCGCCATTAATCACTTATCTTGGCTCTTAAAATTAAATTGTTTATTATATGCAGATATCTCAGTTATCAATATTGAATAATATCTTATGTTTATTAGTAATAATTGCGCTTTGCAGTCAAGTAGAAATTTGCCAAGAAAAACTTGTGACCTTCAGCAAGGTCAAGGAGCGTATGTTGTGGAAGGTTATAATTAGTAGCTTGTGAATAAACAAGCCTCAGTAGCACTTCTAAATGTTTTCAAACACCTCTAGGCAAAATATAAATTAATAGTAGAGACAAATCAGTTAACTATCCTTGGCGTTTGTCACGTAGACTACAGGACATAATTTATTTATTATTATCTTGCCAATTAATAAAATACGTAATCATAGGCATCAATCAATATATGATTGAATAAAGCGGAATGAAATATCTACAATTGGAAAGGAAAATATTGTTTGTTTGCTATGCACTTTTTCACATGTTTAATGCGCTTTGCATGTGCATTTTTCTCCACTGTTCTTGTTTATTCAATTTATATGTTTTAACTTGCTCATCTCTTTATTTACAGAAAACGCCGTTTGCAAGTACGAATGTAAACAGTGAACTCGGCGAAATATATCGAGAATGGAAGGAGGCACCGCCATTACAAACGTTCAACGACATGCCTCCGCTCGCTGATCAAGTTCCAGACCTTACGCAACAACTCGAGAACTATGAATCCGATATGAGGAAATATGAAGACGTTCTGCAATCTCTGTGTCAGTCACCTAACAATAATTAACTTGGGTAAATTAGGGCAATTATTCATTATTATGTTTGTTATCTTTGATGGTTTTGTCATATTAACAAAACTGTTAATGACAATAGCGGGGGTAGATAGATTACTCTTATTTCGGGCTCCAGATTGTATTAACTTGCTTGCTGAGCATATTTTAAACATAGATGGAATTCAATATTCGGATAAATCGATTTAATATGAGGGCAAAGATTAAATTTTGTAAATAGAGATGTTGATTTGTAAAAAATATATTTATCTGCCAAATTAAATTGTTAATTATAGGAGGAAGTTGAGAAAACATTATCAATTGTTGAAAAGGCTTCTCAAATTTTTACACTAATTTCGTGGCAACAACGATTATTTGCCTGCTTGTGTTTTGAAATGTTTACCCTCGGTTGAGTTTATTAACGGTTTGAATGAACTCGATGGCGACAACACATTGAATCAAACACAAACTGTACCAAAGACTGATAAGAGATAATGATGTAGAATTAAAGGACTGTAAATACTAAATATAATAAAATTAACGTACTGCATACAAACATGATGTATTAACGTTTAAGGTGGGTGGAGTCATTCTTTTGATTCCAAGGCATTGTATAATTAAGAACATGATCAACATATTGGTTACTTACATCTGTAAGCTAATGATTGTAGAAAGAAATTTCACGTGTTTCTTACATCTATTGTAAACATTAATGTATTGTTACTCATATACTGGTGCGAATGTTTTTACTTTTGCATTCAAAAAAGCTTTCTACAGCAAATAATAAATAAAATAGGTGAAATGCTAACGATGCTACAGTTTAATTTGCATTTTTATGGATCTACACAACATTTTTACTACTCTTAGGATTTGATTAGTGTGCCATAATCACATTATATGACGAGAAATGTGATCAGATGTAAGAATGCCGGTAGGATTCAATTATTTAAAGGTGATGATCACGTAGCAGCAGATGTTGCTTCGTAAATAACATTTTTATATTATTTAAATGAAGTGAAGAAACCGAATTGAACTGGGAACTGACTAAACGCTATATCTAAATAATTCACGACCTAAAATGCTCGCGGTGTGTCGAATTGCATGTTACAGCCTTGGTGCGTTTAATCATTAAAGTTAGTTTTTGGATTTTCCGAACGATATCACTCATTGTTTGGTTACAACATTGTCTGGCCAGCTTATCGGTGTAAAATAAATGGTGCGTTGCAATTAGTTTATATATTTCACAAATTTGTTTTGAAGTTGATGAGTATTTATAGTTTCCATTATATATCGTTTACGTATCTATTTAAACATTCTCTTTATTTTTGTTATGATAGTAAGCACAATACTTAATGCCAAATTACGTATTATTAAATTTGCAATATACATTTTATGCGGAATCAGCATACGAGCTTATTGAGCGTCAGAATGCAGTCAATACTCATTTATGCAGTTGCTACGTATGAAATAAGCACAGTTTAAATGAATCTAGCAGCCTATGTACTGCATTTAATAGAATTTTATAAATGAACATGCTGTTGAATACAATAAAAACCTACAAAGTATATAAGTTGATTGCTACATAATATGTAATTTTATCACTATAATTACGTAATCATTTTTTCAAAAGCATTGTAGAAATATAATATGCCATAATAATTGAAATCTATTTGTATATAAGTTTTTTTAAACTATCTTGTATGGCAATGTTTGTAATGTTTGAACAATACGCGGAAATTTTACAGCTACGGCCTAACTAATTGATCACTTTTTTAAGATAGAGTCTTTTAAAGAATAATCATTTTTGTTATCTATGAATTGTATAGAATTTTAGCTAAAGAGCACTTGTAATTAATTTTCATTAATAGAAATTGAATCTATGATCTTTATTTGTTTTTTGCTTATTTTCAGAATTTACCAGCTGATTGTATTCTTGATATCTTTTTTAACAATGCATATTATAGTCTTATCTAACACGATACCATAAAGAAAACAAAATATAATTACCCAAATACTTTAACTTCAATATATTATAGGGGATTTTCCATACGAATGGAATGCATTTTTCGAGCTATATTTAAATATTTCCTAATATTGTGCATTACAATTTAAAATCGATTGGTGATACTGTAAAATTAATTAAACATTCTTGTTGACTATGAAACTATGGAATGTAATAAAGTTCTTTTTTAAGAAAGAATAATAGGAGAAATATGAGTATATAATACTTTTTAATAAAAAAAAAACCAGCATACTCCAATAAAATAACAATAAATGTTTTTTGTGAATAATATAGAAATATATAATTAACAACGTACTTAGGCTAAATCGAATAAAAAAACGACATGTTTTTTCCTTGCTCAGCCAGACATAGAAAGCGGCTGACCTAATGAGCCTTGCAAGGTCGTTTCCTTGATTTTATAATGCGGTGATATGTATTTCCTTTTTACCTTCAAGGTTTTATGCGGTTATTTCGACAGGTTAATTGCTTCATTTTATTTGATTTCCTATAGCAGTAACTTTCCTATCAATAGATATAAAATTTATAATACATGGTACAATTGTGGTTATTATTATTTTATTTATTATTTTTATGAAGTGTATATTGACAGTATATTTTGTATTATTATTTAACCGCTTTGCACTATTCGAAACTATATCTATACTGGCGTAGCACAATTATACTAGCGCTAAACATTTGGTGACGAGACAATTATCATGTGTGGCTCAAAGTATACGTGTACTACTCATTAAAATTAAATCACGCGTTGGGTATTATATCTTTGTGGAAAACTTCATTTGTTATCTTTAGTTTATATAATCATTTAAATAATTAGTAGTCTCTTTAATCATTTTGAAGTTTAATAACTGTTTAAACGTTGATGACGTCCAAACTTATGTTGAAAAATACTTTTGCAAACTACGTAAACAATCCCATTTGCATAATGACAAACATGTTTTACGAACATATTATTATTTCGTGCTTGCGTCAAAGCAGAATTTTTGTACCGTGCGATATTCAATTGCAAAAATTGAACTTTACATATTGGATTCTTACTGTGCTGGTAAAAGCATTTAAATGTAAAGTAATCAAATATCTAATTAAATAATAAAGTTTATTTGTAATTTTATGAAGACTAACACTTCAACTTTTGGCAATCAAACTTAACATTAAAGTCAGCTGAGATATTATTGTGCGTAATATGTGTATTAAAAATTGAATGTGAATTGAATTCAATGAAGTATATATGAAACTATACTTTGTTAATAGTTTGCCAGTATTTTCACTCACAACAAAACTTTCTTGATGATGCAGCGACTCTATACACGCATTTTCAATTATTGCATTATTAAATTTATCAAATTTAATCAAATATATTAATTTATTAGAGGCAATAATTTAAAACTTGAAAAGTTTATTCTGCATAAATTATTTATGTGCCCTATGTCATCATATGCCGTTTCCACTATAAAATTAATCATGCAATATTAATTTAATATACAATTGATTTGTTTTTCACATTTTATATTGTAGATGTTTTAGTGGCATTTTTATTTATTTATGAGATATCTTAACAGTTATTAACTGAATGGCGATTGCAATATGACAATCTACAATAAGAACGAACAATGCATTAGCATTGCTGATTAAATAATAACCGCTTTATTAATTTAAAATTGCAGATAATTCTATGATATTTATACTTACATTTACTGCAGTTGATTTTAATATCAGACTTCGAAGTATGACGAAATAGGTCATCTTGCAATTTGCATAACAGATATAAAATATGAATAAATAAGTGCACAAATACACTAATAATCCAGAATAAAACAAAGTTTTATGTGTGAAATATAACAAGTTGTACAGATTGGTCTAGGTTTTATTGTAAAACATTACGTTTATTTTATTTTCACCGGGAAGATTTATAAAAGCAAATTCGAATATCTATGCCGATAGGTCTGGAGAAGATTAATAACGCTCAGTTGTTTACAATCGATATAAGAAAACATTACATACGAACGCAGTTTGCTCTAAACTGTTGACGATTTTATTTACAATCACTTGACTTTAAATATAATATCAATCTTTTCTCTATGATTTATTCAGTATTATATAAATTCATGTTTTGCTTATAATTTACGTTCTAGGCTGGTTTTTGGTAAGATTTACATAATTAAATTTATAGGCAATAGGTAGATAGATTTGGTGATTTTTATACAATTTTATGGAAAATGGAAGCACATTACCTCGTATTAAACAATGATTCTACACACATTTACCACTATAACTAATGATTGTAATCAAGCCTTTTTCATTAGCGAACTCTATATTTGTCGAAAATAAATTACCGTGCATAAAATTTGTGATAATGTTGATTATACTCTGTCAGTGAACACATAAGAGAGATCGATTGTGATCACAACGGATTGCATTGAGCAGATAAATTAGTTACGCACAAGTTAATATTCAAGCTTATGAGAGACTAGTGATACTTTAAGTGTGATATGTACATATCTTTCTGATATAGTGCTATTTATACATTATCAAGTTTATGTTTATCTTCTCTTTATCTTACAGACAAGTTGTAACAACAATCAAGATTTGATTGAAGCAGTTTTTTTACAATTACAAAATTAGTTTCTCTCTAAATAAAGCCATTTATAATCTTTTGACTGGTGATGAAGATGTAATGGTTAAAAGTTGAATGAAGCTGCCATTCCGCATTAAATTTTTAATATTTTCTACACATTCTTATAGATTTATAGCTTTTCCTCACAATACATTTTATTGCGTCAATGGCACTACAATCAGCGGCAGCGAATATCTACGCTTTGGAATGGAAATATTTCAGTTTGCGAAAATAGAGGAATCGTTAGATGCAGCGCGCCGTTGCAAATAGAAAATAGGGAAACCAGGAGGCTGGAAAGAAAAGCGATTAGGAGAATGCGATTCAGTCGGATGGTATGTAGTCGCTATTCGTGTGCTTCAAGAAGAGGAAAATCTGCTTGAACGTTGGGCGCGCTGCCTCGTCTCGCTTCCAGCACTGGCACAACAAGTCGTAAATCTCCGGTGGGCAGATTAATGGCTTTTCCAGTAGCACCTATAAAAGATAATTCTACCTATTAATCGATGTTTTCGTTATTACTTTTTCGTATACATCTTGGCGCGCAAATTCCGAAGAGTATTCCCGGTTGTTTTGTAGAAATAGCTGATACATTTTCAAAAGCAATCACCGTTTATTCTAATTTAGCAAGTCTAAACAAAATTAGTATTAACCGATAATAAGAAATATACTGTTGCCATTTTGAACTAGAAAACTGAGATAAGCTTCGAAGTTTTAATGTTACCATTTATTGTAGTAAGTAACAAAGAAATTAAGCGGTCTTGTAGTCTAAGTATAATAAAGTGTTTACACTTACTTTCGGTTCACCACCATAATACATGTGTTCAGCGTTCTGTATCACTTGTTCATTGGAGAAGCTCTGATACGGCTTTTCATTGACTAACCCAAGTATTTCCCACATTGTTACCGCAAATGCCCAAACGCTGCTTGCACACGTGTAGCGATCCTATAAAGAAGTACAGTAATAATTACGAAATGAACACTACAAAGTATTAAAAGAACATTATAAGAAATCCTCAATAATAATTTTCAACTTGGGTGTGGCAAACTACTTATAAATTTTAGTAGTTCAATAATAATAAAAATAAAATGTTAATAAAATTATTACGTTAGAGAGAATCAAACAAACGGGACAAAAAGCAATATCAACTGTTGAAAGAATCTCCTAAATAGCCTTTCCTTTACTTTTATTTAGAAAGTCTCAAAGTTGAAGGTGCCACCGACGCCGACAAACTACGGCTATAACGTCTTGAGATCGTTCTTGCGCCAACTTCCAATAATACGAATACCTCCTAATGTTTCTGCACGTATCCAGCACCTCGGAAAATATTAACCGATTCCTGCATCAGGAGAGTCGTGCTGTCCCAACTGAGCGAGTCTGAGTCCGTCCTCTACAGTCAATTTCGCTCCTACCGGTAATGTCACTATTTCATTTCAAATTGAAGTGAGTCGTTAGAACCGCTCGGAATTTCGCATTTGACGTGGCGAAATTGAAAAATACGCCAACGCTTGGGTCACACACGCGTAACAGCAACGGAAGAAGACATAACGTAAAACAGAAAAAAGAGAGATAAAGAATTCACTTGCAAGCGCTACCAAAAGAAGAAACTCATAGAAAATGTGTCCCTCGTGGACCCTTTACCATGCATAAAAAGAGAAAGCATTAAAGGCACTGCTAAATATCTTATTAGTCTTCGTTCTTCACTTTTGCCATCGATGCGGAATAGACTTTGCTGAAATTACGCTGACTTGAAGCGAAACCGAAAAGAAGTGTAAAATAAGAAAGGAAAACCACTGGCACGTCAAAGAAGCAAATCTATGAATAACAAATTACAAATCTAATAACATTTCCCTTCTGCCCGTTCGCAAATTTTCCTAATCACAATTTGAATTTGCTTGCAAATTAGCTGCTTATTTTATTAAATGCTCGTCTTGGGGTGTTTTTCTCCAAGGACTAGCTCTTCTACGTTCCTTATTGCTTCTGGTGCGTTGGCTTCGATTGCCCTCATGAACGTAACAAAGCCTTGCGGAGAGAAAATGCGGTAAGTTGGGCAAAACAAATAAGAGCTTGTATGTGCAGTAAAAAGAGGGGTGTAGCTTTATTGAAATTTGCATCTCCAGGGCAAAAATCATACGCACAACGCAAATCTAGTTCTGCCACTACGCTTACAACTGCAAAACAGGGGTGCATTGTGGCTTTAGCACAAAAGCAAGGTCGAATGTAGTTAGTGCGCTGTGGTTAGATTTACTTCTGCTCTGGCAAGCTTGCGCTTCCCTTACGGCTTTCCTCATATCAGCGTGCGGTCCAACTTAATAAATGTCAAATTAGTGGCGAATTTGCGAGGGGAAAATGGCATAAGTGTATGCCAGGCAGATAATTATTTTGAGGATTTTTTAAATTACTTTAAATAAATTCCACAAGGTATTTCATACGCATAAATAGAAATAAATAAAATCATTACATTTTGTTACATTTCTTCACCTTTATCTCTTCTTTTAAATGTAACACGTGGAAAACGAAAAAACGTTCTCACGTGCAGTAATATTAAGAGTAAGCCACTTAGGAAATGAATTACATTTTCTGTAGCATTACGTTCCTTCCGCATTCAGTTATTTCTCATACATTTCACCTTCTCTTTCACCTATTTTATTATGTTTCTATATGTTTTAGGAAATATTCGTTACAATTGTACTATTAATCAACATTCTTTTAGGCCATATAGCAAGCTCTTTATAAAACGCCAAATTATTGGCCTTCCACCGAGAAAAAATTAACTCAAGTATATAGAACCACATATTAAAAGTGTACGAGTGCTTAATGACACTTACCAGTAAAAGGCTTTCCCAGGGCAGCCATCGAATCGGAGCTGGAGGTCGTCCTCCAATCTCAGCATAATCTTTTCGGTACTGTGCCTTGCACATTGCAATGTCAGTGATTTTCACAATGTAGCCGCGACCAACCAAACAATTCCTAATGCAAATATTTTTTACTAACTCACAGATGACAAATGGCTGGATGTATAAACTCACCGTGCAGCTAAATCTTTGTGTACTACATATTTGGACTCCAAGTACTTCATTCCAGACGAAATTTGCGTCGACATGTATACTAAAGTTTCCGCACTGAAATAAAAGTATGAAATGAAATCCATGTAATGCAAGTTATTTGAGTTCCCGACAACAGTTTCCAGCACTGCAATCTTCAAGCAGGAAACAACAAAATAAATCACTTTTCTCGTTAATCATGCTCTAATATATTTAACATTCAGCCCAAAAACGGAAAGCCAGCATTACGGAAGTGTGATACTATCGCGAAATGTCATGTGGCGTCGAACGCTTAAAAAGTATTCTCCCGATTGTGCGGTATTCACTACAGTCAACAACACAGTTAGATAACATCTCGCAATATTTACGATATTTCAGACACCGCCTCTGGCATAAACTTGGATTATTTGCTAGCATTTGTATGCCGTAAGGATGGCATGAATAAGATAGCACGATCAAGTTCAATGCACGCATAAACCGATACCTGTGAATTTGTATGGTGGCACTTGCGATAGAGCGTAATGTATGACCGAACTGAGTCTTTTTATATAGTGCATTGAATGGGGATCTTGCATCTTGAGAACTCTGGGGAATATGGTCGAGACCTAGAGATAAGCTCGGTCGGCTGTATACGATGGGTGTATAGAATTACCTTATAGGCGAGTCCTGCGATGACCGAACCGTACCGTTCCGGTTCGCCAGAAATTGGAGATACTGGGCGAGGTCGCCCATCTCGCCATACTCGAAGATTGCCCACGACGGATGTTCTGCCGTGCAAACTCCTAACACGTGGCAGAGATTCGGGTCCGATAAACCAGCGAGGAATCGCACCTCGCGCAGTGAGTCCACCGCGCCGGTGGCGGCGTCGTTTTTCGGATCCGAACGCGCCGTCCGCACAATTACCAAATGCTGCGCGGCGTCGACCTCGTCATCAGCATCTTCCATTTCGTATAAGCTTATCTGAAAGCATCCAGGATCTGGTGTGTATTACCTTGTTTATTGATCAAGGGATAATAATTGGCGGAAAGGTGCCGGAGGGCAATTACCTCTCCGCAGTGACATGATCCGAGATTCTCAACAGACGTCATCGTGTAGCGTGATATCGTCGGCGGTTCTGTCTCACGACATGTGTAGGCGTGCGCCATGCTGGGGGCGATGTTCCAGCAAATCACCGGCGGCGGTATCTAGAGTCATACAGCACAAGCAACGAGGTGATTATCAGTAAATATTGTTAATGTTTGCACGCGTATTGTTGCCACAATTGCAAGGCATGTTCAACAAATGAATGACAATCTCCACTCATGTATTGAACTAAGTCTTTCACCCTGCTTACCCTTTGCTTGTCTCTGGGTGCGGTATGATAACGCTTCCGATTGGGCGGATCGGTTGCCACACGTGGAAAGTAATTCCCCAAATTAATCATTTTCGACTTGGGACTGATCGCGGGGGTGCTCTGCAGACTGCGGTAGTGCATCGGAGACGCAATGGTTGTGATCGGACTGTGGTGCAGCGATGGCGAAGAAGGTAAAGGCGGCACTTCCGGCGGATCCTCTTCATCGTCCTCTAACTCGTCGGCATCGCTGGGCATCGTTTGCGATATCCGCAGAGTGGCGTAATTCGGCGCATAATAGGTGGAATTAACGAGCGGGGCGCGAAATTGTTCGTAGTCTATCGGATCTGTTTGCGGTTCCTGCGCAATCGGCGTCGGATGTTCGATGCTTCCGGTTCCGGCGTTGCCGTTTGAAGATGAGAACGTCATCAGTAGATCCTGAAAACGTATCATCCACTATAAAAGATAACACGGGGGCATCAACATGTCTATAAAATCGTGCGTCAAAAGAGCATGCGAAGCTTGGGTTTAATCAAAGTACTTTCATGTGCACATAAAACGCGGCAAATCTTCACCGAATAGTTGTAATATACATACTACATCATCTTTGATTTAAACCGGCACTCCGGTGTCTTACATGTAATAAACATACTGCTCTCTGTGGCGTTTTATGCAAGAGTAAAACATTTTATACCTTCATGTTGATTGTGACGCCGAATGGATTGCGCAGCAGCGTTGGCGAGCCTTGTAGTTTATGTCGTCTGCTGACTATCAAAATAATCACAAACACGACGAGCAGCAGCAGCATTATGGCCGTTAACACCCCTATTATTACTTCCACATAGCCATCTCCGTCCTTGCGCGCAGCGACTGTAACAACAACCAGAAAGCAGTGCATTAGAGAGTGTGCCGGCACATCGTGGGACATTGATGCAATTTGCAATGGAGACGAAGCAAAGCAACCAGCGGCGACAATTGCATTTACCCATCAACGTGCGGGATTTCTTTCCCCTCTAATGCGACCATTTCGATAGCATCACATTATCAACGTATGCGTATATAAAGGAAATTGACGTGGGTCTGCATTTTGCCCCCTTTTGCTGTTAACAGCTAACTACAAATTGCACCACGACATGCAAGGGGATTGTCGGAAATTACGATCTACCGGATGCAACAGTGTCTTTTACGGTTGAGGGTGAAATTCACTTTATATTGTTGCATTTATCAACAGTAAATTGAAATAGCAAGCCACTATTCTTTAACTTACTTGTTTCGAAAGTATCTTGATTTGGATTTCCATTTGAATGGATAATGATCTCATTAAGGTCCGTTTCTGAGGTCTCTTCTTCGGTTGTGTTAAGTGCAGCTGATACTGTAATAGCAAGTATATTCATTTACAATGAGAATATTGGCAAACTATTTTACTGGCACAAAACTTCAGAGCAGCTTGACTCGACGTTTACCTTATTAACAAATATAAAACTCTCGTGGTAATGCATTGTTAATCGTTGAGTAAACTCGATGTCGTATTTACGGTGTTTTTTGGCTTTGGCCATGCACGAGAGCGAACCTCAAGGTTAAAGCCGTTATTATTTTCATGCATTTTATATCATTCATTTCAACCAAGCTATAATTACATTAAAATGTTTGTTTTGTGCGGTTCTAAATTAAATAATAAATAACGAGATTATTACCGCGCGTAACTTTAACTCATCTTTCCTGATAATTACCACCAAGCTATCAAAGCGAGGGCACGCTTCCGTGATGCTGCTTTATTGCGTTAATTATATATTAATGAGTTGGTATTTATTAAATTTGTCGGTTTAGTTAGTAAAACGCTGTCGGCGGCTATGACTACCATGCAATTTAATTTGATTTTGGAGAGTTTACCGGCATCAAAGGAGACTTCGCTGAGCATAATCCATCGGTCTGCGAAGTACAAGCGGATCTTAACGAAGCGCGCCAACCGCTCGTGCAGTCGGATCGTGACGTTTCGTGCGTTTTCAAGGATGCGATCTGGCATATAGGAGTATGACAAAGTTTTCCCGTTGTAATAAGTCCCACCTATGCTGAACATCACTTTGGCTTTGGAGAAAACCTGCAAAGTGGAAAACGATACGAGTAGTACATTGAATAAAGTTTTTCAAGGCGCTTATTACTACCTACTTCTATAACTTACTTGAACATTTTTCGAAAACAAGTTGTTGGTGAAAAGATGCACAGCGCTGAAATTTCGCACCTGATCGAAGGCGAAGATCAGCTCCACGTAGTTCTCCGGCACTGAGTCGTTACGCCACCCGACCCAGCCGTTACCTGCAAAAAGTTTGAGGTCGTTGAAGGCGTATCAAATTGTGCAAATCGAAGCGGAAAATTAACCCTGCCGTCCATGAATAAACAAAATGGTGTAGGTATCGTGCTAGTTTCCGTTTTGGTAAACTCTGGCCTGATTTAGTGCAATGGAAACGGGTGACTGCGTGTTTGCATGCTTTTTGCCTTGGTTTCACCAAGGTGAAGTATACGTACACATTCAATGAATATGTAAACATTGCTTTTGGTAATTTAACTATGAACGTAGGGTATCGCTGTGGCAAACTACTGGTAAGTGAACGGAAAGAGTGGTTTAGAGAAGACGCAGGTGAACCGCAGCAATATTCAATTCATCAAGCACCAACTCTTTGGGATTGTTTTGCCAATAACTTATTTATTACGTCGGAGTAGCGAGAATTTCAAACACTTATACAGTAGAAGAAAATGCGGTTTAGGAATTCTTTTTATTTAATGTGAACTTTGGCAATATCGAAGTAACAAAGATGAGAATTATTGCTTACCTTTGCCGTAACCAATATCTAATCGATAATTGTCTGCGCCATACTCCCCATCAACGAGACGCCCCAGTCCACCTTGCATTTCACCCAGAGCAGGTCGACCGTCGTACGAACTATCCCACAATCCTTGGGATGCTTCGCCACCTACTGGAGCCGAGTAGGATATGACGCCGCCTGGAACAATATTACATACTAATACCCACGAAAGTAACAGGTTTCTAAACTAATAAAAAATCTAATGAATATTTTAATCAACGTTCTGGAAGATGTGCTTTTTCATTTTTATTATGCAATCTGTTTTGCTGCCGGCCTACATTAGGAGCACAAAGCTAGCGAACCAAAAAGAAGGAACACAGATCCTTCTCTAATTCCCTAAACGTGTTGGACGACAGACTGCCGTAATAAATCCACAAGTCCCAAACAGCGATATTCACATTTCCATGTAATTTTCTTAAAATAAACTTAATGGAGCAACAAATCATTGTGAGTCACCTTAATTTTTTTCTCCCGAAACAGACTGTTCTCCTTTATTGAACCTGCGCACAGTAGATCCAGTTTACACTTGTAACATTTTCAGGTGCATTGCATGAATGGTTTGTGATTTCAAAGAAACTCTAATGTCTGAGGTAGTGCATATCTTTAGCAAAAAGATAAAATATTAGATATCTGCTTACTCTATCTGGAAATTGTACGTGATATTGTTTGATGTAGGAAAATGCTACTGGTGGAAGTTGCGATGCTAGCAAAGATGGTGGTTGAATGCAAATGATGCTTATCAAACGTATGAATGCCTGATATTAATCAGCGTCATATGCACGGAGAGAATTTCTTAACTTTTCTGAAAGATATTCTATTGTTTGTTGCAGAAATTGTAGATTTTAGAATAGAAAATAATGAATTAGAGCTCTTGTACAATTTATATTCCAAGATGGTAAGTATGGCGGAAAATGCTACTGAGTTAGCATAGGTTAAAGTGGTTGTATCCGCAAAAAAGGTATGCATATATATATATATATATATAGGTCTGGAATAATATCGTATTTGACCTTTCACATTACAGAAGCATGTATATTAATTACCCGTCAAGAAAATTTGACAATCCGGTTAATATCACTTTGATTAATTGTTGATTAATGCTTAATTGTTGAGATTTTTTTTAATTCCATAATTAATAGGAAATAGTTGGAAACAGTCTATATATTGTAATGAATATTAATTTCAGCTAGGCAATTAACAACGTCGAGATTAACTAGCCCCGCATCTGCTTCGCTTCAAGTGCTGAGTCGGTGCAGCTTGCTTTCAACCATTTTCTTTTAGTAGCTAAAAAATTAAATGTGTCGTTAAGGGAAGCGGTAATTGAGAACAACACGGCGCTGCAAAATAGGCGATGCACCTGTTTGCGCGCAATTTAAATTTCTAACTTGTGCAAATTGTGCTCTGTGCGCTTCCCTTTAACTAACTTCTTTTGAACTGCTCCCTATATAAAGTAATTACATTGCTTGGAAACGATTTTATGAGCATTCTGGCAGGTTTAAATTTCATGGCATTATGAAATTCAATCATAAACAATTATAACCGTGCCAGCAATAATTTTATATGTTCCCATTTTGAATGTTGTAATAAACTTTCAATAGGTTAATAACGTGATTAATTTTTTTTCAAGTGATGATCAGAGTTCCACACCTACTTAATTTAAAGCATATGATTTAATTCAAGTTTATCTCCTTTAAAAGCACCAGCTTTTCAAATGCATGTGCAAAATTGCTATTCGATAAAGAACAGCTGACGTGGTTGAACTAGCCGTATCCCCTTTGACCTCTTCGTCATCCCAACTTCTCTCCATCATAACACTCAAAGCACAAGCATGTCCCTTATCTATTCAATATCAGTTCGTAAACTGAAGAGCGCGTTGCATTCGTCTAATTTGGATAATATGGATTAGGAAACTTATATAACGGTTGACGAAGAAACCATGTGAGTGTTAACTAGATATATATGCTTAGCATTGTCGAGTTGCCATCAAGACTTTGTGGAGGAAACGCAGCATCCTTAAAGTCAACCGAAATTTGGAACGGGCCGCTCGGGAAACTCTTTTTGTCAGGGCTGGAATATATGGGCCAAAGTAGCGCGGTGGCAGTAAGTTAGTCGGGGCTAAACCACTGAAAAGGCAAGGAATACTCCGGCCGGAGACGCCAGACAGTATGCGTAAAGCGGGTATGCTTGGTTGCGGATATCCGAACTTAATTACATTTTACACTGATGCCAATTTGCCACGACCGGATGCTTGGAACGCTAGTTGCACACTGTACCCAATGCCACACAAATAGTGACATAATTGCCAATTGATATATGATCAAATTAGCAAAGAGCGTATTATAGTAATCTAATACTGTTCAATATTAATTTCTTATACATTTTATGCTATAATATATACTTGAAGAATACCAATCATGTCTGTATCTGCTTTATCTTAAATATTTTTAGGAAGCAGAACGATACTAGGTATTTTTTTGGTTTATGCTTATAAAATTATATATATATATATATATATATAATATAAAAGGTTTTGCTTGATTTCTAAATGCTTATTACCTGTTCTTAAAACTGTTAGTGTTGTTTAATTAAGTAGTTAGTAAAAGGGGAATAATATGTTTGGGGATCTTTGGAGGCGCGCCTGTGCTCTTTGTACCTGATTTAGAAATAAGTTGGTATTACTTATAGAAAAGAATAGACAAGAGTTGCAAGTTGCTTTAAATTTACGAATATAAACTAAATAACCCAAAACTTCTTAATGACCACACCTAGTCGCACTTCCAGACTTCCATACTTCCAAAATTTGCATATTAATGCATGCATATTAAACACTTTGTAACCACTATTCGCCGCAAGTTTCTTCCAGATGCTATTTATATTACAAGCAAATATTCTTACCCATTATAAAGTTAGTCATTGTAATGTAAGTTTTTTATATTGGCAGTACTAGGAACTTCGAAAATAGCACCACACGAGTAGATTACAATGAACTGTAAAATCGATTAACAAATAATAAATTTTTCGTTTCACAAAAATCGTGGCATCACAGCTATACAAAAAATTATTATCGCAGTTTGAGTGGATGTGGCGTAAAATATATTGGATTGTACAAGTAACGTGAGTAGCTTTAACCGATCCTAAAGTGCCGCGAGCTAAGTGCATTCGCATGTGCCGCCAATAATGGTTGCGTTTTTTCACGTTTCATTTCGTTCAGTTCACGTGCGATTCTATTCTTTTTCCTTGATGTAGATGCTTTTGCAGCTGCCCTAGGACACTTCCTCATGCATTGAATTGGTGTCGTGTGTTCACTGAATTTCAACAAACATACCATAAAAACGTTTTACATTGTTCTGCACGAAACACCTCACTATTTTTTGCCTGCCATTCTATAAGAAAAATATAAACAATAAGAAGAAACAAACTGCATCATTACCATTGGTTCTTATTGTTTATTCTATTTAATATTATATTATTTAATATATGTGTGATGAATACGTTGCAACGTTCCAAAAATAATTTTATTTTTCATCCTTATATTCTAAAGACAATTTTTGAAATTATATCATGACCGCAACTTTTTTAGTTTTTTTAGAATTTTACCAAAAGTTACAACGCAATTACAGTTACAATGCAAATCGAAATTGGTCTGATTTGTTATCGGTACAGCAAAGACACTGGGAAGAGCAGATTTAACGTATGCAACCTGTTATATTGCCAAACGCGATTGTTTTTTTTTTTCATATATTTTATTTTTCAAATTATTTTATTCTTATACTGTGTTTCTGACTGCTTTGCTTAATTGTTGATGCGCTTTTTTGAACAGCGCTTTCTCTTCTTGCAATTTATTCTTCTGGATACTTGTTTCGACGATTTCTCGCTTTAATTTTTTAGTTATTAATTTTATATTCTTAATAAGTAACCAATTAGGGACAATATTAGTAATATATACTTTGTGCATGTTTGAGTATCTTGAATTTTTGCTTTTTGATGAATATTTACAAATGCCCCTAATAGCATTGGTTTTCATTGCTACCTTGTGTGCTTTACAGGTAAATTAAAAGTCCCATGCAATCGTCAACATGCCTTTAAATTCTCGCTCAAAATATTTTGCCGCTTTTTAATCCAAATGATGCAACTCCTAATAATCTTAGTTTTGAGGCCAGCAGATATCAGTACATCAAATTACATATAAGGAAACAAGTTTTCTTATGTATTTATGTAGATTAGACACATATCTAATGAAACTATATTTGATATACATCATAAACAAACCGACCCAATCATTAACACCCACACCTGACATACCAGTCATTTTTTATTGTCTAATTTATACTCAAACCGTAAAGTATGCAGGTTGGACCAAGTATAAACATCTGTTGGAGATGATGGCGACAAATTGTACTAAACTCAACTCTGGTAAGAGTTTGAAATAAATCGTAATTTTAACTTTCAACTTCATAAAACTTTAGTAATGTTCAATCAAGCATGTTTGATTGTACTCAATTTTACCCGAACAATGCTTTTCTGATAGAAATAGACACGTTAGCGACAAACACTTCCAATGGTATTTAATCATTTTTTGAATTGGATTTGAAACTTTTAGACATGCTGTCTTATTCTTGAGTTCAAAGTTTGCTCTCCATTAACTCAAGTTTTATTATAAATAGTAAGTAAGTAAGTAATGAGGTAGAACAACATTAAAAACAAGTTGCTAACTTGTTTGAAGTGTTGAGTAGAATGTCACCACCATAAAGTACTAAATAGAGTATTTTAGTTTTCAAAGTTTCTATTTGAAATGACCAGGAAATATCAAAGCAATGTTGAAAATAAAGGTCCCTAAAAATTTTCATAATCCTGGTTAAAAGCTCTGTGTTCAGCTGGTAGGAACTCTATTTGAAAAGTAATTTCAACTATTAATTGAACTTTTAATTGCCGCGTCAACTTATGTTGTAATGAGGTTATTACAACGCTGACGTTATTTATTTTCACTTATTTTACATTTCTTATATTTGCACTCAATGAGTATTCTAATTAATTCATGGATTCTATGTTTCAAAGTAATTTAAAAGTTGTACATTCTGTGGTCTATTTAAATTCAAATTGATTTCAGAGCCAAATCCAATATTTATAGATCAATCATCGTTAATCATTAATTTCAATCATTTTCAATTTTTTACTTCGAGTAAACATTCAGAATTCTCATATAACAAATATAACAATCAGTAATTGCCGATTGCAATTGAATATTATTGTTATTATGTAGATATAATCTTAACTTTAACAATTGCTGAATATTTATTTATAAAACCTTGTCGGCTGATGCCTTCTGCAGTAAGTGCACATCAAGTGTACAATTGCATCAACCTGATGAATATTAAACAAAGTGTTGTTGAGTGTGGTTACAAAGTGTTTATTCAGTATGATAAAAATTATGAATGTTTCGTAAGGATTTAAAGATAGTCTGGAAGTGTGAAGATTTGTGTTTATAGATTTCAAGTTTTATTTAATATCTAAATGTTTATTATCTGTTCCTAATAAATTAATAGATGAACAGGAGTTGTAAGTTAACTTGTATATGCCGCTGGACTCATGAATGTTTATAGGATTCGATGGGTTATTGACTTTCTGGAATAGCTTGTTGTTTGTTCTATATGCAATTTTAAAGTTTAATTTTCTAAATATTTTTGTTATCTTATAAATATTGTTGTCAGCGTAGGTAAATCTAAGGTATTTTGTGTCTTGAGATAGTTGGGAAATGTTTGGTATATTGATTTTGTGTTTAATTGTGTTGTATATTTTAGCTATTTCGTTTGTATTGTATTCGTTTTCTATTGCAATGTTTTTAATTTTATTGAATAATAATAAATTCTATTTGTTGTTTTATTGTTAGTGGTGTGTTGAGAAGACGATAGACAGTAAATCTAAGGTATGCCACTCTTCACTCAATAGTACCAATTCAGAAACTATATAAATCGGATACAATCATAAATAGCTTCTATACTGAAAAATGCAAAATGCTGAAAACATTATAACAAGTAAATATTAGTAATTGTTAGAGTAAATTTTTATCAACAAAATGAATATTAAATACTTTGCAACCACATTTAAAAAACTTTAAATTGTTTTTATTTTCTTATATTATTGGAGAGTGTTTGAGATGGTAGCACTTGTTCAAGTGAATTCCCCCCTAAAAAGGAAAAAAAAATTATCTTAAAGAAAGAAATATTTGATAGAAAAGCATATTTAATGTCAACTATTTCTTACTGATTTATGATTTATCAGTAATAATATTACTAGTTTATATCACAATTTGTAATTATTTCTATAATTAATAATTAGTACTACTAGTTTAGGTTCATTAAGAATTGTTGATAGTTTAAGTATAATTTTAAAATATATTTTTTCATTTTTTGGTCATTTCTTCTAAGACCACAAAATCGTGATATGCACACATAATGCTGGTACGAACGTGTACCTCGCACCCCAATTCTGTTAGCGCCTCCAGCCAAAACTAATATCGATGCGTTATATTATGTCGAGCTTTTATAGTCCGTCATGCGATCGATGTGCATTTCTTTGTCACATACTTTTGCTTCCAAAATTTCGGCTACGGGTAGTTCTTTATACCAAAAGCCACGCACGTTTTTCCATCACAAGCTTTCTACATTTTTTCCAAGGGTTCCTGTTATTATGCTACGATCGTATGGCATATCAACTTTGACAATATAGCGATAGCATATCGATGACGATAGTTTGAAAGTCCTTTTACTATTCTGGCACTTCAAAAGGAGGGTTGGCACGTACAAAACACGCTCATAAAATGCCTATAAAACAACTCAACACTAGTGGATCATCTGTGGTCGGCTGGAGGGGTCAAACAAACGGAAACAAGTATGAGCCTCATACCCGTTGACATTAAACTTTTCATACTTGTCTATCATATGGTATATTTTGAGAGGAACTTTGAGAGAAGATAATCATGAAATCACGAAACTCACTGACATGTGAAAATCGCGGTTTAGGTGCGCTGTGGCGTGTTGTTTCCGTCCGTTTTATTTAGGTTTTCATCGAGCCCCAACTGAATGGATGCGTTCGCTGTGTTTGGTGTACATGTAGGTCGAGTATAGTTACTGTGGCGTGGGCGCGTCGATGTGTGCAGGCGTTATGGTAAAGCGGTATTCGTTGCGCTTCGGTTGAATGAAATTTCCCGGTCTTTGCAAATCAAATAAGCCGTGCACGAGCACAAGATGCAAGGCACGCTTTGTGCTTTGAGTGGCATGTGCACGACATTAAATAATCCTTCGTCATTTTCGAACCCTCCGCAACGCTGCGCCGCCGCCAATGCTGTCTCCATGCGATCTACGCGTACCATTATTCGTTCGTTGTTGTTGCTGGCGACGCGTATAGAGCGGAAGGAGCGGTAATGGGACGGGTGATATGTTGCTGTTTTGTCACACGTTTGCGTATACTTTATTAGGTATCTCTGGCGTTTAAAGTAGTCACTAACCTTCGTAGATGCATCCTAGTAATTCCAAACGAAGGCAGACTGTTCGCCGGTGCACGCTGTAAGGCAACACTCGCACTTTGCTGGCAAACACTGGCGGCATCAATCGGTGGCTTTCTACTGAAGCGGTGTCACTGTTGCCTCGTAAAATCTATAAAAGTTATGACAATCAAAAACATTGGATAATGCATTTAGTGTAAAAAAACTCATCAAAAACTCATTCCACATAAACGATGACCGTTAAATCGTTGATTCCTATCAATATCATAACGATCTAATATTTTGCATCGGCAGTGCTGCGTTTGTTTCTGACTTTATTTTTATCATATTTCCGTTACATCAACATGAAACTCTTTCCACTGATTATTGTTCCTTTTCCGTGCGCATTCGAATATGTTTCGCATCATCAGAGCGTGTCTTGCTTATTCGACGACTTGCGTGATATCTTTATTTGATGGTGGTGTAATGCACTCGATAGCGAGACGTTGGAAAAACGTTCTGCGAGGAAATCGTTCTATAGTAAAGCACGATGAAATACAAAGGCAGGCGAGATATCGCCAGTATCAATCTATGTCTTCTACGAGAATCAAAATAGCGATGGCACAATGACTTCAATAAGAGAAGTGAAAACCTTATACTTGGTGTGGTCCGAAACCAAACAGGTTCGTTAGGTAGAAGAAGAGTACCGAATCGCCATGATTTTGTAACCAGGCACATGCAGCTGGAAGAAAAATGCAACTAGAAAACACGCTCGAAAAGGAGATGGTAGAGACGATGTGCGTTGCTGGCGGGAAATGTGCGGTTCCTGCAAGTGCTCCTAGTGTGATCGTTACGAGTCAATTTGGCGTCGGTTTGCCGTAACTTGGACCACATAAATGCGTGGCACGCCCGCATAAAAAGGAAGCCACGACACAAGAAGGAAAGCGTGCAGGATATTCGAAACGACGTCCGAGCGTTGCACGTTATTGCGAGATGAGATTGAATGTGCCTCTGTTAGGAGTCCGGTTTGATTCTGATGTCTTGCGTGTGAGCTTGCACAAAAAGACGCAGAAAAACAAATGGCAAGATCTCACAAAGCGTAGAATAGACACGTTGTGTCCACAAGAAATTAAATCAACGGATATAACAAGAACGTCTTGCGGCGACAAACAAAACGAGTATATTTCTATAAATTATGTTTGTTTTCTGTATGTTTAGGTAAGGCCATCATCGTTATTTGGGTACAAGTTGATTCATATAGCTATTCGCACATTCGGCATTAATCAGTTCGTAGTTGACAATCGAACGAGTTCTTAGTGCGATAAGGATAGCAAAAACTCTTGGGCAGAACAAACGTATTAAGCCCATGCGCGCGCTTAGGCTATCTTTACAATGTTTGAAGAGCAAACACAATTATAATGATAATTACTTATTATTATATGGAGACATTGCAAAATGAGCCACCCTAGCAAACATTCTGCGGGCGTACTGATAATATAGATGGCTGAGTTTTCCCTTCTCTTTGTTCGATATCTTCTGCTTTTGTGCGTCTATGACGGATTTTTTTTTTTTAATTGCTTTATTCTAATTTGATTCTCTATGCTCTCTAGCTATTATTCCAAGGAGTTTGACTATAACTGAATAAAGTATTATTGTTATGCCAATAATCAAACATTTAATTTATATTAGATAATACAGAGAAAAACAAGCTTTTCTAAAATTTAATTATGTAGATTAAAATTAAGTTGTGAACTGTGTTTATTTAGTGCAAATTGGTAAAAGTTTAAACTTTTTTGATTTGTTAATTTAAATTGAACGCGATAAAGCACAAAATAACCACTCACATTGGTTCTACCACTACTGTAAATTTTACTACCAATCACATTGTTTTTTTATTCCAATTAACTCTACCAATAAATAATTAAATAACTACCTGGAGAACAAAATACAGGCCTAACCAAGATAAAACTGTAATGAAAACTGCTCGTGATGATACAAAGGATATTCAATTGGATTGAACACTCAAAGGAAAACATCCGTAGAATGTAACATTGTGTTTCAAGAAAGACAATTTACACGTAAATATTGGTGAGCAATTCGACTAAAGCACAAGCGTTTGATTTGTACTCCCAATGTCCGATTGAATCCTTTCATGCAGAAAGCTTTTACACTCTCTACTGTTTGCTTTATCGCAGCAATTAATGATTTGTAGTCTGGTTCGTAAACAAGCCAACTGTTTTTGTATGTTCGTTATTGGATGTATCGTTGATTTGTAGTGTTCAGTTTGCAGATAGCAACAATATTTAAGTGTTATTTTGCAGGCCAGTGTCAAGTCACGCGGCGAAAGTTAAATATTGACCTCCCACATATCTCCGCTTCTACCCAACTTTGTTTATTTATTTTTTGTCTTAAGTAGTTATGAACGTTGGTAAATGTTTAAGGACTAATTTGGTGTGTTGTTTAACTATCAGAATAGTTGTTGTTAAAATTGCAGAAAGAAAATGTGTGTTTAGGCAAGCTGTTGCACTTAAGTGTTTGGAAGTGAAACCCAGAAATGTCGTAAACTGTTTACCTGTTTGCCATCCCATCGCTTGTACTCCTGCCAATTCTCCATGCCTGGTCGCCAATACTCCACAGTGTACTCTTCGGCGTATTCTTGTCCGCGCCCGCGGTCGTACCGCCCCTGTGTTTGCACACCGGTGACCATATGGACTTCACCTAGGTTGACCTGAATGTATTCCCTGATGCCCTGCTCCACTTGCTGTTTTGGACACCAACCGCCACCTGCTTTTTCTATTCGCAATCTGAAAAGATAACATATGCATTATCTAAATATCTAAAATTAAAATAATAAGCAGTTTGTATTAGCAGGTTTATTAATTAATTAATTACGATTTGTAAACACGCCCTTGAAATAACGAAATACTGTATTTTATTTATACAGTTTAACTTGCAACTATTTTCATATTTGGCCTTCATGTAGGCCACACGTTACATATTGTCGAGGGACTGACAATGTTCGTCTCGTTACCTGAGAAGTCCATACGTTCCACACAACTTATTCATGCTACATAGAAATTCACTTAACTCATATTTCAAAAATGCACTTTAGTTGCAACTTAACAATTATGACAGTAAGTTTTTACTAGTATTTTTAATTGTTTCTTTTTCTTTTTACTTTAATTTGAATAATAAAATACTAGAGATAATTAATGAATATAATATAATTCATTAAATTTTTACATTTTGAATCCACGTATTGGAATTAATTACAATTGGTTTCTATTACTTAATTACAGAATCTAAGCACATACCGATATGTAATAAATTTGTAAAACAAAATGTAATAGTAACATGGTCATATGTACGTAACGTAAGTTCGTAACTCGCTAAAAGCACCCAATACATAATTATTAATCAAAATGTAACAATCAATAAACATAGAGGAGTTGAAACGTGTAGGGGATGTATGAGATTAATTCATCATTATAGTATGTAGGTTATAGTGAACTATAAAAGTTGTTGGGTCAAAATAGTAAACATATCTGCATAATTGAGCTAAAATATATATACCATATTTTCAAAAATTTATATTAAATCTTTCTGCACCGAAAAACTCAAGTTTGATGCTTAAAATTACAGTATTTATTTTTTGATAAAAAAAAAACTTATGTTTTATTTCATTTAAATATTAACATTTATCTCTTATAAGACGCTTTGTATTTGCAATTGCGACTAAAAATGCCTATAGATACAGTCCAATACAGTACAACTCTTATTGATTTGTCTGTGTCAATGATATTACTGTTCATAATTACAGTTATCGATTTGGGTTGGCTACGGATGAATGCTAATCTATTATTCCGCTGCATTAAACATTTAAATATTAGATTGATGATGGTTTCATTTAATAGACTCAGAACTAGTTTATGTCATTAACAAAGCAGATATTGTAATAAATAAATCAACTCATCCAATATCGACAAAAGCAAAGGGGTTGAAGCAAGTAGCGTGCAGGTTGCAATACAAATGGGTTTGTGACAGTAGTAAATTTAAATTAAAAGTTGCCACGTTTTGACTTTTAATTTGTCACTTATATAGAGACATTCAATCGTAAATTATTTAATTATGATTTTTTTGAACAAGACCATTTATTATTAAAATCTTTTAATTTTATTTTAAATTAAAAATCATCAGTAGATATAAATAAAACTCTTACTTTTGTTTTATGATTAAACTAAAAGAAAATAATTTTATTCTATATATTGAATTTTCTCTTGAATTATATGTGTGAGTTAATGGTTTTCCAGTGTTATTGTATTAATGCAATAAATAGCATAAAGTAAATGTATACATATTCAATCAATGAATCAGAACTCGCTAGTTTAATGCAGATTATTTAAGGTTGCGCCAACTTTGTGCACGCGTAAATATAAATGTGCAACTAATATGCATGCAGAGTGCATCTTTAATATTTATACAGTTTGCAACACGGTTGTGCAAACACTTTAACTTTTTGGATACCAAACAGGAAAAAATCTGCTTTCTCGCTGCACCAAATGTACCAATCCTGCATTGTACAATTACATGTCGTAATATTTTATATAACATTGTAAACTATTCGGATAATGCGTGACAGATGTATCATGTTCCTTCATAATAAATACTACTATATGCAGATTCGGGATATGAATTCATTTTGAATGATTATTTTGTTGTTTTATCTTCTTTATTCAACATTTATTCAAATATAGTAAAGCTGCTTAGAATGTGGAATAAAATTATTAGGAACATTACACTTTATAAGAAACCGATATATTTACAATCTTTTTTTCTGCTTTGCAAAACACACTTTTTAAAATCAAGAATGTACGATGATTGGAATTATTATTGTTTAAAAAAAATCAGTATACAATAGATTTTGAAATATTTGTATATTCATCAAAGATAAGCATTATGAACAAGTCACTTGTTTCTTAACATAGTAACAAGTAATTCTTAGGTTTGCTACACGTAAAATTTAAATTTGCTTTAACAAAGTTTTAACTGATAATTAACTGTTAGTACTATGTGTATTTGCATTAATGTCTGCCGTAATGTGGCATTAAATATGTGTCTCTTTGTTTAACACAAGTTCAGCAAAATCTAATCGCATGTGGAAGTGCTTCGAAACTGTGTGTAGTCAATATCGCGGCGCCAGGTTTCGCAGCCCTTAACGCGTTGACTAGTTAAGAGTTAACAATAGACTCCGCGCCACAGCGATGTGCAACCATGGCTTCCACCGCACTTAGTCGCAGTTTGCTGGTTTGGCTCAAAATCACACACGCCGCCGCCGAATCGCCGCGCTGTCTATGAATTTGCGCTAATGTACTTGTCGAATAAATAAGCGCTTACAAGAACTGGTGTACTCGCGAATATGCCGCCATTGCACTCGCAAAAGTGGCGAAGTGGCGTAGGCAGTTTTAGTTGTTTACGATTAGTTATAATAGCCCATGTTGTTGTTCGCCACCGGGCTTCAAATTTACTGCTGCTTGAAAGTAATTATTATTTAGAATTTATCGTTTCGCTGCGTACAGCAGAGGAAATGCAAAAGGACTGCAAGATGAACAATAAATTCATAAACAGTTTGATAATAAATTCAGCTTATGAAATTGTTAGAAACTATTAAATAGTTAAGAACACATGGAAAATTAATTGCTTTTAAATTGACTAACAAACTTTGCACAATTCAGCTACGAATAATTCTATTCGTAGTCTATTCGTAATTGCTCATAAATAAACAAGTGAATATAGTAAGCATGCTTTTCTATCAGTCAGCAAGGACAGGCAATATGACCGTGCTTGACATTTCCGATAACACCCCGCCATGGAGTAAACGCATCCACCGCAACGCACCGATCATCCTATCGCTTGTTTAACATGCAGTTACGTTGGCAGTCGCACGGGCCACTGAACTAACTTGTGCGGAGCAAACGCTTGTTACTTAATTATTGGAATAGCCGCAGGACACCGTCGCTCACGCACGACAGAGGATTGAATCTCGGCGAAACGCATCCTGTGTTTAATACACTATGAGCATCCTGTACACCCAGCCGCTCATGACGTGCTGTACTGCGTATATTGATTCCTATAATGCGTGAATATTAAATGCATCCGGCTGCACTCAATATTTTGTTACTCCAAGTTAAACACTGATGTGACGTGATTTAATTCCAAGACGCACTAAAATATAGATGAAAATAGATGGAAATGAGTACACTAGTACACATTTTTTGCTTAATTCTCGTAACCCAATAAAGAATAATGTTAATCTTCGAAATTTTCCTACCGGATTTTTTTTCAAAGGAAACCTTAAAAAAGCATTTTTTTCTGATTTTTATAATATTTAGTAATAACAATGTTAGTTGATGTTTTAATAAATACAAGTGTGAATTAAAATTTTTATTGCAACAAAACAATATTGACAACTTGCGCCGTCAACACCACCGGTGTCATCGTTTGCTTAGGCTTGCTTTGGTAGCCGAAGTTAGAAATGCTAAGTCAAGCAATTATACCAACACACATTGGGAAATTTTTTATACAATTCATTATTTCAAAAATAACAATAAAATTGCGCGTTAATTTAGATTTAGAATGGTTGCATTAAATTTTATTTAGTTTAGTAAACAAAATAATTTTATGCCATAAAACTAAAAGACACTTATCATTAAATATTACTTTATTAATTTCTCTATAGTAAATGTAGGTTTTATTCTGCGTAAATCATTTATTTAAAAACAATTATCGTAGAGCGTACTGCAACCATGCCGGATACCGACACCGTACTTGACCTCCTCTACTTCATTATACTGCATCAACTATCAGGTTTATTAGCAGTTATTAGGATTAGATTCAATGAAATTACATCTTATTATTGCTACAGTCAAACTACGTTACTAACTGAGCTACAAAGCAGAGCAATTCATTTAATTATTTTAATTTATATAAATTTTTAATACAATATAATGGAATAGGTGTAAAGTAAAGGGTCGGTATTTGGCATGGTTGCAGTACGCTTCAAAAATATCAAAATTAGCAATTATTTTTGCTGTAGTTTTCTACAATTTACGATTATGACTATATTTCAAAAACAGTAATACTAATATTATAAGGGTTACAGAGTTTGTGGGATAATAAAAATGTGACAAACTGCTTTCAAAACATGACATTAAAATGATATAACATATCGTATTAATGTCCTGCCATCGCTTAGGCTGCACATTGTAACATCCAGTACATCACCAGTGGAATTCGACGCCTATATAATCTCTAATGTCTTATCCCGGAGCTTGACGTAGTTTATTACCGCCAACATATTCCTACATAGGAATGGGCAACAAACTGGGAACAAATACGAGCGATAGAGGAAGCTTTTCATAAAAAATTGAGAACTTGGGAATTAGGGGTTAAAAGAATGAAATATAAAGAAGAATGGAAGAACTATAATGTTTTACTACAAATATTTCTTTGCAAGCCTTATTGCAAAAATAGGTTTTAAAGTGACGTAAAATAAGTTTCTACAATAAAACCCTTTCCTTATGTATGAACATTTTTACAAAAAAACATTTTGGATCAAGGTGAATTTTAAAGTATAACATTCAAACGTTCTTTTTGCTTTTAGTTTTAAAACCTCTTTATTTTTAATTAGAGTGCACGTGTATGTCTACTTCTTTTGAAACCGTCATTCAAATTATATAACAATATGAACATTTCGCCTACTTTGGGTTACGCGTGCTTATTGAAATAAAAAAAAAAATAATATCTTACAACTTCTTTTTTATTTTTTATTGTTTAACATGAATTAAAAATTTAACTAAGGTTTAATATCTTGGTATATCTAAACTTTCTAATTGCTTTCCGGTTTTGTTTAAGATAATGCAATAATTTTTTTGATTAATAAATTTGTTGCTATAATTTTTCAGATTAGAAATTACTGGCATTCTGCATTAATCTTTAAATCTTTTTCTACTTTCTAAAATTTTAGAAAATCAGAGTTAACCGAGTAATGTGTTATTCTTCAATCCCGCGGGATTTTTTTTCTACTGCATTGCAAACCTGGAGCGAGGAGGTATCGTTCCCTAGTGTTTACCTTCAGATAGAGTTATGGAACTTCTAGCTTCTCGGATTTGACGTGCAATAGCCGTATATTTAGACCAACATGTTTTGAAATTCACATCTTAAACTTTAAATTCAACATCTGTGTATAAAGGTTATTCAATACTCTAGAGAGTTTAATAAGATTGTAAGTACAAAAATATTAAGTGAACTTGTTGTAAGAAAGTAGTATATGATCAATCTTTTAGCAAATTATTGATTTATTACGAGTAAACTGCAGTATGTTAAAGATAATCATATACATTCTAAATTATTGTCAAGGTAATTAATTTATATTGTACACTTCTTTAAGGGTGGTCCGGTAATTTTATGTACTTAACAACTTCTAGTTAATAAGTTTTATAATCGAGAGAAATTATTGTTTGTAAACCCACTCAAATAAAACATATTTTTGTTTTTGTTTTTCATATTGAAACAAACTTTCAAATGCAACTCATGGAAAACACAATGTTATTGTTTGCGTTTCTAATCAAATTAAAATAAGCTATATAAATTGTTTAAAGAAAACTGTATGATATAGTATTGTCTAGACAAATTATTATTATCATCACACATATGCAACATTATATAGGTATGTAGTAAATCAGATAGGTTCTGTCTGTCCTGGGCGTTTCGACCGGCTCGCCAAGGGCGGGAAGAGGTACTTATCAACTGCATTCTCAACGTCACGTTCATATAATTCTCTCTCTAGCTGACGATGGCGATGGTACGGTGGTGGCTCATTCCCATCGCAATTGCCGTAGCACATTTACCACTGGTACAGATTTCTCGCGCCTGCCTCCGCCGCCCTCTGCCATTCTGTCTTGTTGCTAAAGTGGTTAGAACCGAGCATACCCGAGATCGTAGGGCCACGGTGCGATTTTGGCGGCGAAGACCAAGTATTACCGCCGTTTCCGGCTAGATGCTTTTGCAACAGCTACTAAACCCTTCTCATCCAACTGCATATTCGTTCGCGTCGGTGACTTTATGATCCCATTCCGCTTTGGAATTCTCGTCGACCGCAACAATGCCATTCTTGCACTATACAGATTAAAATTAAACAATTTTAATGCAAGGCTGTTGAATTTAATGGTTGTTTCGTTTGTTGTCACGACCAACAAAACTAATATTTTAATCTAGATATCTTGGAATTTATAATATTTTAGATATTTTCCGATATTTCCACTACATTCTTTTTTCTATCCGCGTTAAAATATGTATCTGCGTAAACATGAAGCCAAGAAAAAATGTGAAGTCATTATTTGGTTGACCTCGCAAATCTGTCTAATCTATTCCAAAGAATGCATTTGGAAACGATGTGTTGCCTTTGGCGCTTGCCAGCTAGACAACCAGCTTCTGCGTTCTACATACACGGTAGTCTTTTACAATTTTACTTTGCACACACTCGTTTACTTGCAAATTTTACCTCGTTCTTTGCGACATACTCGTTTTTTTCAGCTGGCACCACACTTTGCATTTGCACTTTACAAGCGGTGTTTCAAAGTGATGCGAGTAAGGAAGCGCCAAGAACCAAAAGTATTAGTTGTCGTCGAAATGTCACCTGCTCCAATATAAATATCTTCATGAATTCGGTTTGACTATTTTTTATGCTTAATTACCTAAAGCAATGATGCGGTGATCATTTTTAGGTGGTTTCAATTAATGATTTAAATGGGTTTATACGCAGATTTTATGCATATTTAAAAAAAGAGACGTGATTCAAAGAATAAGTAAAATTTTCATTTACCTGCCGTTCCTGGGTCCAACATTCGGTACATATGAAGAACTGGCGGTAATGGCTTCATCTAGTATATTTCCAGATTCCATCCCAAGTGGTTCATTACATGATTCTGTAAATAAAAAGCAAATAATTAACTAGCTAGTTGCAATAGTGCAGGTTGTTTGCTAGAGTTGATTGACGAGTATTAGCCGAATTGGCTAAACATCAATATTATGCTGCCCGTTTGTTGTCTATTGGTATTTTGCTCTTTTTGGAGCGTACTGCATCTATGCCGGATACCGACACCGTATTTGATCTCCATTTCATTATACTGCATCAACTACCAGGGTTATTAACAGTTATTGAGACTGAATTGAGTGAGAATATATATTTTATTAGATGTATCTCCAGCTGCAAATTAACAGCTGCTTATTATGATTCGGGTAAACTCGCATTTTGTCGGAATTAATTGGCCTTCCTAGCACTGCCATTTTAATTTGGTTGGCAAATAGTATACGGTCGAAATAATTTGCGACAGTACGAATAACACGTAAACAAAAATTACATGCTATAAATAAATAAATTTATGTAAATGAAGCTTCAACTGAATAAACTGTGTATGATCACATAAGTCCACTTTGATATTAACTAGTTTTTGACTTTTTATTCAAAATATTTATATTTTATGTATTAAACATTACAGATTATATCTATATTGTAAACTATATATATGTGCTATGATTTAATTAAATTAAGCTAGTAATTAAAACTTTATTTAATTTTATTTACCATGTTAATGACGATGTACCTAAATGAATTTCGTTATTTCAACATGCAAAACTCGTTTTGTCAATTGCTGAATGGAATACAATGACAGCTTATATTATTCAAATGCTATTGCAGCACTAGCATGTAACATCGAGAACTAGAGTAGGTTTGAAAAAGCAACCAGAATCATCCAATTCCTGTCTGGGCCAGCTGACAGTACAACCGCACATATACAGGATAATAAAATGTTTTATGTGCTCAATGGAAAATTTTAATTCAATTTACTATAAATATTTCCTTACAAATTTATCAAACAGAATCTGCTATGAATATACACAATTATTATATTTAGTAGATATTTTTGACGTATTTATTGTTAGAATATTATATCAATATCGAAAACAACACCCTGTAAATTCATATAAATTATATATAAATAGACACTAAAAGGAAGCAAAATTTTGAATAAAATTGGAATTGTTTCGTGCATGTTATGCTATCTAGAAATATGTGGAATAAAATGCTAGGTGCATTCAGAATATCTCAACCACACGTTTTGCGAATTGTTCGGATTAACATTAAAATTTAAAAATAATTATTGTTATGAAATTCTCTACAAATAGAGCATCATAAAATTAAACAAAGTCTAAAAAAGCATGCAAATTATGATTCATATATATTTAATGTTTCTATCCAGTAGAGATTTTATTGACTTATAAACTCTTCATGATTTTTAGAATTCTAATATATTGCGTTGAAATATACAATTAGTTAAATAACGGAGTTTCTGTATCTAGTTAGTTTTTTTAAGTATGATATGGCTATAGCTTTATTCGAGATTCTCTCCAATTTTTCATTAATTTAAGTTCTGGTAATCTGCTTCGGTAGCACACTTAGCAGCGCATTGGTTTACGAATCAGTAAGCCGCCGGTTTGTTCTTGGCGGTGATGTAGTTTGAAGCAAAGCTGGGAGTCTGCATTCTGCCGAACGGAAAAACGGTGCAACTACTGAGCGGCCAGTAATAGGAGGTCAGGTACAGCGACGGTCTATGACCGATGTAGTTGCAGTACGCTCACAATGAGTGCTACACCGGAAAATTGGGTACAAACGGCTTGAGATTGGTAATGTTGAATTCTGATATTGATGATATCAATATTGCTCATATCTTCTTGAATGTATGAGCGTGATTGGTTGCCTGAATCTTTAAAATTACTACTTGTTTTTCTTTATGATCTTATAAGTACGCAGATAATATACTAAACATTTTCTTAAGTTTTTATGTGATTTTTAAAAAAATTTTTTTGGTGCGGACTGACCTCCATTCTATTATACTGCTACTGCTACTGCTACTACCAGGGTTATTAGCAGTTATTGGGACAGAATTCTGTTAGAGTATATATTATAATGAGTATACCCGCAGCAGGATTTGACCCCGTATTCTCAGAATAGACACTTCGCTGTCACTGCTATAGTCAGATGGCTTACCGACTGTGCTACGGAGCGGGGCTTTTATTTGATTTGTTCAGGAGTTTATAAGAAACAAAGATAGATGTTATAGATAAAATACCAAATTGACAAGTGACAATGTTTATTTTCAAAAGCTCAAAAAAATACTCTATTTATTAGTCTATATATACTCTATTATAGCTTAAATATGTGAATGATTATATCGTAACATTTTCATAACAATTTGATATATTATTTTGTAATGCTATATTTAAAGCTAGATACTCAAATATATTTGCAGATTATTAAATTATATATCTATTGTAACTACTTTCCAAATGCATACAGTTTTACTACGTAAATATTCCAAACGTTTAGACATAAAATCTCCATTCTTTTCTGACATTTTATTTTTCTTTATTTCATTTAAAATTTATTGCTGTCATACAGATCAAATATTGAAATAGCGTGATTAATGACTTGGTTTTATGAAAAGGTTCAACAAAATCGATGAGTAGGAGCATTAAATATATTAAATGTTTGTTGTTTTGTTTTGGTATAGAATTAATTGTGATAAAATGAATAATTAGAAAAAATAATAATGCGACATAGAATTTATGTATTCTTATACTCGTATGTCTACCAATTTATTTCTACAATATTAATGTTTTGTGTAATAATTTAAAAAGTAGTTTAATTAAGTAGATTATAAAGCTGCTTTCCTTTAATACCACCAAAGTTTCAAAAAATTATTATCCAGAATTTAAATTGATAAGAAGCAAAACCCTGTAGTGGCATTTCAAGGCGTGCATAATTAGAAGTCATTCTGCGCTACATAACCGCGCAGACAGTGAGCAAAAAATCGTAATTTATCCAAATCGATATTTATACATTATTGATAACCTTCCTATGTTTCATTTGCGTTATGAATATATCTAGCTACATATACTTATATTTTACACAAACCTATGTTGACTTCAGCTTGAACTTTAGGACTTTGTTCTATGTTTGTACTATTAGGAAAACTATGCAACTTGTGTTGACTTTATGGTTATTGAAACAAGTAAAAAACAAAAAATATTTATATTTGCGTCTAGTCGTTGCGAGATTAAAGCATTATTGCGATGGCAATTTATGCAAGTTTTTCATTTGGTTCGTTACGACCCATTAATATTTATCAATAAAAGGGTTTTACATAAACGCAATTTTACGCCTTTTTCATGCATTGTTTGAGCCACTCTTGTACAAACAAAATAATGTAATGAATTCAATAATACTGCGCTTTCCACATGCCATTGGCCATATTCATTGTATTTTTAATTGTGCAAACATTACGTAAACAGTTAAACAAATCTACAATTGCTATAAACAACAAACATTTTTTATGGAATTACACTGTTCTATTATGAGACTAATTGATTTCACAAAATTTAATTGCGCATTTGCATAATGCAAATATTAATTGCGCCTGCAAAATTTCTGCATTCTCTCAAATATCGTGCTCAATTCTATTCAAACGTGATAAGCTCAAAATGTGAAAATTATAATTTATTTATAGAAGAACACGATAACTGGGTTAAATATTTATGCTATCAAAAATAAATCATGATAAATATCGTCAATATAAAATGATATTCTCATTAAAGTAAAATATGCCACTGATTTCATTTATGATGACTAATGTGTAATGTTTAATATTTTAGTGTTTGCATTCTTTTCCTCACCTTTTGTAAGGCTTCACAGAGCACAAACATAATTCAAGAAAATACAACAAACTTACAGCGTGCCGTTACTGCTGACAAAAATAGCCGGGATAGATTACAAATTATTGTTTGCTTTGTTTCTTCATCTGTTTTATCGATTTATTTCTCACGCCGCACCTTGGAGCGCAAGGATCTATTGTTCTAATAATTAACATTGAAATAATTTAGTGTCATGTACAGTTTAAATTATTGAATTATTACTATTAGTTTTATGAATTGTCCATCTTTTGTCTTAGCAATGCTACAGAAGAGGACTGTAAAATCGAACAAAAAATCAATGTGCGGCCCGCACTTTTTTTTTTTTTTTTTTGAAAATTGCTTGCGGTCAGTAAAAGTTTGCCGAGCCTTGATCTAAATTACCGATACTAATGTAAAATAGACGTCTCTGACTTACCTGAAAAATGTTAATAGTGAATGGAATGAAAAAAGAAAAAAAAAGTCGCCAAATATTATCTGACATTATTCAGTAAAGTCACAATTAAAAATGACAAGATAAATCACTACATAGGTGTATTTCCTCTGCGTAAACAATTAAATATTACCAAAGTGAGAAAAAAATAGCGGATTTCTTAGTTGGAAGGTGCATTCCCACAAAAACATTTTGTTTCACATTTTTAACATGGGGTAACAAAGAAGATGATGTTTATCTTTATTAATCACTAATGGTTTTCATATAATTAACATCCCACTTATTCTCTTTCTATAACACGCTAGTATTCTCTTGCTTTTAGTCTTCCGCTAAAACATGACAAAAAAATAGTTGAAAACATTCTCTCTAGCTTATTATCAGTACGTCAAATTGAAAATGATTGGCTAATTAACTTTTGCAAAAAGTATTCCTCTTTCCGTCACAAATGACACAAATGAAAAGTTTACTAGCACAAAAATGATGAAGAATAGCAACGCGGAAAGAAGCAAATGCATAAGGTTGACAAGCAGAAGTCTAAGTGCAGAAAAAAGTAGCATGGTAATGAAATATAAGTGTGGTTAATTAATCAAAGTGAAATTCAATATCAGGTAAATGAATTAAAAATAAACAAACTTTTTTTATAGAATGTTGCACCGAAACATTATTCGATGTTGATTGAATTATTTCGTGACTAAATGTACAAAATATTAACTAATATTAAATGTAACAAAATGTATATTATATATTAAAAGTATCATGTCAGAATGTTATATTATTAATGTTTTACAAACGCATATTAAAATATAAATTTTTCTGAATTTTACTTTTGTTTCTACATAAAACGCATTAATGAGTTCTGGACATTCGTGGTTTTCTATTTTCTTTGTATTTAAATTGTCACTGATAAACCGATTGAGATTGAAGGATAAGATGCACGTGATCCATATAAACGTAAATTAATTTATGTCGATATTTCTGTGTCACCCTTCGCTGATACATTACTAGCTCAACCTGCATAACTGACCATTAGAAACTTTTGTTTCTATTTTGTTACTCTTTGTTAAGCTTTCGCTTTGTTTTCTTTCTTCTCCATCGCACGATTAAAGGTCACCAGTTTTTATTTATTCTTGCAGTGCTCGCGTTACTATTACGAGCACGATATCGAAACGCAATGTTAATTTTTGCATTATAAATTATATGTTTTACCTATGCTGATCGTGACTATGTGTTTGCTATGCATTTCCTAAGATGTAGTGTGCTAGGTGGCTAACGCAAGTGCTAATCCATATCACACGTGGCGGTGCTGACTCGCCTGAGTAGCAATCATTCGACTGAAAATTCCCGTCATTACGTCGATGGCTTATTAAAATTGCGTTTCCATGTTGCTACCCTCGTAACACTATGTTATATAACGAACGAAAAAGCCAAATAAAATTTTTCTACATACTTTTATTTCTACGTGCAATACACAACACTTTGGTACCTACAAAATAACAGAGATTTATTTTATTAACTAGTAGAGCATAAGTAGTTTTCTTTTAATACAGTTTCACTTATTTTTTGAATAATAATTGAAAATTAAGTTTACAGAAAATATGTTAGCAGGCAAATATGCAATAGAAAAAAGAATCGTTTTGCAACCTTTGTATTTTTTTGATTATGGATCAATGATTGAATAAATTATTATTCATGATTCACGAGTTTGAAATTTAATTAAATCGGAAATCACGCACAAAGTGTTCGTTTTACACTATTAGATGTTTAAAGGTAATTGAATTTTAAATTGCGTATTGTGTTCTAAATATCGTTTCTAAGTTGATTGTTTATGGATAAAATTTATTCGCAATCTTTTCTATCTTAAAACCTACATGGTAAATTACTATTCAATATTATCATCATTAATCTTAACTTTCTTATTCTTAATCTTCGGGTCTAGGGCGTTGTTGTGTGTAACTTGTGAGCGTACTGCAGCCACGTTGGTCATAGACCGACGCCAAGTGCGATCTTCCACCACTAGCCGCCTAGTAGCTTAACCGTTTTTCTGTTTGGCGGGGTGCAGACTTCCAGCTTTGCTTTAAACTACAACCATTTAAAAAACGCAATGGTTAGCGGGAATCAAACCCGCAATCCACTGACTCGTAAGCCAGCGTGCTGCAAAGTGTGTCACCGTGACGGTTACTACTAAATATAATTGAAATAAATAGGATTTTTTAATGTTTTATAAATAATTTTGTCCCAGTGTTTTTTTTTTCTCATACTATACTTTAGTTTGCAAAATATACTCACTTTATTTATTTACGAATTAAATTCATTTAAAATAATTGCAGCAATAGAAATTCTGACTAATATAATACGTGGTTGTTAAGTTGACTAATTTCCTAATAAATTAATTTGAAATTTACTATCCAAAATACGAATCCTCTTGTTTCCGGAAATAATTGCCATTATAAACCTCAAAGACATTTCTAACTTGCAGAACACTAAACGGCAAATTAGAGAGCGAACAATTGAAGGCGCCGCAGGAAATTCGGAGTGGCAACAATGAACGCAACAAACTTAATAAATTAATGCAAAATGAGCGTGGCGGCGCATTGTTGCTATAATAACGCACGTTGAGCTGCAATATCTTAGAATAAGTCAATACAGCAACAAAGCCAACTGCTTGAAATAGCAAGTGTTTACGTTAATTGGAATGCTGAATGAGGAAGAAGTGTTGTGTGGTTTTGGGGTGCAGAGCACAGAATAGGTATGCGAAAACAAAGCAAACATTGAGTACACATTCAGACTTTGTACTCTAATTAAGCAATGACTGAAATATGTATACATTTAGCAAGTTTTCTATTAATCTAATAATTGTGTTCAATTTAGATAATTTATTATTATTGCAGAATTAAATATAAAACGTTTAATGAGTTAAGAACCGAAAGCAATTTTTATCGCATTCCACTGACTGAAATAAGAGAAGTCTGGCAATTTACATTTGTTTGTTTATTTAAAACTAGTAGTTTATGTCAGAGGCGAGCGCAAAAGGTGCTTATTTAGTCGTAGTTGTTACATTATTGGCAGGAATGGTAATTGCGGGCAGCACACAACTGGCACCGCTGCCACAATGCAGGCCTATCCATTCGCCTGCCGGCTGAACAATAGATAGTCCCTTCTGGAGTTTATGACGTTTGTCTAGCAAATTAATATTACATTTATAATTGAATTCATGATTAATACCTACTCAACCTTTGTATACCGGTCCTGAATTGTTAATTTTGCTTGTTGATTGTTGCATTCTGGGTATTTAAATACTTTTATTTATTCAATAATTATATCAAAACTATTAAATATATTTTTAATATGTTTGGGAACTCTACGAAACTATAGAAACAAAGATAGAACACTGTTCACGCGCAGTTCGAGTTTAACTTAATTTACAATGAGTTACTACTAACAACGGACTCTATCAAGACCTATATAACAAACTTGTTCTTTTCTTGCAACCCGCCACTCAAAGCGTTAGCAACATCTCAGTAGGTTTTCTTTACATTATTTGTTTTACCAAAAGCGTCTTTGTTTATCTATCGTAATGTCAAGTATCCTACTCGAAGCACTGAGATCGTTACTTTAACTCTTCTCCGGCAAAACCCACAAAAGTCTTGTTGGATCTTTTACGTCAAGATAAATTTGCGTAATTTATTTCGGCTACGATAGGAAATCAATAAGGGTACAGAATATATTTGTAAACGATTTGTCATTTATGTTGATAGTCGGAGCGCACCCTCATGCGTTATAGAATAGATTAAACTTTACGACACTCATTTACTTGCAATAAATTTGCACCCGACTTCGCGAGTACCGTCGTTTTTAACACATTTTCGACATTCCAGCATTTTGCTTAAAATATATAGTATATCTTTTTACGATTATGGTTTGTGTCAATGGCGTGGGTGGTTGAGGGAGGTTTTCTGTTAAAGTCAAGTACTCCTCGTTTAACAACTAACGAAGTGCAACATTAGTCGATAAGGGAGAGTTTGAAGGCACGCTAATGAGTTTTCTATCGCAACCTCGTCGTAAAACATTCTTTTTGTGTCATTTAGACAAATAAAGAGAGCAAGACAGGTGATTTACTATAAACATTTTTTTCTTTCTTCTTCTACATTTTATTTGATTTGTGTTTAAATAAGTATTGATCGTAAAGTACAGTGTTTAATTTATTGCCGCAAAATAGCAAATCTAAGAAGGTATTTTTCAACTTAAAATCTATTGAAATGCCGTAATTTTTAACTACAATGGTGGAACATGCCAAGTTGGCGACATGAAAGAATTTGCGCAAAACTAGTTGTAACAAATTTCACGTCTCTAGCCTATCCATCTTGAACAGAGTGACATGCAATTTACTCGTCGGATTTAGTTTGACGGTGGCGGCGTCGACAGTATAAGGCGGCCGGCGCTTCCATGCGCCTAGGTCGGAAAGGGTTTCGCTCATCGTCTTCACGTAGGCCGTGTCTGGAGTGCCATGGCACGCGTGGCGCTCGTCTTTTCGACATTCTCGCTCGTCCGGAGCTCCCAAACGTCACCGGCGAGAGTGTTAACGGGAAACGGCATTTGAAAACGCAGAGGCATGGCGTGACCCAGTCCGCGAGATCGCTAAAGCCGTCACGGTTCGGGAGTATTTTCCGGCGCCGTGAGAACCCCATGTATGCTTCGCGAAGAGTGCAGTGCACTGTGCAGTGGGGAAAATCTGAAAGTAGCCACAGGCGCTGAATGCTTTGCCGGGCGGTCGCAAATTTAAATGAACTTTTTTGGTGATTGATTGAATCAATCAAAATTAGCCATTGGGTACAGCCAAACAGTGTAAAAGCAGCAAATACTTAAAAAAAGTATTATATCCATACCCATATCTTATTAAATTAGCTTTAAATATCATCAATATGACAAATAAATCACTGCCAATAACATACTTTTAATTAAATAAGAATTTAGCCTCTTGGTTAAATTTATACTTAATATTTATTATTTATTGTAAATATATTTTTTATGAATAGTATAACACGAAGTATAAAATTTAGATTAATTTTCATTGTAATTTTATTCGTTCTATTTTATTAAGAACACCGTTGAGGGTTTATGACTGTTCATGGAATTTCAGGTAAGTTATAAAAACAGAAATTTATTGTGATATGAAAATGCTATATATTTTCCTAATTTATGAAATAATGAAACATTTCTCCAAAGAACAGCACGAATGCATATTGATTTATTAAATTTAAGACATTTATTAAATTAAAATAGAATAATCTCATGTATATATTACTTTTTCTTTATATTTGTGATTATGACTAGTTACAGAAAATACTCACACATTTATAGTTGGCGGTATGTGCACTCGTTAACATTTTTGTCGTTGCATTTCGAGCGCTATCTTCAGGCTTACACACTATTGCACTACATGAACAGTGAGGAAATTTCCACTTCCCATGTTATGTTCGGTTATTATTCCTCATTTTAATGTGCCGTTCTACATCGTGCTCCATAGAACCGACACTTTCCGTACTACATTTAAGCGTGATGTGTTTTAATATTTCCTTCATATTTCCACTCTTCATGGGTAAAGCGAGGTTCTCTTCACGCCACCGAATACACGCAACATTCACACACACGTGTGTGAATTAGAATATCTAAAAGTTCCATTTACTCTCCTCAACACTAGCATCTAGAAAATTAATTTATATTTGTACTATAAAAAAATCCAAACTTATTAGTAAAATAATTTTGATTTAAAGCCTGCATATTTTTTAAGATTAGTGATATAAAATTCGTTAGCTTTGAAGTGTTTGTACACGCTGTTCTGACGTAGAAGCCACTGATAAAATTCTTGATAACTTCGTAATAAGTTTGGCTCCCATACAGGATGGGGAACCAATTTATAAGTGAACAGCATGGAAGGCACGGTTGAAGCGGTTATGCACACACGAGGAAAATCAGAAATTTCTGCATGAATCAGCTCTGTTGCGCATCGGTTGTTTTATACTTGATATTCGCGTTTGCAAACTTGTAAACGTCGCGCCGTACATATTGTTGCTCTTGTTACGATTGCATTTTCCGAGGCATGTAATTTTCCACTTGGTTCCCAAGAAGAGCAGTCAATGCTTAGCATGTAAGTCCGAGATCAGCAATGTACGGTGAGAGATGAGCATGTAGAAAATAGACAAAGGCAAACATATTGACGAAAATTACAATGTCAGATTTCAAAATGCATTTCATTTTTTGATACAATAAAGACTTAATTTTAAAACTATCAATATGTCACTTTAGAACATTTCAAATTTTTGTAAATATTTAAAATATATTTTGAAAATATTCTGTTCACTTGTAACTTTTGTACATGTATAAAAACAAATTATCTTAATTTTATTTGCAATATTAAAGGAATAAAATCAAAAATACATTTTTATACTCCAATTTATATTATATTTGAATATTTAAGATTATTTTAGTTATTTCAAGACTTTAAACAAATTTTATAGCAATTTCAAATAAAACAAGAAATTGTAGACTAAACAAGATATACTAAAAACATTCAATCATCATAAACAACAATTAACGTTGTTAACAAAAAACAAGCAGGTGGCCTCAAAATATAATATAAAAATTAAAACCTTTTTAATGCACATCCCACAAAGAAAGCAATTAATCAATTTAAATTTTCCGCCAGGTTTTGCTAATCTGATGACTTTGCTTTGCTACTTATTAAATATTTTTTATGTTTATCTGATAACAATGTAGGATAATAGCAATTCTTTGTTGGTGAACACACAATGCGATTGAAATTCGTAATGTACTATATAAAACGCTAAACGGAAAACTGAATGAATGAAAAATCAAATCGTGTTTCTAAGCCCAAGTCCCCAGGATATGTATTATTCTTTTTGTGTATAAAACGGTAATGTAAATGTTATCAGACAATACCCGTGTCCGTAGAATCAGAATATCAGACAATAGTCCGTAGAAATCGAGTTGCGGCTTTGTATACCTAGGTCAAAAGTAGCTCAGTTTAAACTATAACAAATATTTGACAACAATTTTCTGAAGTGTTTTGCATAATTTATACTTTTGAAACTAAATTATTATAATTATTAATAAAAGAGTACAAACATTGATCTTTCTATCATACATTTTCATTTAGAAGTCAATTTTAACAAGCAGAATATTCCTATTATCAAAACTATTAGCTCTAGTTATGATAAATTTCTTCCAATCGTTGTTGTGTGATAGATAAATTGGCATTCATCTATCGAACTGAAATTTCCGTCCAAACGAAATGGAAAACAAGTTCACGTACAACCTGTCAGCTTTGTGGAGTTTGTCATGTCAACGGCTTGGTGCCAGCAAAAGCCGCATTTGTGCACCCATATTCTTTTCTCATCTTGTCCTCATTGAATACGTGAGCATTGTCACAATTGAATTGAGGGATTGTTTCAAACCGCATAGCACAAAATCGCGACATGTCTGCAATAAATAAAATCGAAAAAATATACCTTTTTAAGCAGACAATTGTGGAAAAAGAAAACCTTCAAAAATGGCAAAATAATCTAAAATTGCTTTTGAAAACCATTTAGTTCTTACTCTATTTACATAATTATTTTGTTCAAATGCCTACATGTAGCAATAAAGTTGTAAAAATATAAATGTAGATAAAAAACAAAATAAATTCATAGCTAAGAATGTTGTTTTCCAATAATAAAACATGAATTTATTTTCCTGCCTAATATATAACAAAAATTAATTAAAACTCAAATCATTTCTATGTTGAAACATTGTAACCTTCATTTCCTAATGTTTGCATGTGCATATAGCAATTTGTAACAGTAATAGCAGTTGTTTTTTTAAATTCTTAAATCTCGTGTACACATAAAGATAACAATACCCATACTTAGCACCCACGCTGGTTTACGAGTCAGTAACTCCGTTCTTAGCAGTATTGTCGTTGTCGCTGAGAGTCTGCAGTCTGCCGAACAGAAAAACGGTGCATCTATTGAGCGGCCAGTGTTGGGAGGTCAACTATGGTCTCAGTCTATGACTGATGTGGTTGTCGCACATCACGACGCTCTACACTCAAAAATTGAGTACAAAAGAGTTAAGACTGATGAGTGCTGTGTTTTCGCATTATTATTTCAAATTATTTAACCAATATGTACAACAAATGGCAACTTTTTAAATTAAATATGTTATCAAATTAATGTATTTGCATCGAAACGTGAACTATAATATTATGCACTAGTGCAATTGCAATTAACTAAAATGGTTTTTCAATTATGATTAATAATAATTATCGTGGCTGGCAAACGCATCAATCATCATGAGTAAACACTAGATGTTGGTGATGTCAGCATTAGAAATTAATGATCAGAAATTCCACTACATATAGCTTGTTTTTACATTTATTATTGTATATGTGTTTTTGTCATTTACTTTATAAATTGGTTGAAATTGACGTTGATAAAGGTTGCTGTTCTGTTGTATTAAAAAAGTAAATCTTTATGTTTTATAAACGGATAAATATTGTTCTATCCAACTCTATCTCAGTTCTATCCAATAAATATTTTTGATAATAGTAGTACTTAAAAACAGTTATACAAAAACATTACTTCTTTTACTTCACCTTTTTGCAAAAATTTCAATTATTTTTTTACATATTAGTTTAATAGTTCTGCTAGCATATTATCATTAAGTAATTTTCTATTGTAAGATTGTCTATTGTATTTTTATTGTAAGAAAATTTTAATTGGAAGATGTATAATGTTTTTTAGTTCAACAAGGATTTCTATACTGCACTGAAACTTATAAGAATAAATTCAAAACATAACAAATCAATTTACATTATGTTTTAATTTCATTATTAAAATTAAAGTAATTAAAGTTGACTAATTATATTAATGCAAAAATTATAAAAATTCAAAGTAATAGTATTTTATTCGTAAATTCCCCAATTCTTAAGTGACATTTAGTTTACATTATTACACTAATAATTATTGAATTTTGATCATATAAATTTGATAATTGAGCTTGTTTCACAAATGAACATTTTGATTATTACTGAACAACTGAAACATTGATATTCCATCAATTTCTCCAATCAATGCGTTGAACAGTGTTGATTAACGAGATCCTAATTATTTGCTAATTAATCAGTTTGACCTATGCCGAAGGTTTGTCTATTAAGGTCAAGGTAATTATATAAAAAAAATATTCTTTATCAACTAATTAATAAACGTATGTATGTATGAATATTTATATATTTCGTACAGTGTTTTTGGAAACATATGGTGAATGCGACGGTACTTAAAACGGATATAATCGGAAGTATATAGTCACAAAAAATAATATATTGTAAACAAATTAAAGTTAATAGAATTTGTATAAAAATATTTTTTATTGCAAAACGGATTCTTTAAAATTTAATTGCATATCGTAAAAAAATCAGTATACTAACAAAACACAAATATTGACAAAGATGTATTAAAATTCTTTTATTGTATGACTCTATGTAAAAGATTTTATTATATTGATCAAGTTATTTATAAAAAAATATTTAAGTTTGTAATTGAAAAAATTGTGAATTTTATTTATACTTACTATTTGTTATCATTACATTGAAAGGTGTGACTCAGCACTCTCATTGCATAAAACATTTGTCAAAGATCTTTGAATTTGTAATTACAAATAATGTAAACTTATAGAGTGAAGTTTAAAAAGTTGTTTGCACTAAAGAACGATAAGATTGTTGTTTAAAAATGCTAATTAATAGAGTATCTTTGGTTTGGTTTAATAAAGATTTACAATCGTATTACTTACTTGTAATAAATTGATGGTTAAATTGCATTTGAAGTTAACTGATACCACGAGTTGTTATGTTTGGTAATGATGCGTAGTAATGTGGTCATCACGGTCCTGTTTTGAAGTCAATGAGAACATTGGCGGAATAAAGAGGCGGCTATTGTCTGGCTAGAAGTAATGTGCGCAATGAACCTCGAAGAGCTGCGGTTACCGCCGACACGTCGTTCAGTCAGTGTTTATGGAACCTCCAGAGGTGTGTGCTTGCCTAAATACCGTCGCGCCATAGACACAACCGTAACCATCCGGACGCGGAAAACGCACGACCCGGGATGTATCTAATGCCGCCCGCGCGCCTACAAGGTAGGCGATAGGCGAATGAGTGTTATATCCACCTGACACTAACCACTAATTGAACGACCGGCTGTCAATTACGCGCTCGCTTTATCTCGTCAGCTTGGCAGCGTGCGCCAATCTATTTGCAAATTTTGCCAAATGTTCGACACATGCAAACGATGCTTCATGTTCATATTTTGCAAAATGAGTCAACTATTTCAATCAGTTAGTCTCCCAATTTAGCATTTGTATATTTCATCATATTTCTGTCGTGATACTAGATTAGCTACTGAAATAAATATAATTCTTCGTCAAAATGAAAAACAAACAATTTACAAGAATAATAAAACACTTTACAAGTTATATTCTTCTGTTAAGCGGCTCCTGCATATTCTTTCATGCCAATTTCAAGTTTTTAAAGTTTGTACCTCTTGCAGAAAAAAGTTTCAAGTAGTTGTGGTCGCAGTGCTACGTTGAACGACATGGATTTGCTCGAGGAGACTTGATACAACTTTGCTTGCGTCTTTGTTACAGTAATATTATTCTAGTTTAAATTCTCTAACAAACTTTCCACTGCAGAAAAATAACTAACTTCGTTAAATGTATGTTGTAACGGCGGAGAAATTATTTATGCTAAGACTTCACTCTAGCTTGATGTTGTACCGAATAAAAATAACTGCTTTGAGTTAAATGTCACCTTGAATTATATTTTTAAGAAGCACGTTTAGTATTCTGTTGATTATTTAAGCAGAACGCAATTTTTTTCCTATCAATTGTCTTTTGGCTATACAGTGAGGGAAATAATTCATTTAGAAGGAGAGCAAATATTTACATATCACATGGGCGCAATGTAGTCATGATGCGGCGCACGCTAATATCAAACCGTTGCTATTTGCAGCACCGGTGCGCGTACATCGTATTGTGTATAGATAATAACAAATTGGAACATAAGCAATTATCTACTTGAACGTCAGGGCTTGCAACAGGAACTACAGGCGCCAAGGAGTCCTTAACAACCTGCGCTGCCGTGTTAAGCGATCGATGCGCGTTGGCAGGTCCCTATGGATTCATCGAATATTCATAATAAACGCGTAAAGAGACACTAAAGAAGAAACGTGATACGAAAGATATACTTAATATTTATAACATATCTTGTAATTTATATTATATCAATAATTTTGACACAAAAATAATAATCAAATAAATCAACTGTTGTGGTTCAGTCTCAGCCGGAGGCGTCCCTGTTGCAGTGACAGTGAGATGCATATTCTGCTAACAGGGTTTCAAATCCTGTTGGGGATATATATAATATAATATATATTCTCTCAAATTTCAGTTCCAATAACTGCAAATAACCCTGGTAGTTGATGCAGTATAATGGAATGGCATGGTTGCGGGTTGCTCCAAATTTAAGAATAAACAATTGTTTATTCAACAAGTCAAATGAAACTTATTTCTTTAAGTAAGTATATAACATTTTAAAACTTGCTTGCTTGTATAAATTGCTTAACTTATAATAGATTCATCTAACATGTTTATCTCTTTTTTTATTTCTAGGAATATAATTTTATTTTATTATATTCTGTTTACATACAAAAAGGGAATGACTGGCATATTTTACTTTATTTTTAGTAGTAGTAAGTTTATCACCTTGAATAATTTGATTAATTACATGCTTTGTACGCTTTGCTTTTGCCGGGTGCAGTCGTTCGTTTAGGTTTTATGCGCGCGCGTTCGGGGAGTTTTGAGCTGGAATAACGCGAATAACATGTCTGATGGCAAAAATCCAACAATCGTCTACCAGCGCCTTTTCTTGTAGTGCCGTTGGACAGGTAACTCCAAAGCCGAACAAATCTGCAGTTCTAGCCTGAACGGTCCGGTTAATTTAATTAATTTATTTTAACTTTAAAGTGCTTGAACTTACAGATTTAACTTATTTTCTAGTGTAAGGGAGAAGAAGCAAAGGAAAAGAAAAGAAAGACCGTTTCTAAACCGTTTTATTATTGTAAAATGTTGTTTACTAAATTGTAATTAAAACACCGGCGCATCGTTTGTTTAAAAATACTTACTTTTGCTTTATAGTAAAGCAATATAAACTAACAAATTAATTAGTAAGAAAAAATAATGTAATTTCTCTAATAAATGGCTTGTCTAGCAACAAGCATTTTACTGACCACAATTAGACCTAAGCTGCAATTAGTTACTGACAAGTGATGCGTGCTAAGAATTTGTATATTCCTGTGATACATCTTTCAGACAATTTCATCAAATAAATTTTATAGTTCAGTAATAGAAGATCAAAAAATTCAACATTTATATTTCAATAACATGGTCTCGTAGTTACTCGAGTCTAATCAATAAACATTGCGTGTCATTAGACTGTTTTATAGAGAAATAACGAGATTATAGATTATAGAAATTATAGAAGAAGTACTACTCAAGTTAACGTGGCTAGAGTTTTTCAATTTGGCACTTGATGTAATTGTTAAATTTAATTGCTAATTTTTTAAAGCATAAAAATTATATAACAATTTCTTAATAAAAACTAATTTGCTAGATGTAATTTGCAACAAAGGACACATAATGAATAATATTAGCATTAAAGACAGAATGGAAAGAGCATAGCAAAGATGGTTATAAATAAAGTGACAAGACGAAGTGATGGGTTCATTAAATACGTCTAAGTCAAAGTGGAAATAGAAGATAAAGTTAGATTCAGCCTTCAAGCTCTTTTTGAAATCTGAAAATACTGGCTGTTTCACGCAGTAGAAGTATACATCTGCGTTCACATCTTAGGATGTAAAATTCTCGGGGTGAATACTATGGCAGTGCACTACTTACCTAATACTTACAGAATCGCAATCTGTGAGCGAGCATTTTGTAATTGAAACCAATCTTGGTTCAAATGAGTCTTAACACCCGGAAGCCTGTCCTTCAAACTGCCGTTCTCACCAGCAATCGCAATCTTACTAATTACTTACTCATTTGTCACAGACTTTGCAAGCGGTAGTAGTGTCTCAAGATTTCTGATTGGAGAATATTTTCATTATACTAATTTACTTCACTGGTAGGCTTTTTCTTATTGCTTTAGTTACTCCATTTTGCATTACTTCAAATAATGACTTGTTTATGGCTATTTCCTAATGTTGACTGAGTGGTATTCAGAAACAAATGTTTCTATTAACTAAACCTATTTTATGACATATTGTTTATTATAGCAAAATATGTATTTTAAAGAGTGCTATTAAAACTACAAATAACAATATGCGAAGCGTACTTAATAGCATCACCAGCAATAAAGTTGGGAATATCAATAAATCTCTCCAAAAAGAGTTTATGCTTTTTCATTCTACACAATTTTTCAACGTTTTGCGCCAATCCATCAAGGCGCATGTCATTCGATTGTGCATGAATTGTGTTTGCACCCTCCTATCTCACTGGCGCACCATGACTTGTCGCTTGTTGAATTCGTATAATGCGTATTACATGTGATATAATCGGTTCTATCTTCCAGCGCACTCATTTTGGCAATCTCAGTTCGTGATTGACTGAACAATGGGGATTGTAATATATCTTCCATATTTCATGAATAATGAATCAACTATATATGATTTTGATTCATATATAGAACGCACTTGTTTTTACACTTCAATAGTAACACATGGCTCCTGATTTAAAATTGAAACGCATTGATTTATTTTGAACAAATATATCGCCTACATATTATTAGTTAAAAAATTCAAATTCTTTAAAATAAATTTTCCAGAAAAGTATTTGTTGTATCTTTTATTAAATGTGCAGAGCTATTAATATCAACTTCAATCAAACTTGTTTATTACTTTATTATCATAATGTAGGTAGTGATTATTATGATGGTTCTGACACATTACACCGGTAACAAGTAACCTCTATTCAGGCATTTTCTAAAGTAATAACAATAAAATAACTGACTGATACTGACAATAACTTTAACCAAGTTGCAGCATATTAGTTAATTTGATTATATTTTATTGAGATCTTTTATTTTGTTTTTAGTTTTTTTGGAAAGAAAAATAATATACATAAAAAAATGAAAACAAATTAAATACTAACAGGATATAATCCAATTAAATATTTTATAACATTTCTTTAGACACCTTACTCTAAATATGAATTCAACTAATTTTAATGCTTTGAATATTCTTTTAAACAAAAAATAACATAATAACGATAGTAAAACGGTCCGTCAGTGTAATGTAACAAAAACAAGCGTGTAAAAAAAAAAAGAAAACTAACCGAATATATACTTTTCGTAGACTTGTTCATTGACGTGTATTTATAGTTGTATTGCCTATGGCACGTTTTGTTCTAATGCACATCCTAAGTTGGACATGCAGTTAGGCAGTTACTCGTAATTTTTTTCATTTAGTTTTGCTAATTATACAAAATAAACACAACACTTTACACTTACTGTACATAGAGTTTATTAGAATTAAACTAGAACAAAAATGCATACTGTTAAGATCACACATATATTTTAGCATGTAATCCTGCTGATACATTGGAAATGTTGTTAGAAGATTTAAAAAAGTCTTGAAGCATAAGTACATGCATTGAGTCCTCAGGACATGTTGAAGTTGAAGGTTAGACGTGCTTAGGAGGCTTAGTCGGTTTGAACACCTACAAGTAGCATTACGGGATACTCACAAATCCAGCATTCAGTGGGTGGAAGGATTTGTGCCCTAGGTACTCTGCGCATAGAATCTACTGCCATGGAAACGTCACGACACTTCAAAGTCATAGATGGAGATATAGCACAACTGCTCTAGCGCAAGTCAACAGAGGAATATCTCTCTGAGAAGCGTGCTTAACTCTCTCTAGAATTCCAACCACTGAATTACACGTGTATTGTTTGCACTTCTTTTAAATTTTTATGCAAATTTAAAAATTATGTATAAACGTAATTTAGTTTAATTTTTCTTTGCTATATTTATTGTTGGAATTTTTGTCTGAATTAAGTACACAGTTCAAGTAAATAAATATTTGCTACTGTCTATTTGGCTTTGTAGAAAACTCAAGTTGGTATGTGTGTGTATACGAAATAAATGAAAATTAATTGAAATTTTATGCCTCACCATGAATTCGACTTTTCAATTAATCATTCTCGGAGTCCGCCATTTGGCCATCGTGGTAGAAATGCTATTAGACAAACGCCGCGTTTTTCCTTGATGTAGGTTTCAAAAAGTCAATTAGTGTCCGTATTTTCCAATTCAAAAATTCGAATGAATATTGTGAAAACGACCTCTAGCACTTTATATCACATATGAGTTCATTTGCAACTTTTCGATAGAAATGCAAAGAGGGTGAGGAATATGCAGATGAGTCACATTGATTTTATTTAAATGAACTTATTATGCAATCTATTAATTATGAGAAACCACACACTTTCCATATAATTTGTTTTTTGTGTTTCATTTACATTATAATATTTTCTTTGCGTAACAAATATTATTGTATTTCAGTTGAGATCTTGAATTATAACTTTAACCATAAAGTTTTCCACTCAACTCGCAAAGTAGTGGTCGAGAAATTCACTTGGGAAATCATTTGTAAATTTTTCCATTTCTGTAGTTTTTCTTTCTTTGCTCGACAAATTCAAATTTTACAATCAAACATCATATAAGAATATTTGTAAGATTGAGAAACTAGTTTAATATAAGAAAAATTTACAATCTGGAAGATTTTTGCTACTTTTCGACGCATTTCATATTTTAAAATATTTCTACATTAATTCTCGGTATAGTTGAAAGTAAAAACAAAGTATGAAACATTTCGTAAACGCTAATAAAATCACAATCAATAATAACCATTTTGATACTGCGCTGCAACGTAATCTTCGTGGTTGATATGCGGGTGCGCCTTAGAACAATGGAAACATCTACACACATTGGCAATGAGAAATAAAGCCTCGGCAAACAAATCGCGCATAAATCACGACAACATGTGCCTCTCTTTTTGAGTCAACTTGTAGTATTGCACGTTGCGCCACCATAGTGGTGATATTGCTAAGCGAGAACAATATATCGTTTTTTGGTGGTTTCGCCGTTTGGTTTGCCGCGTGCGGCTGTATGGTTTTTGCAAATGCATGTCTAACGGTTTTATGCGGAATCGCTAGAAACTTGCCATGATGGAGGCGCTTTGCATAAATGGCAATCGCATGCCAGGTATGCGTTGGGTGTATGAGAGAGACGTGTGAGCATAAGTCACAACGGAACCGAAGGGTATTTTTTATGACAAAAACCGACGATTTGTATACCTTTATGTATTACGTATATGCAAACGCGTGATTTTTATTTTATGGTTCCGCAATACTTTCCATTTTTCTTTATATGTGCTTTCCACTCTTCTAAAATGTCACTGCAAACCATTTTCTTTTGTACGTAGCTATGCTACATATGCCTGTTATGTTATACAAAATACAAACGTGATATATATGTATATGCATTTATAAAAACTAGTCAAATCTTATTTAAATGTAAAATTTATATCAAAACTGTCTATAAATAGTTTTTTCTATTTGTTTTAAAAGAATATTACCTCTTGCAAGCTTAAAACGTTCAAAAGTTTTTATAGCGTAATTTATAAGCAAATTAATTACTCATTAACAAAGAACTTTAATAATGTATATATGTATTCTCTTCTACTTTATGAAGAGTAGGTATTTCGATTCTGCATCCTCATCTTACAAATTGTCTCCATTTTATTCTTTAGTCTTTCGCGTTTTATACTTATTTTTTGTGTTATTTTATTTTATTTTAATATATCTTTTTCTGAATCAATCTTTAATTTACTTGGCCTTTTCTAACTTCTTTTTTTTTGCATTTTTGTTTGTCATATCTTCTTTGTTTGCGTGTTTCTCTTCATCTTCTGCATGTTCTCTTATCATTCTAACTGTTAATTTTCTATGCACTTTTCTATACTTTCTACTTCTAGTTCTTCTCAAATTGTTCCACTTTTTGTTTCAATTATAAACTTTTGTTAGGTTATGTTAGGATTAGATAAGTTATATTCTGCATTACACTTTAATAAATAAATATTACATTTGTTAATAGAAATATATGAGATACTCAAAAGCATATTTTTTGTTGTTACAATAAATCCAAAGTTATAACTTTCACACTTTGCAGGAAACTAATAATTGTTTTATAATTCTTATACTTGTTTATAGTATTAACAATCCGTAAGATTTTCGTTAAACCAAAAATTTTATTAGAAACGTTTTTTGAGAAATCTGAAGACGTTAGAAAGTATATTTTTACTAATCTGATGCTATATAAAATATAATCGACCATTAAATATCATTTGTGGATATCCTTTTCTTTGTACTCTCTGTTCATAAAAGAAATGAAAACAATATGCGATTGAAAGATTCAGTCATAACTCATAACCAAAACAAGAGCACTTAGGACGTCAAAGACGAGTTTGAACAAAAACAAAAATATCACGTCTTTGAATGTTATTTTAATATTGCGGGAAACATTTATGGTTGGGTATAAGTAAATTTAAAAAAGGAATCACTGAATACAAGTCGTGTGTTAGAATTGGCATTGTTGGTCCTTTTTATATACGTGTACCAGTCACTAGCTGCCGACAGATGTAATGCATATGTGTTTTCTTTTGTGCTGAATTGAAGCCTCAAAATAAAATTGTCTTCCGCAATTTTATTTTACAAATACATTATACGTCTACTGTTGAAGCTTTGTTGGAGATTTTTAGAATAACACCTATACTTGTTAGGAAACTGAAATCCTTGAAGAATAAAACCAAGTTTTATATAAAAATTGCTGACATGATATCTATTCAGACACTAAAGACAGAATGCAAATTATGTGCCATGTTATACTTTGCATTTCCAGACAAGCGAATGCTGCTTGAATGAAAACTATTTGAATTTATGTTTTATAATATAATCCAGATTTAAGACGCCATTTGCGTCGCTTTCGTGTTTTGTTCTTGGTGCGTGAGCGGACACAATGTAAAGAAGACACGAAAATGAGATAAACGCTGAGTCAGCATCATAAATCATATTTAGAGAGTTTCTGAAGAATTAAGAACAAATTTGAGATTTATTCTGGAAGGTGTAGATTGCAATTAATTAACCGACCCACAACATTATCAGTATTTATGTTTTTGCTGACTTTTGCGGTAAAAGCTTTAAACTAAAATTCCAGAATAACTAGAGTATTTTATGAAATAACACATGTGTGTTATGATATATAAAGTTAGGGACTCAACTGGCATCACATAAATTCATTTACGAGTAATTCTCACAGGTTTTACAAGGACATTTTCTTTATTTTATCGTCACATAAAAAAACCGACATCGTTGAGACTGCATTGTTATTGTGATAAAAATACTACATCCGACTAATGAATGAAGAAATAGGTTAGTGATTTACTTATCGTTATAGCCGGAATAACAAGTATTCAATTATTTCTATTAAATTTTTATTATAATAACTTTTAATTATAATTAATTTAATTTTAATTTTACACAAATTAATGTTATCAAACAATTTTAAAATTTAATTTGATAAAGAATGGCCACTGCTTTTCACCTCCTAAAATGTTATAATTTGTATAAGTATTTCTCTGTCAAGTGTTTTTGTCGGATCAGTTTTTCAACGTATGAAAAGAAAATCATAAAACAGAACAGAATGTTCGAAATATTTATGAAATAATAATAATATTGTAGACATATTTAAAGAATATTCAGCTTACGTAACCAAATTTATTTCCTTCAACTGAACAAATAATTTGTTGTCGTAGATGTTTTTGAATGGAAATCAATAATTGCCAATTAGTAAATTGTAATTCTTGAACTACTAAAAAATGTACATCATTAACAGTATCTGCAATGTTTACGCGATATTCATGGAGTTAGCGTGCAAATAAATAATTTACAAAATGAATATTGTTACACAACACGAGCGCTGTCCAATCCAGCTAAGCGTATCCCTGACAACGCAAATGCAATGCGACCTAATTTTGTGTTGATAAATCCGATTTGTGGTTTATTAATCAAACACCGCGAATTGCACGAAACCAACAAAACGTGCAACGACGTAAACAGGTTCCAATATTAATAAGCTGCAAATGCGAAGCATACTGAATTTCGTTAATATCCAAATGCATAGCATGGTACTCATTTCAATTTGCGTATTGATTTTGCCGAACATTGTAATTTATAAGTAGAAGCAGAGTCATGTCAGTATCAGTATAATCTGAGGTTTGCTGAATTGGCAACAATAAATTGAATTAGAGTTTATCATTTATTGCAATTATAATACTTTATTTTCGATTTACAAATTGATTTATATTCTATAGATGGTATAATGAACGTATATCATTACTGTTACTTTTAATGTTTAATGTTTAATGTGTTTTAGTAATAGTCTCAAGTTAAAAAATTGTCATGTAAATATTACTACAGAAAATTAATTAATTATTCTTAGTAGATATTTCTTAATATTTATGTACTAAAAGAATATAACTGTTTTTAAACATATATTATATATAACTATAGTATTTGAAATAAACAATCTTTTATTCCATTATATGGTTTTAAATTGCAAATCTTACTGGTGGCTAATTAAAAAGGGGATAAAGGTCTGTACGTGTGATCTCGATGAAAAACCGTGAATGAAGTAGAGAAATACTTATCAGTTTAAAATTAGTGTATTCAAAATTAATGTAAATTATATATAAAATCAATAATATTTAAAAGTCTTTTACAATTTATTTTTTTTACCACAGTTCATATTAGCACTCAAATAACCTAGTTTACTAAAAAATTTTCAACCATAACATTTAAAACTAGGTTAAATATATAAATTAATATAACAATTTATCCATATTAATAAATAAAATAACTAAAAGTAAAAATAAACGCAGTAATCAACATTTTTAGAATTCTTAGATTGGCAATTTTGTTATTTGTTTTTATATATTTTATATTATATTATTATATTATATTATATATTATATATATTTTTTTATATTATTTATGTTATTTGTTATTATTGTAAAAATTACAAACGTACACGAGTGGCCGTGGAGAATACATGAATACTAGACTTGTTTGCTATTAACGTACATTGTTTATAGATCCTACAATCCAAAAAAACCAAAGTCATTACCATACAAAGAAATAAAAATATTAAGCGAATGCTAAAATGATCAATTTTTGCACTAAGCATTTGGGTAATTTTTTACGCAGAAAAATACATCTAATAAATAACCAAGTAATTGTATCAATATCTAATATTTTCTAATATATGTCACACACAAAACTAATCGAATTATGACGATCATGCTGGTTAAATGGAGTCATTTAGGTTATTGTTTTTCCGTGCATAGAATGTTTTATTAATTATTAATGCTGAAAGATAGTTTTGTATGCCCATTGGCAGTCATTCAATATTTTATATTGTTATTGTGTCACTAAGGCTTATCAATGACAACATTGCGGCGTTGTACTCCAGCGATAAACGCGCCATCTACAACTCAACGCTTGACTTGATTAATTAAGTCTTTTAATGTTTGCACGCTAACAGCTTAATTAGAAGCATAAAATAGACGCATAAAAGATGCCTCCGTGCAGATGCAATTCGATCACACGGCTACTCTAGCGCACTCTCGTCTTGTGAATTATTCGATAATAAACTTGTTTTATCAACAATTTGATAAGCCCGACGCGACTAATGGCGTGGCTATAAACTTTCTGCAGTGGCGCATTTATTGTCTGGTTTATCAACTTGGTGCAGTGCTTACACGAGAAGCGTTAGCAAATCCTGATTATCGTTACCTATGCTGCTGCAGAGACGAATTTACAGCCTTAGGCGCATAGGTATATACCTCATACTTGACTGATCGTAATTCTATTCATTCCTATGGGTAATGTGCAAATGATGATTCATAGGTTGTGCATTTTGTAAACTCCAAACCAAGATATTTTTTTGAATTTTATTCTATACTTACTTATATCAAATGAGATGACTAGTGGCAAGCAGAATATAGTTCCCATGTAGAGTCTTGTCCACTTGGGCCGCCAGTTAGATTGCTTCATATTCGTTGTGTTAATATTTCCGAGCGCATTCAAACTCGAGGTGAATTCTTGAAAGACTTCACATGAATCAAATTTCTGCAAAGAAGTAAGTATATATTAGAAATTGCATGGAAAATTGGTATGTTCAACAAATATCAGCTTCAATTAGGTTTATTTGCAGCCTCCTCTTTCAGAGCCTTTTGCAGGAAGCAATACAAACAAAATTTATTTGCATCGGCGCGTGTATGTATAGAACCTTAAAAAGCTCTTATCTAATGGAACGTTGCCAAGTAGAAATTAATCGGGTTTTTTTTTTGGTTAAACAAAAAGTATATACTACGCTGAATACTTAAAAATCACGAGATTGCGCATTTGAAAAAGACCTCTTCGTATTGCCATTCCTCTTTCACTTTTTTACTCCTTCTTGCTTTTTGTTTCAATACTTTTATTTTCTAGCTCGTTTTCAATTCAGTTTTTTGTTTGTTTTCCATTTCCATTCTCCTCTGGTTCAATGGTGGTGCTAGAGGCGCCTCTAGAAAGGTATGGTACATACATGCTTGCCGCTTTTGGCTTTGCACGTTTCCGGCAGGTTTGAATCGGGCTGAGGTCGCATTTCGCCAGAAGCCTCGATTGAGGCCGCGTTTATATGTCCCACGTACGAAAACCTAACAATATTCGACTTGACCCAAATTACCACAGAGTGAACCTTTTTCTTTTTGGTTCAAAGGGCAAAAGGGTTGCGCGATAACCGCGAGGAGATCCGACATCATTGTCATTTAGGTGTAGGTTTCAATAAAATACCAAGCTTATAAATTTATAAATTATTTAAAGGTTATTTTCATATTCCTGTTGTAACATATTAATTGGAAGATCTTAGTTACAATTTGGCAAATAAAGCTATTGGATGTAGAATTAAACAAAGCCTTTGACAAACGCAGGTTTTGGACTATACGACTATAAACAGTATAGTAAGGAGCAGGTAAACCTGTATATTCTATAGTTTGCGTTTCTCAATAGAGTAATATTATTAGAGATATTAGGCAATTATTGCTGAAACTCCCAGGAGACTTTGTAACTGCGACTTGGCAATTCCATTGTTCTACTAATGACTCGCAATCGAATTACTATGTTAGATGAATATATGTACATATCTCTACTGACTATCAGGATATATCAGGCAAAACATTGTTACCTTATCACTAATTAATATTTTAACAAATTTGATTGTAATTTTAAATGTTTTAATTTAATTTGCAATGTTATATCTACGCAACAAAGTTTTGAAGCAGATATCATCAACCGATTTTGCCGAAATTTTGAACACACATTTCCTTTAGATAACATAAATAGTATTTTAATGTTTTTGAAAATCTAATATGGTAAAATTTTCAAGATAGCAGACTTGTTAAAATTAAATTTGGAAATCTTACAAAATGGAAATTAAATGGCTTGTAGAAAATAATTTATATAAAACCAATTTATTCAGAAATAAATTTTAATTTTAAAAAAGATTTCAAAAATTTATTGTATTGACTACAAGATTTTTAAAAATTAAAATCTGATTAAATAATTTTCTTGTTTCTCTATAACGTATTTAAATTAACACTTGTTTTTAAATAAGTTTTTTCTGATTTTTTTAAGTACGTAATATAAATAGAATAATAAAGTAAAATTAAAAATATGTATGTATTTTTACATTATTCTCTTAGAATTTTTCTTGATTCAGTTTCACAATACGTATTTATCCTTTTTTTTAAATTTTGCAAATCGTTTTTTTTTTTACCTGAAAACCATGCTTCCAAAGATATTAAGTGTGAATAGGGGTGTCTGGCACGGAAACAACTGAGAACAGATATTCGCTTATACATGTTGGTATAGATTGTTGAATATCCAAACGCATTTTGTGCGCTTTTGAAATCACATCAGCGATTGCATTTGAAAGGACCTGTGGATGTAGCGAAGGGAAGTGGTTGCGTTTGCCGCCAGACAACATCGTGGGACTATGTCACAAGTAGAAAGCGCTTCCATTAATTTTCCCCCATGCTATTCAAATATAATATGCATTTGTATGGCAAAGGTACAAAAATGTCTAAAAACGGTTTCTAACAAAAGAGGAACATAAAAAATAAAATAAAGTGCTTAGGTTGAGATATGTAAGGTGTTATTGTAATGCAAAAAATCACTTTTATGATAAGAAATAATCAATTCTAAAAAATAAGCCTATTTGTTGTATTTAATTTTATTGTTTAATGTCATACTTTAGATTAGCTTGTATAAAATTATGTTTCAGCACAAAGAACTTAAATATTCCCCTTTATAGCTTATAGCGAACGGCACAGAAACTAAGTAAGCCAACGTGGAGAGCACCACAAAGTTATAAAAGCGATATATTTGGGCATTATATGACGGCGATGAAGTAGAATGGCAGGTCGACCAAAGAAGCAATGGTAGTGGTGGTAAAGAAAGTAAAACGCACACCTGTACTGAAAGCTCGCTTCCATAATTCTCCATATTATACTTTCCTCTTCAACCTGGTGCCCCTCTTGCCGTTGGGAGCTTCTCTGTTCAATTTCAATGTGCACTCGCTGTCGTTTTTACTTGCGATCACGGCTGTGGAATATAGGGTGAAAAGCATTTTCAAACTTTTGCCAGTCATGGTTTTCTAGCCGCCAGTGTAAAATTTGTGTTGATCCTACATGAGTCACGTGTTACATAAACTAAAGAATTTTTGCTTTTAAAATTTCATTACTGCAGAAAATGGGTAAATTTATATAAGTGAATTACTATTCAAAAACTTGCCATTTTTAAAGTAGTATACTTAACTATTTCTGTTATAAAATAGTAATGCAACGTTTCTGTTTTCATTATCTTGGAATACATAGTAGGTAAGTAAATCTGTTGCCTGAAAGGAAAAGCATTTGATGTTGGACGGTAGGTAAATGTTATGTTAGCGTACACTCGCCACGAAATTGAGATAATGCTGTCCGCAGGCGGTGTAGCGGAAAATTCACTTAGTTGGCAAACAAAAAGGGCGCTTCTTCCCTATGAGACGCTCGTCTGGATGTCGCGTTCTAATGCAATCTAGCCATCCAACTCTTCACTAGTGCATTGCATGCAGATGTAGAGAGGATACTCACATTTGGATTTGTAGTCATAACACCAGAAGTTCTGTCACGTATATTTTTATTGTGTCGGAAATATATTCCGATCTTGTTATCTCAATGGAAGCCAACTTAGTATTCATCACATTTTTCCTCATATGAATTTTCTCAGTTGCATGCAGCACTATATTGAATATCTCGTAGAAGTGAATTAAATACCAGTATATCAATTTAAAGTTAGTCCCCTCGACAATGTCGTTCAGCGGACGGAAAGCAGGGTGAGTATGATGAATAAAGTGAAAGTTAAGTTTTAAGCCGATAAAACAATTGCCAACTCTCACAGTTGTTGCAGGTTGGAACCATGTGCATTTATGATGCAAAGAGCAACCACGTGTGAGTTTTCTAAAGTGTAGAGTACGGGAAAGCGTAGCGTAGTGATCCGAAAGCAACGGCGGCGACATTGTTAACTTAACACTGCGGTTTGTAGCCTCTGTCTCTTTGCTACTACCACCCCCTTCGTTGTCAGTACTATATTCCATTAAACCAATTTTCCTTGCACTGCTGCACCGGACTTTCGCCACTTCCCTATTTTCAACTTTAGTAAATTTTGTGCGCACGAGAACTTCAAACACATGTTTTTCCCACGATCTTCTTGCCAACGCAGCGACTAAGCAGGTCTCGGTGGAAATGCACTAATTCACAAAGTAGCCAAACTTTAATTTATATATTAGTGAAATAATAATTAAATAAGCAGGCAGGTATATGCAGGATATACTTACGTAATTTACTAAAAATAGTATTAGGTATATTGCATAAAAGTTCTTACTCTTTCTCTTACATCTGCCACCACCACTAAGGTAAAAATGAAATAAAATATTAATGATAACATTAATTACGGACTAATTATATTGAAAGAGTTCATGCTGAGGTGCAACGCATGATTAAAGAAATAAAAACATAAATATTAATTTTCATTACTTAGAACTTATAATTCATCTACCCATCTGCCCATTATGACTAGTTAGAATTTAATGTAAATAAAATTTCCATTTGCCATCTCTATCATTTCCAGTTTATAAAATATTGATACTAATAAATTATTTTGTTCTCTCTCTCCTTATATTTTCAAAATAATAATATAGCATAGGTTTAAAATAGAAATAAAACATACAAACTGTTTAATATTTTTTTTGATATTTTAAATGTTTAACCAACAATTAATACAATTTAAACCGATTTATTTATATACGTACTATAAATATTGACCACTAAATTTATGACCAACATAAGGCAATTTGTGTAAATTTTGTGACAATGAAATTAATCTACTTACATTACAATAAAACAATTTGTTTTTGCTTGTATTTCCAACGCATTGGTACAAAAACATCCAAAAATTAAAATAAAGTAAATGAACATTTGTTAACGAGGCACAAATAAATAAAATTAATTAAATTAATGCAATGTGCGTGCACCGTAATTAAAAGAGACATACTAATAATACGAAATCACCATCCTCAATTGCCCACAGTTCCGTTAAATTCGTGCTGCAACGTTATTGGTTATTTCCTGGCCATTACAGCGCACCAAACCTTAATACTTTTTAGCAATGTTGATACAAATTGCTGCCTAATTACTTACCTCCTTCTGATAATATTTCTCTTTTGTTTTATTTAATTCAAAAAAAAACTAATTACAAAAAAATCCTATTAGAAATTTTTGGGAAGCACGTTTTATCATAATTGGTATTATGTTCGCTCATTATATTTCTATCATTAATCCATTTTCAAATTGACAATGCAACATAATTGGCCTACACGTTATAATTGAAATAGGTTGGTGAACGCTTTTGTTCTAAGTGTGCTGGTGACTTTTTGTTGTCGCTTCCTGATAATGGCCGCACTCGTTTTTTCCTTTGTTTGTATTTGCATTCAGTTTTAATTGTTTTTGTGCCTTTTGTAATGAGTACAAACAAATTGTTTTTAGAAAACAAACAAACAAGTGGATTTTTTTTGAGAATATTTAAAGCGATGGTTTAGTCAAAAAGTTAATTAACTAAACACCAACAACGTATGTTTATTTGTGTATTAACAAAGCAATTAATTTATAAATTCAATCTAGATTAAACATGCTTTGTTTATATGCACAATGAAAAGTTTTAAGTAGATCCATTCAATTCAATTGAGGGTAATTTGCGGCAAACTATTAAAAAAGTTTTATATTTCAGACATAAATCATAAAAGAAAAATAAGTGCTATAGAACAACTTCAAAATTTATAAGCTCGTGTTATGGCGCGCGTGAAATGTGTGAAGCTTCAATTAGAATTCTCGGCATGCCGCCATCATCATCGCTAACTCGCGACCGCGCGTGTCATTCGCAGCCCGTTTGGGCACATCAAGCACACGAACACATTGCAATGTAATATTACAATATTAACATTGCAGCATGGCGCTCTATGCGTGAAACCGCGTCGTCATCCACTGAGCGCATCGTTGGCACCTCGGTCGCAGCTTTCACTTCAATATGTGTCTCGCGAATTGAGTGCTTGAATTCTGTTCAAAACCGTGTGCCCGGCGCATCCACGCGTATGGTTATCGCACTTTATGATACATTTTTGAATTAATGCATGGCTTGTATTTGTAGCGAACGTTGTTTTGACAATCTTGCTATGCATAAATTATCCACATTATATAATATTTTAATAACAAACAATTATTCATGAAAACATAATCACTAAGAGTATTTGCTGGCATCATTGCTCTTCTTTGAAATATATTAGTATATACAAGTAGAGTTCACAAAGTTTGTTATTATGTCACTGTTAAATGTGTACGTTTAAAAGGGTAAATGCATAGATAGAAGTTGGAGATAATGTGGGAAAGTAATAAATTTTGGCACGTACAACTACATAACGTACACTTATGATCATAAGGAGGGTAAAGTGTACATACGTATGTAGAACTTATAATCACCCTCTTTTTAAACGTCTTTAACGTTACATCCCACTCTATTTTAGCAGCATTTGGATAAAAAATTAATTGTTTTGTATTTACATATGAGTGCTACCATCAATGATAAAAACTTAAGCGAATAATAATTATTATTTATAACACCGAATGTTTCTTGTCAATATGATAATTCACAGCTTTTGTTATCTCCATATGCATTATGTGGAGATGTGCGCAGATATAGTACAATTGTTTGATCTCTCCCTTCGCTACTCACTTGCTATTCGTAGCGAATATCGGTTTAATCTATTTATCTGCATGCCTTGTGTGTTGACTTTAATTAAATTATTTTGTTGAGGTTCAACACCCCTTTGGCCGAGTGTCGACTCTATTTGCCTCCAAGGCACCTCCCTTTGGTTTCTGTTTAGTTATTGTGTTTTATTTAGTCAACAAGACAAACCCACAAACCAAACTCACTCAACAGGGCGGAGAAGAAGACAATTAATGAGGAAAAAACTACTAAAAAAATGTTCAAGATGATTACACAGCGATAACGAGCCGTAGGGTAATTTACTCTGTAATAAAGCATCGCAGTATAATAAAGGTTTTGGGACTTGGTAACGGTAGATTGTACTAACATATTTGATCTTTAATACAAAAGGTAATTAAAAAAGTTTGTCTTTAATATATGATTCAATAATAAGTATAGTTTTTTTTAATCTATATACATAATAAAAATGTTCATGTGAAGCATTCAATTTCCTTGTTTATATGCGGTTGTGTACATTTTAACATGTTAAACATAACATAAATTATAAAGTGAGCAATTTTAGAAAGGTTTTGTGTAAAACAACACTCTAAATGCAATATCATGCACTGGCGGAAATTTTGTTCATCCCATTTCCTGAGCTCAACTTTCAACTCAAAGTTAACTCAGTGCGAATGTCGGCAAAATGTGCTAAAAAAGTACAAACCTAAAAAGAGAACATCGACTACAGTTAATTACCCACTCGAGAATTATATTTTCCGCAATCAGATCTTAACGCCAAACTTTTTCAGCATATAAACTACACATAACTTTCCCACTTGAGCTTGTCGTGCCTTTTGCTTTTTTTATTTTGCGATCTTTCCTCACTTTTGCTGCTTTCACGCCCATATATATTTACACGTGGCTAGATAAATTGGGCTTCCCTTCTTAAACTTTTTGCTTGTTTGTTTTCTGTTCTACGCTCGTCTCATTTTTCCTTGGCCTTTCTTTCACTTGTACCTAAATGTAAACTTGCAAACTTGCCAAATTGCGATAACTAAATATACTTTAGTTTTGTTTCTTGTGCCGGTTTTGTGTTGCTGCTTCCTGATTGTGAGAGGTTTTCTTTTGCCATTGGGTGTTGATATATGATCGCAAATTACATAATTGCATGCAATTTAAGACAATATTTTAAATTACTCAATAGTGGACCTCAATCCACTGCTCTTTACCATTGTTTCTCAATGATACTTATGTTATATTTGTGTTTTTTTAAAATTGTTATTGGTTTATTAAAAGCAACAAGTAGAGACCTGATTGAGAAGGTTTGACCAAGAAAGTATATTGCTAGAGGGACGCCTAGTTGGCAATATAAGTTATCGCTCTTTTTTGTGAAAGTATCGACTTTCGAAAATGTTTTGAAAGTTAGCGAAAGTCGTGGGAGGAGTTGATAATGTTTTAGCACGACAGTTGTTCTAACACAAAAAGAATATTGTTGTTTTTTGCCAAGATAGGACAAATAGTACAAATAGCACAATGTAGGTTGTTACAGAAGGTAGCGTTATCTATATAAGTAACATTACCTTGGGACAGATAAGAGACAACGCATCTATTTTTACAAATGTGTGTAGTTTCTCTCATAATTTTCTAGAGTTGCTGTTTGATAAACGAATTTAATCTGTTACAAGAAGTTGGTATGTACTTGGAAAAAACTTGCTGTTATTATATTCCTTTTCTAAACAATAAATGTTTTCAATAAATAGCTGCTAATTATTAACAGTATTAGTAATTATTAGTATATTATGTATTGAGCTTGCTTCTCACCTAGAAGACTTAAGCTCGATTCCTAGTTGAAGAGGTGGAAAACAGGGCGCTTTAAAAGGGAAACAATTAAATAACAATAATTCGCTATAGTAATAAAACAAAAAAGGATGTAAATTTACAAACAACCTCAATTCAGTTTTTCTCATATTATTATTTTTTTTTAAAACTATAATTACCTACATTCTTTATAAACATAAGAAATTCAATACAAATATCTATAATATTATGATATTTCAATTCAGAAATGCAATATCTATATGTTATTAAGTCATTAAAAAATAGCATATAATGTCTGACAGTACCGATAATTTATCTTTTATTTTTCAAATTATTCATTTTTAAACATAATTTAGAAATATATTAAATTGTTTTTGCATCTACTGCAAGAAAATAAATAAATAAATGTTTAAAATATTTATATATTATTAGAAATTTTATTCGATTATATTTGAGGTTATTCAATTCCTGTTTTTAATTGTTTGATTATTTATCGCTTCTAAAATTCTGCTAAAAGTATATTGAAACTTTAGTGACTTGTTCAATTATTGTTGAGAGCAATTAAACCGTTAGAAAAACCTGCTGATGAACGAAGAAAATTTAATGAGTGTTATTGGCACACATCCCAAAGAAGTGATGGTGTACCAAGAACGCTTAGAATATTAACGCCTTCACGTAGCGATGAAGCGAAGAAACTAATTGGAAATCATTAATTAGTTTTGCCTGCAATTACCGTTAAAGGGGATAAAAATATAATTGCGCATTTTGTACTACGGCACATCCAATATGAAATGCAATTTTTATGAACTGTGCCACTCGGTACTGCAGCAAACTAAGTTCTTAGAGTTCGCGTTTACTGATTACCGTGAGACCAATGTTACTTTTCAGACTGAATTCCATTAATATTCATGCTCTATTTAATTCTTCTTTAATTTACATTTTTAATTGCTACTGGTATTGATTACATGTTTTTGTTGAATATTGCTTGTAGTCAAGTAGATTGTAATGTAATTAATGTCATTTCAAATTTTTTTTACTTGAATTAGATTTTGCAAAATTGGTACGTTAATAATATATTATTTTGTTGAGGGAAAAATGTCATACTACCAGAAAATTTCAAAATATAAAAACATCGCGTCGAGTACTTTAAGGTGGGAGTAGATGGCGTATACTTATACAAGAAGCTGAATTGGGAAATTCAAATAATAAAATATTCAAAACGCAATCGCCCTAAGTGTGAGCTTCAATTTATAAATTCAATTTTTCTTTGTCGCTCTCTTTTCATTTCTCTATTTTGACATTTTTGCCGTTCCCTTTCATACATTTTAACATCTTTTCGCGAAACCATTTTCATCTCCATCCGCGTGCAGTAAGCGCACCAAATAACATTTATCAAATTAATATTGAATAAGTAAAATTGTTTTTTTATTTTTTATCTAAATTTTTGAATGCACACTGCGTTTTTGGAGGTTGTTTTATTTCTAGGTGATTGTTTTGATAATTGTTTATGGTACCTTTATGATGCCAGAATGTAGAATAAAATAATGGAAAAGTGTGTCGATGATAAAGGCAAGTGTAATCATACTGGATGTATTTATATAAAGATGATGGATGACCAAAGTTTGTGCTTATTTGGATTTGTCTCTGTGTTTGATAGTTGTATATGTGTTTGAAATTCAATATACATTAATATCAGAATCTCATTTACAATATTGAGTGAATCAAATAGTAATTTAAACCTGGAGATATTTGTGCAATGACGGAGGGGTGCTAATATATTGTCCGATTTATCCAGCTGTTGTAGACACAGCAGATTTGCGTACATGCATGCGTAGAATTGACAAACGATGAGATAAATTAAGCGTAATTGTAGGATATACGCAAATTATTTGCCTTTATAAATGAGTTAGCATACGTTGCATTTCAAAATACATTATCTGCCGGTACTCATCGTTGCTCATATGTACCTTATTTCCACTATAATCATTTGCAATTTACAAATGGAACTGCATTGCTTTGCAACAAATTAAAACCTCATTATGAAATCAATAATAACCGGTGTTTGCAATTCATAAATTCGAATTTGTTGCTATAGATTTTCTACTAAAAATTCAGTTTTTACGTTTGTTATTAAAATTCGTGAAAAAAAAAAACTCATTTCCCTGTCAAGAAAAATGTCGTGCGTGTGAAAGGGCACGCTTGCACTTATGAAATATCTTGCTTAAATTTCAATTTTACGGATTTTTGCAAAAGTTACATGCAAAGTTGGTTCGTCTGCGACATATTTTATCTTTCAAATGAAATTCTGTACAATGCGCGAAGTGTGTACTCGCGCACTTGTGTGAAATGCGAAAGTAGCTCTATAAAAACTTTTTTTATGAAGTTTTAAGTAAACACACAGCAACTTCGTTCACGTGCACCTTAATGCCAAACTAGTTACTTTTTGGTTTTGCGTCATTTCAGCTTTTACTACAAAAATACATTTGTGACGTGAATGCAATATGCATTTTGTCAATTAATTTATGTAATGTACCATGATAAAATAGCAACTTTTCGGATATAAAATATTATTTAATATATACAACAATACAAGACTAATTTTATTTTAATAAATATTTTTCTCGTTATTTGCAAAAATAAAAACTGATTAATGAAACAACTGCCTATGGATATAATTTGCCAGATTGGTTGACTAAACTTTATTTAAACAAGCACAGCGCGCGATTTATCATTCAGCATGTGTCATCATCCTAACACATTGGATGAAATGTGAATATTTTTTCAATAAATTCTCGGTATACATTTGGTGACCATTTTGCCAGTAGCCGTAAAAGTTCGGGAATTTATTGAATTCACTTCTTCCTGCAATCGCGCACAATTAGTAATGATATAAAAGCAGACAATGAGTTCTTGATTTGGCACGTAAACGTCGTTTGTTGCGCGGTGGCGTCGTTATTCTAAATCCCAAATTGTAAAATTGTACATCGTCATTGTCGGACGTGATTTTCGCCTGGGTGGAAAAACAGGCAAAAAGGGGAAAAAATGCAAAGAAACAGGGTGGGCATGGAAACAATGCTGGATTTACTATAAACATCAAGTTGGAAAATGTTTGCGTAGCAAAATGAAAACTGAATGAACGTCGAGAGCAAACAAACAATCGGTTTTATTGTTTTTCTTTACTTTAGTATTTGTTCCTCGGAACAACTAACATGAGTTAAGCTTCGACGATTTTCAACACATAGGCATGACCATCGATGGGCTTGCTTACATAAATATTTTTTTACTCAAGTGCTCTGTTAAATAAATAAAATACTATTATCAAATTTATAACATGTTTAGACTGTATTTTTAGGTTTAAAGAATGCTATAATTAATAACCATTTTAAAAATTAAGGCAACTAAAAAATAAAATTGTGATTAAAGATTGTATATTAAAAAACATATTTCGAATTGAATACTCAACTTAACGAATCTCTTCGGCCATGAACAAATCTAGAGCTTTACGTCTTCTAATATAAACAAGTAATATAAACAAGAAGTAAGTTTCTCTTTGAATATATAAGCACTGCACTTTCATAAAACTAGAAAAATTTCAATCGTTTTCATGGCTTGCATGTTCAGGCTTTCCATTGCAGCTGTCAGTTTTTTAAGGATATTTTATTTATGTTACATGCGGCATTAAACAAAATATTGCTTTATATGAGTTAAAGTAACATATTAAAGTGGGGTAGATTTTACCCAATTTATTTTGTTGGCTCTTAAAATAGTTTTAGTGAATAAATCAAGTTTGGTGCGCATATTCATAATTAAAACCAAAATAATACGAAAACCAAGAACTAAATAAGAAGGAAAGGATTTACAGATGAAATGAAATTCTAAAATTTCCATCTAAATATACTCTGTTGTATACCAAAAGTTGAATATTGTTACATAAAAATGCATTTTTAATAAGACAAGAGACACTTTCAGTAACAGGATGTTGCAAACGAACATGTTTAAAGTACTGTCATATCAACAACGTGCATATTATGCACTTGAACTCTGCGAAATTGCACCAAAATGTAATCTATTTATATTTTACCTAATCTAATATTTTATATATTTAGTATGACTGCAGTTGGCTGTTGTTTTTCAACACCTAGTAAGTTGTTTATTCAACTAGTTACACCTGAAGTTAGTGCATATTAATAATTTCGCAAGCACAATCTCGTGCTTCTGCTAGGACGGACTAATGCGGCCCAAGTTTGATGAAACCAAACTGGAAAATTATTTGCATACGAGATTAAAAAGGCGTTTTCAAGTTTCCGTTGTTACGAAACACGTTGGACCGCTATATCTTACAATACCTTAACACAGGTAACAAGATTGGAATAGACATAAAAGTGTAGCTTTTCACTCTGCGCGGCCTAAAAGTATTAAACTTTCTAAGAAATTTCAAGAATTTGTGGCCTGTCAGCCATTTTAGTGTTTGCATATGAAGACCTCAACCGCATTTCTACCTCCTGCCTATTTTGATTTGGTAATAAGAAAATCTTAATTGTTTAACTTGTTCATATGTGTCAAAATTTAAATATTAGTTCTTCAAATAAATATGACCCACCTATGCGCGTCAACAATCCATAAATTACGATTTCACGCAAAGAAATGTTATGAATTTTGGCAATTTCTCTTGTTTATGGCTGAAAACGCTTCAAGACACTTGTAACTTTTGCAATAAAGCATTCTGTACCACCACCGCGAACAAAACTTTATTTTTTACCATTTCATATTTGCTCCATATTTTTGTTTCATTCTATTTATGCTAAAATTAAATTAAATATATTACTTATAACGGTAGTTGCGTGAATAATTTTTTTATTTCTGCATTTTCTATCTGGATACATGTAAAATATTCCATTTATTATCTTAAGACGTAAATAACTAATATACATAAATCCGTGTAAAATCTGAAAATATTATTATTTTATTATAAATATAATTTTAGTGCAAGTTTTGCAATATTTTATATAAAACTTATAAATCTATATGCACCACTAAAAATACAAGATACTGGCATACTATGGTTGATCTTATAATTTGGCATTTGCGATTTTATTTGTTTGGATTTAAAAAAACAAAGCGTTTGCGCCTCTGTCCACCTCACAGCTCTAAAAGTATTTGATACGAAATGCATGCGTTTACCTTCAATGTCGTCGTGGTGCTGATCACGATTTAAAGAATATTGAATTTTACTGATTAAAAGTTTCTCATTCTCCTCTCTTTTAGCCAATAAATTTCTATCACTAAGGTTCTTCTTCTCGCGCGAGCAGTGTGGCAAATTTATTTGCACGGCACTCAATTTCACTAGCAAATCTTTCAGAAATGGTTATTTATGTTTAAACTTCTTGCTCAAGGTTTCACCAGTATTTTGCACTCGAGAAGACGTTGTCATTTAAAATGTTTCATACTCACTTTCCCAGCAACGTAGAGCCCAACACATTGCGTGCAAGCGTATAAAAGCACGTGAACAGAGCAAAGTTTTGCGACAATTGTTAGTAAACTTGGTTGGTGCATGCAGGCGCGCGTTGTGGGAATTGCCACCGCTGAAGAAGCCGGCACAACGCGTGATAGCGGGGGTGAGATCACGCGTGGTTCTACCGACGGAGGAGCGTCAACGACTGAACACTGCACGCAAACCGCCATCGATTTTAAACGCACGTCTGTTTGCCCAGTTGCCGCCGCCGCCGCCGCCGTTACCGTTCAGCGCGTTTGCATGCGCCACCGCGTATATATAAACGCGTACAGACGGTCGGCGGTGCAACCATGTCGACGGCAGACTGTTGCGCTTGGATTTTTACGAGAAAAAATGTTTTAAAGCTTAAAATTAGCTTAAAAAACAAATTTGTTATATTTTTATGCGTTAATATTACTAAAAATACAACTGCACTTTATAATCTAAAATTAGATGATTAGAGTCCAAGTAATGCGGCGGCAACTTGCTTATTGCAGTCCGAGTCCCAACGATATTATTGAAAAGTGTGTTAACTCACTCAACTACTATAATATGCATCTGTAATAATTTACAATTGAATAAGGATGGAAGATTACTTTCTTGCAACCGGATGCAGTTTTGCTAATTCCGGTTGAACGATATGCGAATAACTTATTGGCCTCGAAAAGTTTGTCGAAATTTGTTGGAAGTTTAAGCGCTTGTTTATCACGCGAGACAAAGTACATTGTCTTGTATAAAATATACTGAATGTTACTTTCTATTTTATTATAATACATATAACACACATTTCAATTATTTGCAACAACTAATTTATAGTAACATATTAATAACAATTTGTAATAAATATTTGTTGCAAGCATGACACAGGAACATGCAGGCAAAATAAAGCGCATTTAGTCTACTTGGTATTATGCTTGAAAACAAATAAGATAACATGTTATTTATAAGAGTTTAAAGGTTATTGTGTTTGGTATCTCAATTTTCAGAGGGCGTCGTGGTGTGTGACTTGTAAGCGTACTGCAACAATCAGTCACAGGCCGACACCGTAGTTGGCCACCACCGACCGTTTAATAACTACTCCGTTTTCCTGTTCGGCAGGATGCAGACTCCCAGCTTTGTGTTAAATTAATATGTTACCAAGAATAGAGTTGTTAACAGGGATCAAACTTGCGACTTACTGATTCGTAAACCAGTGCGCTGCTATATATGTATGAATGAAATTATTACAAACAATTTATTATAATCATATCTTAATTCTAGAGAAATATGAGTATGTCAGTTGGAAGCAGTGATAACAGTAGAAGAGATTATGTACCTGTAAATAATATATCATTTGAATCCAATTGTCTCATACATTACAAGCTTTATAATTTTTGTTTTAGTGTAGTATACAAATTTGTTTACACTTTACACTTAAAACTTTATAATAAAAGATATAATATTGGTTCAGTGCGTCATAAACCTGCAGGTGGTAAAACTACCTGCAAAATGATGACAGATTAGAATTAATCTCACTTCAACCACCTCAAGTGCAAAAATATTTTAGGACACTTTTCTTATTATTGATGATTTAACGCGTTATTCAAGAAACTTTGCAAAGTTTAACACCTGTTTACAGCAAGAAGTAAATCAGAGTATTTTAGTTTACGGAATAACCAATATTTTATCTAAAAGTCGATGAAAACCATAGTTTTCCTATGTTTTTTTAACTAGTGTTTTAGAAGACCAAACAAATCAAAAAAACATAGAAAAAAATTTAAATTTATGGGTTAATTTGAATATATTATATTTAATTCTTAAATAAATATATTTATATTTGTAAAATTTTCTCACAATTTTGTAGAAACTGTCTTTAAAGAATAATATATATATATATATATTATAAATTGTAATAATTTTTAGATTCTAATAACTAAAATATTACTTAATTCTTGGCAATTTCTTTAAAAAAATTAAGATTTGAATCACCTACTATTTTTGAATCTTATTAAAAATATTTAAACTTTAGCCGGCTCCGCTTCATAGCTTAGTCGGTAAGTCGTCTAATTATGGGAGTGACAGCGAGATGCGTATTCTGAGAGCAGGGATTGGTAGTATAGAATGAAATAAAGGTCAAATTCAAATACGGTGTTGGTAATCAGCATGATCACAGTGCAATCCAATAATAACCAAAAAATAAATTTAAACTGTAATATTTAACTTTTTATTAGATTTATTTATTAGATTTATTTATTAGATTTTATTAGATTTATTAGAAAGATATAAACTTTATGTCGCAACAACACAATAGATTTTTTTTCATTCTGAAACTAGATTAGCCATTATTATTTGTTTCTATTGAAGTACCTCTTTGTTATGTTTTTCAAATATTGTATAATCCAAACTAGATATTAATATCTGATATTAAAATTGACATTCAAATGATAATTTCAATGATTTTTTGTTGCATCAAATACTACTTAGTTTTTTTTTTCGCTTTGTTGATGGAGCAAAAAATTTCAACGCATTGTCATTTGCATTTGTTTGAAGCCTACATGAATATAATATGCAATTTTATAAACTGCTTATCATTTTGGCCAAGGTGATATAATATTCGGTGTTGGTAAGAAGGGTAAGCAAACATGGCTTTTTATTGTCGCTTGGATATTTGACTACCAAGATGTACAAAAGCACACAAGTGTGCAATTTCAGAGTACAACTTACATATGAGCACACAATGATTCAACAACGTGAGGATACAATGTGCGTCTTATGCAGAACATACAAAACGCGACTTTTTATTCTAAAACATAAAACGTTTGCAGTTGTTGGTAAAGAAAAATTGTATGTTTTTTATGGGTTGAATAACAATTTGTAGATAACTGCCAAGATTTGTAGTATTTTCGAAAACGTATTCATATCTCTGTTTTATCAGTTCTACCTCATACTTTATGCTAAAAGCGGACTATGTCATTGATATGATATAGAAAACAATTGCAATAGAAATTTTAAACTTATTGATAATTCTATAAGAGTACATTATAATAAAGTAAATATTTGTTAAATTAATTAAAAATCCCAATTTTGTTCTTCTTGCTAAAGTATTTTCTTCCTCTAACATAATTTTACTCTATAGATTGTATAGTTTAGTTAAAGTGAAGAAAAAGCTTTCGCTTGCGGCACATGCAGATATAGAGATGTGGATCTGGCTGGAAATTGCCTTCGTTTTACTGACGAATTCGAGCTCATGCTATCCGCTACTGCCACCACTACCGCCCGCAAGCGATATGTGCAAAATAGATGTGTTGCCGTTCACAACGCGACGCATACGGGCGCAATTCTGCCACCAGTGCACGCGTTATGGCGGACGGTGGCGGCGGCGACACATCTGCGCAACGAGACGACAGCGCTGAAATCTAAAGTTTCAATTTACGCCAAGCGAAATGAATATGCGGAGTAAATGAAAAAAGAGTCAGCGGAACGAGTTTATTTGCAAATAGGATCAGCCAACGCGGTATAATTAGGTAGATGATTATAATTTCAGTTGATGTTCGTAAATATCTACTATACTTTAAAGATTTTTAATCCTTGAACGTTTTACCAAAACGATACGATTCACTTCGAATGTTGTATTTTGTGTGAAAGAGCCACGACATCACAGACGAAAATTCTGAATGACTATTACGTATTACACGCACGCGATAAATGAATTCATAACAACCTATCGATCTATTATATCTACTTCCTGCAAAGGTTTGAACTATAAACTGGAGAAACAATTCTTATGATTTTGTACCCTCGGTATTTAAATTACAGTTAGCTGTCAGACTCACCCTGAAGATAACAAACATTTCGATGACCATTTTGTGGCGTGAATTATGCATTTTCATGCACACACAACGACCAGTTATTTTTCTGTTTACTACATTTCTGCTAAATTGCTACTTTTACAAATAAAATCAGAGTGTGATTCTGTTAAATTCAAATCAATGTCAATCAATAAATTTTAAGTTTGTTATTTTGAAAATATGATAAATATTATCTTTATGTTGCGTATACCGTTTCTGTTTGCTATATTTATTACTTTAATATTGTATTTTGAATTTCACTTTTCGTAATAGAAATTGCAAGCGTAAAGCAGAATGAATAAGTTCATGAATTATGTATTACTCCATTTTGGCTTTGTAATTTGCTGCCTTCAAACGTCAAAGAAACATT
>JAODIE010000007.1:3121172-3151901 GCA_027575565.1 Diploeciton nevermanni
TATTTAGTTTTTATTACGCATTTAATTTGCTAGGCCAACCACCTCAGAACATGTTGGGGCTGATTCACAAAAAATACATTAAATACTTGTACAAACCCTTATTCATATCCGTTCTTTTTTGTTTCGTTGTGTTTGTATGTATTTGAAATTCTTCTAATGCTTGATACTGCTTTAGTTTCCCTTGAACTCTACAATATTCTACAACACAGTTCAGTTTCGTAAGTTTTTTAAATCTTGATGGAAACTTTTACATTTACGTGTTTGACTTGTACAATTTTTATTCTTATTGTTATTAAAATGGCATGGTTGTAGGTTTGTAATAGTCGGTGGTGTATGTCTTCATTTCTTTCCATTTGTTTGGCTTCGGCAGACAAAATGTGTTTGCAGGTTGTGCAGTAAATTCTCAACGGTGTTGTTAGTGAACCCCAGTTATTGCACCCTCTAAATGTTAGTTCATCTGTCAGATAACTCTAAATATAACAGTTTAGTAAAAATATATGATTAATTGAAACAAAAAAAAGTCATAAACCCTCTAAACTATGAGTTACAATATTAACATAACAAAGTGCACACATTATATTGGATTTGTCATAATGGTATAAATAAGATAATAATAAGTTTTGGTCTAGATAATATAGTGAGTACTATACTGAATACCAACAGATAGACATTTTTAAAATAGTTAAATAAAATATGTTGCATTTGGTTATCTTTTAAGTAAAGTGTAAGCGAAAGCGGCACTCGTTCAAATAAATTCAACTCTACAGAGATGTAGAAAAGTGACAGCAAAAAGACACAAAAAGTAAATATGGTTATAGATCCCATTGACCCCAAAAACCTAAAATAAAAATTATATTAATTTTAATAATGCATTACTTTGTGAGAGCAATCATTTAAATAATTCATTCATATATTATAATCATTTAATCATTTAATATTTTAGTGAAAAAAATATCATTGTTATTTTTGCGCCGGTTGAAAATAAATCTCTTTTAACATTTTGACATTTTTTTTCAAAAATAAATACAATTTTTTAAATTATTTTTTTGTCTCCATAAATTATATTTATAAAATCGGCAATTTATGTAATAAATTTTATCTAATCTCCAAATCAAAATCATATTGCTGCATATAACGTTTGAATAATTCATCTAACTAGTATGCGTCCAAGAATTTTATTTATGTGTCACAAGTTTAATAATAACCCCAGTCTGCACATTTGCACCGCAAGCCATTGCAACTTGCTTTATGTGCATGCTGGTGCATGCACCAGGCACATATGAAGGGGCCGATTGATTAATCGAGCATGTAGTTTATTAATTGTTTGCCGTTCGATTGATGTATTGGTGCACGATATCCTAGTGCACTTACTAGTTGTGCGGAATTTTACACTATTGCGCTATAATATTGAATTTGTTGGCCCTATCCAATTTGCTACTGCATGTCTGCAAAAAATAAAATAACTAATTTTTAATAATTGTATATTGTAATTGAATTGATCAATATCTATAATTCAATTCACGATAAATATCATGCATGACTTACACCATAAAAATAGATTATATTTAGAATTGATATCACCGCGCAACTTGTTATCACGAACTCTTTGTATAGTATTGCACCCCGTATCTAAGTTCAATTGCGACTAAACGCAATTCTAAACAACGAGCTTCTGAACACATCGTTGTACATGAATGGCGGGGTGAGGCGCTAATGGTTCGACGTTTAGTTCCGAGAAACATTGCAAATGCGACACGACGCAAACACTATTAATAGTCGCGGTTGGTCCCAGCGGCAGACGGCTAAAGTAAATCTTAATTAATTTTCACCTATGGCACTGCAATGTATGCACGCAGTGTGACGCATTGCACAAAGGATATTTTCAGCTAGAAACAGAGATAATACTAATAAAATGCTGCAATCATTAATATTAAAAAAAAGTTTAAAAATGTTTAAATTGTGTTTAAAATTCTACTTTGTGATATTTAAATAAGAATGGTAAAACGCCTCTGGTGGCAAATTAAAATTTGTGTATATAAATATCTTGCCCCCAAACGCTATAGTAGTTAGAAAACGCACATTTCTTGTTCAATTCTTTAAAGGCATTTTCTACTCATGTGATGTGGCAACCGGTGTTGTTCTGAATAAATCGTCATGTAAATTTAATATTTTTCTAGTTGTGTTAATGTACTGAATATAGCATATAGCATGTACAGAATATACCTAAGATTTAGGTTTGTGAGTAACCACCGTAAGACCAAATAATGTTTTCAAAGCGGAACCTTGTTAACAGATTGATTTTAATTAAGATTATTTCAATAGTAGCTGTTAATTATTTTATGCTCTAAAAATATTATTGAAACTTTTAAGATAGTGGCGCTATTATTTATCTTTCTAATTGTGTATTATTTGACTTATTATCAAGTTTGAAGTGGCCATGGCAGTTTTGAAATACACGCATGCAATTTCCATAATTAACACAGCAACCCTACCTAAATTTGATGCGTTTCCTGGCACGCACATACTCATTAAAACTTTTCCCTATGCCTCAACGTTGCACTATAAGTCATTGTTGTTTTATGCAGCCCTAACTACCATCATAGGCAATTATTTGAGTTTGGTTTCCAAGATGTCTTTTAGACATTACGTGCACAATATAAAAACACATGTCTCATGCGTTGCCCACACTTTGTGTTGAAAAATCCCCTCGTTTTTAACAACTTAAAAAGTGTTGAGATTACTGGTTGGAAATGTTTTGTATTCTTTTTTTTAAACACGCAAATGCTGATAAATATAGTTTATGTGAGGAAATGAATATAATTTTATTTAAATTAGATTAAATTAAGTTTAGTTAAACTCTAAATCTATTTTTTTGTATTTCAATCTTTTAGTTAGTGCTTGTTTGTCAAACATTTTTAAAAAATCACATTAAATTTATTTTCTTTTCAGTTGAATAGTGAGTTTTAGTAGTGTATAGGCACATATTTACACAAATATAACTTAAGTATTAAAAACATATATTGATACAATTCTACAAAGAAATGATTTGTACTTTTTAGAATTTTTCTTTATACCAAATGCTCTTTTGTCGCCGATTTTATAAACTCTCTGGATTTCTTTGCACGCGCGTCTTGTGCAAACATAGAGCAAGTGTATCAAGTTTATAGAAGCGCAAAGCACGCGGCAACATACTTGAGTGTAAAAGCATCCTAATGGTAGACTTCTAGGGCTAACAACGCAACGGAAGGGGTGGAATTAGCATATCAAAATGCAGTTCCAAGAGACCGACGGTCCGCAAACAATCAGATGTCCGGAGCAACGACCGGAACTTCCAGCTTCGTGCGTCTGACTTTTGTCGGCAAACGCTCGTCGCATAATAGTCCTGCCTTAGGACTCGACTTGTTCTTAACGCGCTCGACTTGCATTCGAATCCTTACAATCTGCACACGCAGACACAAACACAATCGCCCAATTTTCTCCGTAGCGATTATCACGCTTGGGAGCTCCTTTGCAATAAAGTTTTTGGTAAAAATACTCTGATTCTTATCATACTGTTTTGTTTTTGCATTTAATTAACATAAATGATTTTTAATAAACACATATAAATAAATGATTTTGGTTTTGAATGATTTATTTACTTGATTTACGAGTATTGTCAGATTTGAATATAGATAATTATAATTTGATATTACTTTTTGCAGAAAATGTTTTTGAATCAAATATTTATTTCTTTGTTCTTTTCTTGAGATTACGTATTTTATGCATTATTTATTATTGCCTGCAACTATAAGAAAAAATCATCTTAAGTCTAATTTGCGAGGTCATTCTACTACCATTTATCAATGTCGACGAGCCTTTGCAGGCACTCTTCATGACTTGTTGCCATTGCGAATCGAGCTGTCCAATTCATACTTTGAATGAAAGACAAGTCATTAAATATTTTCCCTAAGTTAAGATTAATTATTAACAGAATCAATTAAATTATATTCCAAGTATATTGCAAAGATTCGCATTTATTTAAAGATTTTATACATTCCTTAAATAAAAGATTTTTTTTTCTTTAACCATAAAAAAATCTAACAAAATTTTCCAACCAATGATTTAAAGAATAAATGTTTAATACACACCCCAGGCGGACTAAAACCAAATAAGTAATCCAAATGAAAGGAAAAAGAATTTGTTGAGTGGGTGCAGAAAAGTGTAAAAGTGGTTCTGTCAGGGTAGAAATGTAAAAAAATGCAGCGGTAAATGCAAGAGGGGCGAACAAGTGAACTAGGGATAAAGGCAACAGACAGTTACAAAAAACTTTGATGTTTGTGGAATATCTGAGAACCTACAATGAAAAAATATAGTGATATGCACATTTTCTAGCATGCTATAGTATTACAAAAAGGGAATTTTCCATAGGCTTCAAGTTTTGCATGAGTGATTTACTCCCATGGCGCTAATATTATAACATTTTGAGATATCAAACATATTTTATTTCTGTATTTTTATCACAAATATGGTAATTTTTAATTTGTTATTTTGTAGTTGGTATTTGCACCATTACATAACTATAAAAAGTACTTCTTTAAAAAAAAAACATGGGTTTTGGTTAAACCATAGCCTACCTCTTTCCATCGCCTAAAAGTGGAATTAATTACTGGATATTAGTAAAGCGCAAAGAACGATGGCTTCACGTCAGTCCATCAGCCGACGCTGCTAACCACAGACAAATGATGATGAGCGCGGGGATAATGAGGAGCAAAAGGCACGCGCCACTCCAACCAAAAGGGGCACTGCTAAGCAAGAAGCATTAAAGGTACTTGATGAGAAATCAAATGAAAGGAAGAACGAACCGCATCAGGCTGGACCCGAGAGCAAATCGTAAAACAATTTAAGTTTAGTTTTCAATAGTGGTGCGGCGAAAAATGTTTGTCTGGATTCATTAATAGATGATGAGAGTGAAATGGACCGGAGCACTTTGTTGAGTAAGCAAAGCTGCAAAGAATAGAACCACCTCATGAATGGGAGGTTGAGTTTACGGCGCAGTTTTAGTACACCACATGAAAATTCAATGCAATTAGTCGCATTAATTCGAAAGGAAACAACAATACAAAATTGCGAGTACTCTATGGACAAATTCTACAACACCCTTGGGCAACAAAGATATAGGTAAAATGCAAGAATAAAACTCCAATAGGTATGTCTCTCGCATTACCAGTGGGTGTTACTGACGTTTGTAGAAGCGCATAAAGGTTTCCCTCCTAACAAAAGAAGAAATAGTATTGGAAAAATAATTCCTAAACAATTATTTTTAGTTTTTTAATAAAACATATAATTGTTTAATTTTATTGTGTTTTATATCTGTATTTTATATCTTTGATTATATGGTATATTCCAAGGAATTTGCTTAATTCAACTTACATCTGTTACAAAGTTATTATGTATACTGCACGGTTAGTGCTAATATAAATGCCTTGAAATATAGTTTCTCTGTCGAGAGCAACACAAGATCGTACGCTCTTCAATTGGTTGTCTATTAAAAATTGATATTCTAGAGTTGATACTTCCGTGACGCTCTAGGTAAATATATTTATCTAGAACGTAGGTGTATTCTGATGTTCTATTTGTAAATGCTAGTTTGGTACCTAGGCAGATTGTAAATAGGATGTTCGTAAACTTGTATTGATGCGTTTTCGACTGGTTGTCTCTCGAAGAACGCATCAATAGTGTATGCGCAAGGACCTTGTAGCGTAGACAGCAAACTGTCTGCAAACTCAGTTCACCGACAAGATACAGGAGTTAGCGATAGAGATGATTGGGATAGACGGCTTGAAGAACAATGAATAAAATATCATGTTCAAAAGTACATTTGTCGGTGTAGGACGACGGGTTATAATTTATGCCTTTGCAAATTAGTGTCAGCAATATTACTTGTGAACTGATATTTATGACTCAAGTTTCAAAATAGTTTTATTCCCGTTTCAATAATACTTTATATTTATCAAATCGATTTTTAGTATTAACGGTTTACATTAAACTATAGCCCACTAGCGTGCTGTAACATTCCTTCTTTTGTTTTCTTATGGAATCGTTTATCAAACAACGTCCAGGGTAGAGTCCGCCCTCTGGCAGTTGCCAGGTCTCCGACCGCGAGTAATGGCACCTTAGGGTCCAAGTAACAGCAGAGCTTCCGGCATAACCTTGCACCAAACGTGGATGCAACAAACGTCAGGTTTTTCTCAATACTTTTGGCTGCTGACTCCGTACAGCGTTAATGCTTTGCTTGGATCTGCTGTGTTTGTGTTGCAAATGCATAAGGGTGCAACTAACATTTACCACACGTTACATTTCCTGCTCTAGTGCTTTTCATAGTTAGTGCACGTTGGTGCATCTAGTAGTTCATGGTAATAACATTTTGTCAAAGTTTGCATCAAGTGTAGAACTGTACAATCTGCTGACAATTATGTTAAAAAAGCGAAAAAAACGTCAAATTTATTATTATTATTTTCATTGTTGTTTAAGAATATAAATGATAATTACACTCTAAAACACGTTAAAAAACACTTTTTGAGTGTAATTTACGTTGAAATTGATGGCAGTAACTTTGAAGAAGATATATTCATACTAACAAAACACTCAAAACAATGGTTTTGTGGACATTTGAAATATGATTCTATTATGTGGATACTTTAAATAAATAAAAAAACATTAAAAATAGCATTTAATTTCTGCACTTCTCTAATTATAATAATTACGTTAATGGCCTTAATTAAATTTGTAAGCATGAGGTAATTTTAATAAAATATGAGATACTTGTAAAGCTTATATATTGTTATAGCTAAGTAATAAATTTTTGTAGACTACTTATGTTAGGTGTAATGTTCATTGTCAAGAGTTATAAATATTCGCCTGACAACAGTGTATCAGCGCTGAAAATCCTTAAAATATCAATTTTACTGACAACAAACACTTTGCTATCAAAAATTCTGGCCACATTTGTGTTGAACTCTAGCATTAAATATAAATTTTCAGCTTCTGTTTGAATAGTTTGTGGGATGGCTGAACTGGTAAGTTTGACGAGTTGAGAAGCTGCGAGCTGTGCATTCGTTTCAAGTATTTCACAAAAGTATCCTTTAACATGGGTTTGACGTAAATTCGTTATTTATTTGCATATTTTTATTCTCCTAATTATTTATGTATGATTTTCTTTGGCGCGGTGTCTTTTTGACGGTTGGGGTTAAACACATACAGGGGTGGTGGATTTACTCTGGTTATGTATGGAAAGAACCTGACGCAATGTTTTATTTAAATGCAGCTTGATAGCATGCAGGACTGAAATTAAAGATCATTTTATTGATGTTGGCAACTTTTGTACTTTCGACGTCTGTTTCCTGGCCTTGTCTATATAATAAAGTGATTATTTATTTATAATTTATGAAATCATGGCTTGTGATTTATAAAAACGCTTGAAAGATCCGAAGTTTTAGGTATTATATTAGCAGTAAACATGGAAAGAAAATGCAAAAACCTTGATTAGTATTTATATCAATATTAAAATATGCAAGTTGTAAATTTAATGTAAATTTTAAACAAATGAATTTATTTAAACTCCAACTATCAATATAAAGTTTATTCTTAATAGATAATGTTATGCACAATCGCCAACACCTTCACTCAAGGGTTAGAAAAATTAGCTTTTCTTCAGTGTTCACATGTCTGGACACCACATTAGACAGGACACCACGCATCCCTTTGCACGAAAATATAAAACATGCATGAAATAAGCAGTAAAATAGTGACGCAAAAGAGAAAATAAAAAACGAGCACACGAACTTTGGATAAAAACGGCATTTCATTTACACGCATTCGTTGCTTGCACGTGAGCAAATGTTGATGGTTGGGCTTGCGTGCAGTGGTAAATGCATTTTACAAAAAAATGTATTGCGCTGCCCCTTTCCCTTCAAGCACTGATAACATAGAATTCAACGCGGATAAACTCACCTATGTTTCATGTGACACTTTCAAAAACCTCTTCGTGTAAAGAAAATAGATACCAATTGTTTTAAAAAATTACAAGTAAATAATTTGATAACATCAATAAAGTGAATTGTGAGAAGAATTAATAGTAAAGCATAATGATTTAGATTGTTTTGGCTACATTCAAATTAAGTAAATCTAAATATATCACATTTATTCTCTAGTTTAGCTAATGATGATCATAGTATATAACAAGGGTCAGCAATTTTCTTCGGACGGCAGGCTATTTACAAAATATAATTTTTATGCAAACTGCACATTAAATTTTATATATTATTAAAAATAAATATAGAAAAAAAATTATATTTTTTTTAATAATATAATAACAATAATGCCAGAGAACAAAAATTTAACAATTTATATAAGAAAAATAAAAATACTTGTGTTTAAATATAAAACTATAAAATATATAAAATATTATTTATATTATAAGACAAATGCTCCATGATGAATAAAATAATTTGCAGACTAGTGATTTGAAAGAACTCTTACTTAACACATGTCATTTGCAAACTAATCTATTAACTCTGGACAATAAATTTGATTGCTAGTCATAAAAACTCAAGCTTGGGATGCGCGCGACCGCGTTTTAATTAACGCCGCCATACTCCTTTTACTATGTCGTACGTCTACTCTCTTCCTGTCTCAGTGCATATTGCATTCGTTTCGATTGTTCAATGCCATTGTTGCGAGAAGAGCTCTGGTTACAGAACGGTTGTCTGGTAGCCGTGCGTCATCGTCAAAAACGCGCCCTCGATGCCCAAGAACAATACTTTGCAGTGCTGGCGACGAGCGGTATCAGGTGAGTGAAGCGGATGCACGCCGCCGCAACGAGGCACGAGGCGACTATTATCAGTTCCTTTCCAATTAGCGAAAGAGCGCCAACCGAACCGATAGATTCAATCCGACGCGTTAAACAATGCTCACGCTCGGGCGGTAATTGGAAACGTTCCGGTGTTACCATATTTCTGGCATCACCGCCACGTCACCATGAGCGCAATTCAACTACTGCAACCCGAAATTGTATCGCGCTTGTCGGTAATTGTAATACATTGGCTCTGCAGGAAACTCAGGAAATATTATATTAGCCTTAAGCTATGTGATTAATTAATTTACGTAAATTATCAATTTTATTTTAAAAATAAAGTCTAACTGTTTGAAATAACCTACGTCTTCCATCAGCATCTGTCTATTCATCGAACTAAATCCTAAATCTTGGAAATCTTCGCTATCAGCTGTCACCGTCAATGTCGTAAAGTTTGTGAACAAACTTCTAATACTCCGATAGCCATTGCGTCTTTATCGCAAACCTCGCTTCCTCTTCTTCGACGTGTACACTGTCAGAGCACTGCAGTTTACCTTCTTGCCTTTATCCCTAACGTCGTACTAACGTTTGATAGCTAATATTGATAAACTGGCCTGTATTATTCTCTGAAAGCAAAGCTTTGCAGTTTGCAGCATCCGCGCGTCTCGAATGACAAGGGAATACTTGGGTGCGCAGCAAAGCATGCCGGGTTTGTGGGCGATGTGCAAACCGTAATCATCGTACTCTCGTAGACCGAAAAATGTGGGAATCTATAGACATATTTTGGACATTTGGAAAAACATTACGCCAACAGGGTTAGAGGAAAGTTTTTAGGTAACGACTTAATCCTTTTGCATCGGATTACCTTGTCGGTCAATGGTATTTTCTTTTCACATTATCTTTCTGCACACGTTTTTTAGGAAAAAGGAGAAGCATTAGTAATATATTACAAGACACAATATAAACTCAAGTTATTTAAATAACTGGATATTATATCAGAAACAGATGTTTTCAAACAACATCTAGCAGTGCACACAATTGGCTAGTTTTCAGATAAATAGAATTTCACTCAACGCGATAACAATGTGGTAGAACGTATGCGTTTTGTTTTTGCGCACGCAGCAGGGCGCTTTTTAATTGACTTCCGCTAGAGCTATGCGGATCGTTTGGTGCAGCAGTCATAATGGTGGAGGCGCCAGTAGTGGGTCACGTTGAAACAACTATTGCACAATCGCACCCGAACCAATGCCAGCAGTGTCGATGAGCCGACTACATTTAAAGTGCGATAGCTACATTTGACCATGAGCATGCAGTTAGCTTGACACAATCATTTAACATTGCATGTGTGCTTACTTATGAATTGTACTATTTCAATTTTGTTCCGCCCGACGCGCGAAAATACAAAATACGTGCAATGCAAATAAACTCCAGATTTGCTGCTTTTTATTTTGACAATACACATATATTTTGAGTGAGTTGTTTGGATGTACTTGATAAAATTACACTTAAATAAAATGAAAATTAGCGCCTCTCAAACACGTGAACGATGACGCATGTGAAAAATGTAAATGCGCTCCAGTTTGTGTCCCTATATGCAAATAGAAACACATATTAAATTCAGTAATTAATTTTGTATTTGTTGCAGCGGAAGAAATCTTTACGTTAAAAATGACATGTTCATGATGCACAATGTGGCATGATATTAAAGCGTATTTGGCAGACAAGTATTTTATTTCTTGCACAAAACATAAATTAAATTAATATAACATTGATATCATATTTACTCTAGAAATAATTAAAATAAAAATGTGATCACTCAAATCAAATATTTTTTATTTTTTTACACAATATTATAGTACCACAGTTGGCAAATATAAGAATGCTGAATTTAAAACTGTGAACTTTCTTTTTATTGGCACAGAGTTTTATTAACTTTTATTTCTTGAAAATTGTCAATTATCTTAATTTTGACTCAGTTTAACTTAATAATTATGTTAATAGTAAACGTGCTAGTATAATAATATTAATAATTAGATTCTAACAAAAACGATGTATGTTTGCGTCATATTTTTTCAATTTGTCAATGTATTCTAGGTATTAATTTTGATTCAGCCACTTTAAATGTTTCATCAAAGATTGTTATTTATGTTAAAGTAAAGAAAAATATTGCAACTAATACGAGTAGCTTTACCATCAAATTAATTCATGCCCTAAATCTAAAATTCAATTATAAACGACACTTGAAAACATGCAGTTGCCAAGAGCAACACGCACGTACATAACTCACATAATTTGCTTGATGGTACAGTTTAGAGGAATTCGTTTTGTTGATGTGCTGTACGACCTAGGGGTAGCACAGGCATAGTATGTTCTTTTGTGTCTATGTAGCGATTTTCTCGGGCCATTAAATGATGGGCCCGCATGAACCAGAATGTGTTCAAGATGCGTGTTCAACCACAGCCAGGATGCGGCAATGGTTTTGCTTTGTGCTACTGCAGTTAGACTTTACACCGCTTTTCGGAAACTGGACGATTGAATAAATATAATGACACACAATTAACTTTAACAGAGTCTTTACTACAACATAAATTATAGCAACAAATAATTGTTAAATTATATATATTGATATAAACTAATTTTATGTTAAGAAAATGTAATGCTGCATGTATTGCTATTTTGTTTTAGTTTATTTGTCATCTAATATCATTTGGGTGCTTTAAGTATATTTAACACAATAAATGTGGATTTATGGGTTTAATTAACTAGTATTAATATTTACCAAACAATTTTATAAAGATAATATTAAATTAAATATTTTTATTCCATCTAGATATTTTCTGATTTACATTTGAATCCAATAGTGTAAATAGTTTTATTCTAGATAGAATTAAATAAGCAATAGCAACCAACATGAAAGTGAAGGCATTCATTCATTTGCTTTGTTTATTAAATTAACATCTTTTGTTTGAACATTTAAGTAATTTTATTAATTATGCATAGATGAGTAAGATTTTAAAGTATTATCGTTCGATAACATTAGAAACTAATGCATAATAATACTGTTATTTTATAGCATTAAGTATTTTATTCTAAACAATACCATAAATGCCATTCTGTCATTGTTCTTTTTATTTTTTACCAAATTTTCACATTTTGTCTTCGCCATATTAATTTACGATTAGCTTAAATAATAAATTACCTATACATAATTTCTCAATGCCTGCAAGTATGCGAGCGGATAAACGCCAAAAATAGCTTCTGTAATTTGCGGACTACGGAAAATTATAACAGAGCTGTTATTATTGAATAATTCACATATTTTACTCTTGTGGCAACGAAGGTAACCCGACCGTCCAAGAAAAGCGTGATAGACTTTACCACGCTGAACATCGCCATAACCCGGGCCGAGGAATTTGGACTAAAGTTTGTTCGGTATTATTCGTTCTTTGTCATTAATTAATATTATATACAAAACGGGTTTTATGATAGATGTAGCTAATAATTTTAATTTAGCGGACAAAATTATTTTAAACATTCTGAATATATATCAAACTAACAATTCTATTATATTGTAAATACAATGTATTTTAATATACAATTACTACTTGCTATTGCTCAACAATCTATAAATTTAATATAGTTTTAAGTTAAATTATGCATTATTTATAATTATGTTTTGTCTTATAACAAATCAAACTTAAGTCTCTCTCACTCTAATAATAAGTCTCTCAAAAAAAAAAAACACAATCAATTGGCGAGACTTAAGTTGATGTTAAAAATAAACATTGAATTTAGAATAGCCAGTGATATGGACTTTTTATAACCATGTTCCAGCTGCATCTAATTAGTTTGTTACACATGGTGTTGTCATAGCATGTATTCATATTTCTGTTCAATTCCTCATATGCTTGAAGTAAGTCCTTTGGTATTAAAATATGACAATGTTTTGAAGTGATAAATAACTATGTTCTTAGACATTATTTTTTTAAAAATAATATTGTTGTTAAAACAAACCATGCCGAATACTAACATCGTACTTGACCTCCATTCTATTATACTGAATTAACTACCAGGCTTATTAACAGTTATTGGGACTGAATACTTTGGGAGTACATCTCCAGAATATGAGCCACGAAGCAATGATTTAGTAAGAACAATTTTAATTAGCAAATATAAATTACCATAATTACATGTATCTTGTCTAATACAATGTAGCATAATTTAATGCACTGTTTTTTGTCACAAGATATGCCCACTAATATTCAAAATACTTTGTTCCAATCAAATTATGGATTATTCTATGTTCTCAGAATTAATTTGTTTATATCACCCTGGTCATACTGTTCTGGTTCAATACCTATGTATTTGATTGAAACACTGCAGTAATAGTAGTAAGCTTTTGACATGACAAGCACAATAAAATTAATTTTGAATGTTGAACCCCTATTTTCGGACAATTTATCTCGTTTGCAAAGTAGTGTACGATGCATATTGCTGCAGGCAGAGCAGCGACATGAACAAACCGGTGTTGTTTGGATGAATGCATAGCGAAGCATGACCGTTACCATTAACAGTTATAGTCATCGCTATAGTTCCCTATTTGCACGCAGAAAGAGGGAAATGATACGAAAATGCGGGATATATTGGATACGGATGGGGCAGAAAAAATGCTGCCAACGTATTATGGTGACCCAAATAGGATCGGGGGACTAATTGAAAAACGTTCATTACCGTTTATTAACGACACCGAGCAAAGGCATACACTACAGATGATGGAAAAACGATCAATCTGTAAATTGCAAATTATAAATGGAAAGTAATGACAATCAACAAACTCTAAAAAAATCTGTCGTGATTCAAAAAAATAAGATTGATTATTACACTAATATAGTTAAAACTTACAAGATTATTCTATAATTTTTCAATCGATGTTATTTCATTAGCTCAATCTAAATGTTTACATATTTCATTGGTCAGATCGCATAAAAATGTAATAATCCGAATCGATTGAATGAGCGGGTATTGATAACTGACAATTGCGGAGGACAGTTATGCAATTAAGGAGTTAATTGTGAATAAAATTTTCATATTCATTTGTGAGCGTCGTGGACTGGCTAGACAATTACTATAAATCATTAATAACCCGTTTGTCGGCCATATGCAGTAATTGAAAGGGTAAATCCAGACATTTTTTTGATCATGGCATTATAGTTAAACAATGAAATAAATTAAATGCGTTTCTAGTTTTTACAAATTGATATATTCATAAAGAAACTAATCTTAAAATAATACCATGGACTTTGGAAGCATTCGGTAAAAAATCAACTCACAATGAGTCAGTTTTTTTACATTTTACTACCTAATTAATATTTATTTTAATAAATATTTTGATTCTAGCAAGCAAAACTATATTCATCAAGAAAATAGTTTATTTTCTTTTCTAACCGACTATTACGTCTTTTATAAGCATTATACAATTTACTTTAAAAACGTAATTTGAAACATGAAAATACTGAATAAGTCAACATGCAGTGATAAGTTTTAAGTAACATTGAGATACATGAATGCAATAACAAAGCGCTAAGAATACTTCACGGTAACTTGAGTTACCCTTCATTTGTTTGCTTTATTTTGGCCTTTTTCGTTTAGTTAGGACGGATTTCTGCATAACAATCAAGGTAAAACGAGAATACATTTTATATATTTAGATATGTAGCGTTGAAATCTATTGCCTCATTAAACTCACAAAATATCTTAACCATAACGTAGTAAATTAATGCATGCAACTAGATTGAAAATTCTCTATTGTAAAAACAATTGATTGCTTGATTGATAGCTGATGCAGTATAATAGAATAGAAGCCAAGCATGGTGTCTGTATCCGGCATAAATGCAGTACGTTCTAGAAATATCAATATAGCAACTAGTATCGTGGGCACATTGTTTAGCAAAACTTGAGTTTTGAATTGAAATAAACATGATTTTTTATTATTAAGGTAATTCTTGATGATCAAGTTGCCGAATTAATGTAACAACGGATATGGAATTTTTAATGGTCTGCAAATATTGCGTAAATTAATATTATAGTATTATTTCTATAAATGCTTTCAACCTACCGCAATAAACAACGGATAATTTAAATCAGACATTTTGCCTACATTTAATATTTTGGTCTTCTGGGCTCGAAAAATCATCAGTGCTAAATCTTTCCGCAAATCAGTGCAATTTCTCTCATACCAATGAACCGTGAAAATGTCTGTTGTTATGTTTTGAACCTAAAACAAAAGTTAATCAGTTAGATTTCATTAGAATATCCTATTTGCCAGAAATTAAATCAAAACATCTAACATCTCAACTTACGGACGGCTAGCTAACACTAATTAATAACAATTTTTGTGTACCTGATCTTCAATAATTGTTCCTCCTGTTGCGTAAATAAAGATTTGAATTATTATTATCACATAAAGCGGTCCATATGCGATAAAATCAGCCATTGAAGGAAATCTAGAGTAATATAATTTTTATATTTAAACAAACAAAAGTGTATAAACATTTACCTATCAGCAACCAACATATAGAGTAATAAAATCATCGAGCAAAATGAACAACAAAATTGTAACAACATAACTGCTGTGTACATATTATTTAAAGCATTTAGAAATTCTATCATAAAGACATGCTGATTAACAATCTCTTTTAAAATAAACCGTCGTTTTTCCAGATCGTTTGTGTTTAACTTTTGCAGTCCAATTTTAAGCAATTTGCATGCTGTCATGATATACCCAATATAGGTAATAAAAAAGAAATCAAATGTTGCGATAGATGGCATTATTTGGAATACTAATGCATGTGTTTGCCATAGGTACATTGGAATCCAACAATACAAACTTTGCAAGTTGCAAAATGCAAAATCACTGTAAACTAATGATCTTTTTTCAATGTCTAACAAAGGCGTGGCAATCAGTATGAATGTAATGCCATATCCAAATAACAAATACGACAAACACAGAAATTTAAGTGTTTGGTGTAAATGTTTGACTTGGCGTTCAGTATTTTTGTCAAATTTGTTTGCTCCCCAAAAACACTTTAAGCTGTTTACAAGTTTCATTACTTTATTGGAATTGATAATAAGATATATTCCTTTAAATGCAGACTAAAAAAAACTTTTACTATTAATTGAGCACAGACAGAATAAATACTTACAACAAAAAATCCTGGAAGATAAGCAAGCTTCCGAAGGTCCTCAATTTCGTGTTTGCTTAGTGCAAAATCAATTACCATAAAAGCACAAATACCAAGCATAGATATTATTGTGAATAGACTAAACACTATTCTATATTTTTTATATCCTTCAATTACACGAAAGTTAAACAATGCCCATTTAAGCGTTGATATTTGATTTGAATCGTCAGGTTGTACCATTGTGAATTACTAACCAATATCAGACTGACCCAAGGTCTATTCTAGAAATGAAGGATTTTTGTGAAAGCTTGATGTAATAGGAGAGATTAACCTCCTATAAGGTTAAAGAAAATTATAGGATGAATGGTTCATTTCTGAATTTGAAATTAAAGTTCTATTTATGTATTGATTAAATACAATTGTGAATAGTTGCAACTCTCTACTTTCATGAAGGTATTTAGTTTTTACTAATTTATGAATACGGTCCGAACATATAAAATTTAAGAGAGATTTAATTAATTCATATAAGACATAACATATAGAACGCCTGGCATAAAATACTTCATGCATCCGTCACCAAAGACGATCGTTTTGTTTTTAATTTTTACTACTACGATATCAATTAATTGAGGTTAATTTTCCTGTCTTCAATCTACGTCTTATTTTATTTTTCCATTCTTCATTTTTTTTGTTTTTGCAGTAACCATTTTTTCTTTTTTTTTTCTTTTATCGCAAAGATAAGTTGATTGATTTTTCAATATATGCTTATTATTCATTGCATTTGTTTTAATCTTTTCTTTGAGGTTATTTTATTTTTCTATATATTTATATTTGTGATTTTTTTTGTATTTACTTTTATGGTGCTAACGTCTGCAATAATCTGTCATATTTTCACTATGAAAAACAATGTTATTATTTTTCTTTCTTTTATGTGTTTTCTGCTTAAAATTAAAATAATTTTATTTTTTATCGGATAGCATATAACAAATGTATTGTGTTTTACTCTGCTCTATAAAAAAAAGTAAGAGTTTGCGGATTTTCACATAAATTTAACTACAAACACAATTTCAAAGAAACCCAACCTACTATCATAAAGTAAAAAAATACTTTCATGAAAAACAATTAATAAATGGCACTTTAGTGACGAGTGTACGAAGTATTTTATAGCAAATTCTTCATTATTATTATGTTTACTCAATGAATATAGTAATTAAAAACCAAGAAGCACAATTTATTAAAAGTTATTATTAAAAACTTGCATACAAATAATAACTTATAATTTGTTGAATTAATATTTTCTTTGTTTTTGATTTTGGTACAAAATATTTCTATTTTCATATATCTTTAAAGACATAAAACCAGTATTACTAAATAAATAGACATCTTAGTTTAGTTATTGCTTAGAACTGTGTAAAGGTTCCGACATGGCGGTAAATAAAATTGACGAACAATATTATAATCGTAAATTATAATGTCATTGTTCGGATAAGAAACCACAAAACTATTATATTTGTAAATAGGGACTAAAAAAATTTATGAAAAGTGTAATTTGTTTGTCTTCAATTGTTTTAAAGTTATAAAGTGAATTAAAGTGTTAAAGTGAATTCTTGTGAAAAAGTGTAGATGCTGATTTTAACGCATATTCCGTACAACTTTACATTGGAAATGTAATGAAAGTATATTTACTTCATTCAATATGAGTTGCCCAATACGAATATTGAAACTCGATTGCACGATTGCAATAGTTTGAATCATTTGACTTTGCACGCTGCGAGCAATGCATATGTAATAATGTAAGAAACGTTAAGAATTAATTTGCTCGTTCTATTTTAAAATCTAAAGCACTGTAGTTTTTAAACTTTACGGCTTTGTTATTTAATATTACATCTTGTATTTTTATCAAATATGCATGTATCTTGTATCTTGTTAATACATCAAAAACATTATTTATATTTTAATTGATAAATTAAGGTACCAATTGACATTGAACTTCTCATAGTCTGAAAATACTTTTATGTTAATTTAATATACAATAAATAACAATTATTTTTGCTTACCGATAGAAACAAAGGATAATTTAGATTAGACATTTTACCAGCATTCAATACTCTTGTTTTCTGTGCTCTAAATATCATAAAAGACAGATCCTTCCTCAATTCTGTTCGATCTTTTTCCGACCAATTAACCGAAAATATATCATTTGCAATAGACATTATCTAAAACATATTTGAATTAACTAGTTGTTTTAAATTTAACACATTAAATTATTACTTTTTCTTCTATTATAACTCCTCCTGTAGAGTAAATAAATATTTGGCTAAGAATTACCAAATAAAGAGTACCAAAATATGAAAGATCATCAATTCTCGGAGGCACTCTAAACATAAAACACAAAAACATGCCAAACTGTAAGATGTGTAATTATGCTATTTCCATCCATACCTATTTGCAACAATCATATTTAACATTAGAATCAATGCCAATAAAGAGCACATAAATTGAACCAACATCACTTCGGTAAATATTGCATTAGTAGATTTTAGAAAATTCAAGATAATGTTATGTTGTTTTACAATTTCTCTTAAAATGTACTTTCTTTCTAGTAGATTATTAGCGTTTAGTTTTAGTAAAGCAACTCTTAATAATTCACATGCAGTGACAACGTAAGATATCAATGTACAGAAAAGACAGTCAAATGCAAGTACTGTAGGAACTAATAGAATGTTTAAAAGATAAAACTGCCAAATGTACATTGGAATCCAACAAGGATAATTTTGCAAGCAACAAAATGCAAAATCACTAAATATTAGAGATTTTTCTTTAAAGGATAAAAATGGCATGCTGCTCATTACCATGCAACAGACTATAAGAGAGCCTGAATATGAGTAATTTAAAATTGCGACTTGTCGAAATATTCTTTCCACCTTCATTTCTGTTTCTTTGTCAAATTTATTAGGTTTCCATAACCGGTCTATATCATCAATAATATCTGTAATACGTTTTGGTTTTCCAAGAAGATTTATCGCTTTGACTGAACTCTAGAATATATTTTAGTTTACATTATAATTACATACTTACCTAAGATATACTTACTACAAAAACACTTGGAAAATATGTAATTCTTTTTAACTCTTCAATACTTGTAACGTTCAAGAAAAAGTCCAGTATCATACATAAATTAATAAGAAATATTGACAAAACTGAAAAATAAGCAAGAAAAGAAATTTTGTCTTTGGTTCCACCTATTAATTTAAGATTAAACAAAATCCATTTTAACGATATATTTTTATTATTCTCACATTTATTTGACATGGTTACCAGAGGATGGCACACCTACAACTCAATAATAATATCATTGAACCGTTATATATAAAGTGAGTAATTACACGGTTTATGAAAAAATTCCTACAAATTGTCTAGCGTAGATAAATTACATATATGCTGAGTTTCAAAAGTCATTTATTTTTCAGTTACTTTCCTTTTTTTGCTTAAAACGTCTAAAAATTATATTTTTGAATAAAAATAATAATATTTTATTTCTTGGTATTATATTATTGATCTATTATATTATTATTCGTTACAGACTGGTTTCCTTAATGGAAAACTTCAATGCGGTTAAAAGCATTCAATGTTTTTTTTTATTTATAGCACATTTCTTCTTTAGGAAATTATGCCTATAGATTTCGGAAATCATGGAAACTTTGCTTATTTGCATTCTATGCCATTATTCCGATTATTTGTTCTTCATATTTCAAAGCGGATGAAAATCTTACTCGGAATACACTTTATAAAATCTACTGAATATTTATTATCGCATTGTATACAATTCATGTCTTCAATGTAAAGAAATATGTAAATTAATTTTTACTCGTTTTTCACACCTACTTGGGTTTAAAATCTTTATAATGTCGCTCTAGCAAAAGGGAGTTGAGCAGAATGCAGATTTCGTGAAGTACCTATTAACAAACCAAAAATTCAATTAGCGCAACGCTGCTCTTTTGCTATCCAGTCTTGTAAGTAAACTTTTTTAATTGGACGCGAATATTGGATTATTATTTTGATTCTCTCATGACGTTCTCGCGTTGCGCAGCACAAGCACGGAATCATTTACTTCATCGCCATCATTGCACCGACTTTTCCAGTCACCGTGCGGATTTATAAGATGGAAAGAACTCCTCTACGCGTTTCCACTCTAATTAAGAATACATGGCTGGAACCGTTCGGCTGTCCCAAGACGCGTTGATCCGCAACATAAAAGTCAGGCACTTAATGCTTTTATACTTTTCAGCAAAAAAGCGCTTCTTTACGCTGACTGTGGACACACCAGACTGGTTTACCACAAAGACGCCTTTTTCACTGAATGCCGAAAAACTGCCAAGAACGAAAATACTAAAACCTCATGATTTCAAAAAAGATATATATCAGTTTCATATATCAGTGCATAAACGTTTTGAACACCATTGTTACATTAACTCTAAAAGTATAATTCCCAAAGCAATATTTTGAAAATAATCAACTTGTGTATTCCTTAAGAATTGAAGAACAATTTTAATAAGTTTAAATGTGCAATTAAACAAGTTTTATTTTAGTTAAGTTACTGTTAGTTCAAACGCATGTAAATTATTTTAAATTTTTAAAATTTAGCATTAAATTGAACAATATTATTGACTAATATTACATTTTTATTTTGAAAATTCTGCTAATAAATTATTAACTAAAATATTGTCTTTCTATACAAACCTAGCCAAATGCTAAAACTGTTTATTAATGTATTTAATTAAAATAATATTTTAATACTTATTTTAGAATTCAATTAGGTATATACCGTAAAATATACTTATTAAAAATTCTAATGTTGTTATTGTTTTATAAGAGTTTTACTTACTTTGAACTTTTACAAGTGTTATGACGCAGAAAAGCAACATTAAAAACTATTATAGATTGATTTAATTTTAATCAACTTTAAACTTTTATCAATAACTTGGTAAGTTTTCTTTGTTTTACGCTTTATGAAATTGCCTAAGATGCATAACAAGTTGATTATAAACCATATTTATCGTATTAGGAAAGATTTTTCTCCACAAATCTTGTTAGAATTAATGAAAATGAATAGAACAAGCATCATAATAACACAATCCTTTGCGATAATCCGTTTTAATTCTTAAGAATTAAAATAAGGCGCTTGCCGAATACATCCAAATGCCTCGCAGAGACGCCACCGCACAGCGTCTTCTCCATGAAGTGTGCAGCTTGTTACACGAGAGAAACTTCTGCGGATTAGTTTTAAGTCGAAGAAGAGAAGTAAGGAGGCCATGCGCGGATAAAGGGAAAATGATGAGGATAAATTTGTTCTTAAAATACTGCTCCTCGGCTGCCTCATTTCTGCACTGCCACGATGCATCATAACAAAGAAGATGCACTTAATTTAATTTTAATACAAACTTTTCTTTTGCAATAAGTATCTCTAGAAATGCATGCATTAAAAAAATGAAAACAAATGTAATGTACAAACTTATATAGCAAAGCACACAAAACTCATTTATTTCGAAGTTTTGTTATAAAACTTATTACACAGTAATTGAATATTACAAAGTGTTCGCGTTTAATTATCATGCGCTCTAAATATTTTATATTTCAATTTTAAGTTACAATGTTTACACTGTAAGAATATAATTTGCAGTTAAAATTGTTTGAAATTGTTGAAAACGCTGCAGTGATAACAGTCCTCGCAAATATTTTATTGTATTAAATAATTATTCAATCATATGAATCAATTATATTTGAAATAATAACATACAATTTTCGATATTTTACCGTATTACGGTTTAGTTTACGTTTATTTAGTTTCACAATTGCACATTACTTGTGTCACACTTTCTTTACATTATTATGAAAATGACTGTTTTCTTTTTATTCCTCGACACAGCAACCATTTTTCGAGTGGTCTAAGAAAATATCTGATAGGTATTGTCACTATGGGTGGCGACATCTCTTGGTAGAGCGATGGGTATGTTACTTATTACGCAAATGTCCGCTGAGCTCGTACTATTACTATCAATCAACACTATCATGGTGCTATATTTTTTTAACATAGCCTAGCATATTATGCGTTTTCAGTTGGGAACCGGAAAACATTGAGGGAGGTGTGACACACAATTTGGAGTTTTGGAGATTAAGGTCACCTTCAGACAAGTTGAGTTTGCAACAGGCTCAAATAGACCCTAAGTAGTCAGGTACAAACTACTCATAATTACTAGTTACTGTCTTTTGATATTGAGCTAATATTCTCTGCTATGTAAGTAGACAAATTGGAGTTGGTCAAACATTTTTAATTCCCGGTTACGCCTACTCATTGAAAATGTCAGTATTTAGTTTACATTTGCACATAGCAAATAACAATATTTATAGTTTATATAGTATTCTTGATAATATTCAATTTATATTAAAGTAAATGATAGAAATGAAATTTCTTAACAATCGGTAATTTACTTGAAATAGAGTCGTAACTTTTACTACTTCCTATACTGTTATTTATCTTAATTGCATGCCTCGCACAAGTTGCCTGATCAATACGAACACGTGAATAAAATTCTCTGTATTATAAAAAATAATTACAAGTCGTGCGATAACAGTCCTTGCCTTCCGTTTTAATTTAATTTCTTTTCAAGTCTTGTAACATTTTCATTTACTGGGTTGTTCATTGTAACTTGCAAGTAAATTCAAAGGTGCAGAATGCAAATTAATTTAGTCTGAGCAAAACGAGCGCATGATTTCTGCTTTGCCTGATTTACGTCAACTTTAACAAAATACATTTTAATCGAAATGTTAATCAGCATACCATTTATTAAGTTATTACGTATAATTTGCAGATATAATGTCACACAAACGATAAGATTTCTTAGTTATTTTATTTATATTGAATTTCTTAATAATTCTTATTCTTCCTTAATTAAAATAAAATATGTATTATGCAAAATGAGTATTATTATATAAAAAATTATAACAATTAAAATACTTAATAAGTTACCCACTGTGAATAAGGAAACACATTAAAATATTGAATTGATAAATGTGTATCGTAATTGTTGATACTTTTAGAACATAGCGCGTATTGTTAATTAGATATTGAACGTATTTTTTAACAGATTTTTTTATTCCATTCGATATACAATAAAATCTAAGATGTTTATTGTCATTCTTAAATCAAAATCAATTGTAACATCACCACATTCTAAACGTATATTTGTTCAGGATATGCGTTCATATCAGCGTCTGAACTGTTTCACGAAAATTCACTTTGAAATAATAATAATAGTAAGTACAAAAGTTATAAAACATTATATTAAATTGCAACCAAAATTTGGTCAAACCCTAAACACAAGATTAAAAAATAATCACTCTTCAGAGAACCTCAAAAATGTTGTTTTTTTTTTTTAGAACATTTGGTAAATTTAATTACGTGACAAAAATCTTCAAAACATGAAACTGGCTACAATAAAATAAATTTTAAAGTCGCGATTATAAATCTGTAAGCTATTTTTTACTAACCGTTCACTTTTTAAACTTTTTGAATAGTTAAATACAGTACATTCTGAAAAAATGTTGAAAATACATTTTAATAGAATATTATATACTGGGTACTTATTATATTACTATACAATTAAACATAGAATTATAATTAATAATTAAATTATTAGTTGTTTGATTAATTTCTTATAATTATTAATTTAAATTATTTTGTGAATTTTGTTAAATATTAAACGTAGTTGAATAATTTTAATATAATTTTTTAAAAATGCAAAACCAGAAAACATTTGCCAGAATTTAAAAACAAGTTATATATTAATTTTAGTGTGTTTGTCTAAATTAAACAATGACATATTTACACTTTTATCAAAACTAAGAATACGCTCTTAGGTAATAAGTTTTTATTTTTATCATTAGGTAGAACACAATTTCTGCAATTAATGATGTTGTATCTTCCAATGATACAATTAAAATAAATAAATAAAATTAATGTTAAATTTCTCTACCGCAATTAATGCTAGGATAACTCAAGGGCGCTTTGGGCAAATCTCTTGGCAAGCAATAGTTTAATATTAAACTAGTGGATGGTTTGGAACTAACATAATTTGCGGGGCTTTCTTGATTAGCCACGTCATGTATTAACTGCTGCGCATTGTCTACACAAGTAAATTTATCTCATCCAACAATAAATAAAATAACAAATAGATCTGTTATAGTAACCAAGTAATGCGAGCAACCTTGGGTACAACTCAACCATATAACACATCAGACCCAGATAGAGCATCGCCTGAAATTTCCAGAGTTATGTATAATTCAGCATACGATGCGATCAATATAAGTAATGATGTGGGAGTAATTGAATTAACAAATCCAGTTCAATTTACTGAGACAATGCAAGCGATCCGATTATCAAAAAGCACTGATTACGTTCTTGAGAATAAATCTGTTACGGTTAGTATTTGGAGACAACTAAGTGATTATGAGACTACCATTATGAGACAAAGTTACGTTAATTTAACAATAGTTTCTAACAGAAATAGCAAAAAATGTTTGAAAGGTTTGTAAAGAAATATACATTATGCACGCGTGGCACTATAAGACAAAACACTTGCTTGGTATGTATTGATATATTTGTGCACTACAATGCCATAATTGTTTTAATATTCTAGGGTGGTAGTGGCGGTCTATTGGTACAGTATGATAGTGATGGTGTTCCCACCCAAGTTGGTATTGTCAGTTTTGTAACCGGTAGAGATTGTGAACTTTCATTGCCAGCTGGTTACATTCGTTACATATCTTATGCTATTCTATGAATCCGAATTTCTACTGGCATTGATTTTAAATAATATAAAGGAAACATATGGTGTTTTATGTGCGAACATTTAATAAATCATACAAATTTAACAAAATTTCTTCAAAGTTTGAAATTGTTCTTTAACTTTATTATTGAAACATATTTGTTTAGTTTTGCATGTTTACTAAAAAGATAATTAAGTATAAAAATACTGCCGGCCTAATCCTTTAATGTTGCACATTATGAGGAGAAATATTTGATCAATGAATGAATGTATAGAAAGCAACTGGTGTGGGCAAAGTTGAATGAAACAAAAACAAATGTGATATTCTCTTTTAATCCAAACAGAGAAAGCTTTTATCAAAATATTTTTTTAAACTTGTTTAACCCTTCCGGAAAGGATTTGGTTTTGTTTTAAAATGAGACTAGTGGTTTGCTTGTATTTTTAGAGGTTTTTATAAATACATCAACAATGAAATAATTTTAAAAAATATTTTCTAATAGTATTTTAGTTTAACAGATTAATAAATTGTGTTGAAAAAATAGTTTTTCTTTTGGTTATTATAAAAATTTTTCTATTATGATGAAATTGTGAATATGTTTGCCAACGTTCTAATCATACACAAAACATAGTTTAGACTTTGTTTCTCTTGTTTCTATCTTAAATGAAATAGAATCGGTATTAGATATGGGTTCTATGGAATTAAATTAAAAAAAAACATGTAGTGATGCGTACTGATATTTTTTCTTCGTGTTTATGAATCTCTTTATTTGCACAGTTTTAACAATTTATTATCACATTTTGCAGCTGATAGTAATTTGTTAGTTAACCCAAGCTCATAATCATAAACCAAACTATAGCAAGAAAATAAAAAAACATTAATTGTTGCAGTAGCAGAATATCAACCGGGTGGTTTACCACTCGACTTGCTGCCGTGAAAATATAATTTCTCATTATATCTAAAGTACACGTGCGTTGATATACAGTGGGACAAAGAAATACCATTGTATTTGGAAAGTTATCGTACATAAGAAAGGCGCGAGATAGATTGCGGATGCGCAAATAACAATGAAAAGCAAGTGGGAAGAATGGAAGATAAGCAGAGGAGCGCGAAGGCTCTCGGACGATGCTTAGGCGCGAAAGCAATTACACAATGAGCAAATTTAATAATTGTCAAGTGGAAAATTGGATGAATAACTGACAGATATACGCCATACAGAGATAGATGAATGTTGATGACGGACAAAGATATTTCAAGTGCTTAACGAAAACAGAGAGATTTGATATTTTGATATTAGATATTCTACCAAGGTTTTCAATTTTGTCGGCGTAACATGATATAACGTAATATAATCATTTTTTACCCAATTTTCGTACTTTTAATAAGGTAAATTAAAGAAAATAATAATACAATAATATTTTTAGCATATTATTAGTAAATTATTTGTCTTAATTTTATTGGAGCTACTCTAAATTTCTTTTCATTACTATTCCAAAATATTAGAAATGTAAAACGTCGATAACATTATGATGCACACAATATTATTAATGTTATTTAATTCATCTAATTCATTCTAATTAGATAATAATTATGTTATTTATTATTTTTTTCTTAAAAATTCAAATTTTAAGAATTTATAACTTTAAATTCAACTCGACGAAAATTTGTACAAAATAAATTAAAATTTTGTACCCTTATGCGGGGTGTAATGTGTCGTTGTGTGTGACTATGAGCATACTGTGTCACTGGCCGCTCGCTAAGCTTTGTTCACAAAGATAGAGTTTGGGAAAGAAAGACGAAGGGTTTGCAGAATAAAATTTAAAATATTTATATTAAAAATATAAACTAAATTTCTACCATAGAAAGTGCCAGAAAATTGACAATAATCTGGCAAACTATATGTGGGTATCTTAACCGCAACCTTCACCTTAAAAGTGACTCAGTTCACATAAATAACAAGCTATCATTCACAATTAACATCGAACAATTAATTGCATCGATTGTGCATCGATTAACAATGAGATTTAGTAAATTGTTACTTACTTGTTGAAGCTCATCGTTTAATGCACGAATGTGATGCTAGCAGTACGCTGAGCTCTCAGTCTCCAATCATTTCGCATGTTATTGGCGCGCTTTGCTTCAGAATGATAATTATGATGATATTTGAATTTCAGTTGATTCAAACTCATCAAAGCATGAAACACAGTCATAGCGTTATGGATTTGATTGCCGAAGCTAGGATCAACGCGATGGTCTCTCAGATTTGCATTCATTATCCTGTGCATCGCGAAACAAGAGCCGAGCATTGCGGATAACGAGGGGAATTGAATTGTTTCGCCAAGTTGGCGGCAACCGGTAGCTAACAATATGTAATCTAACATCAATGTGATAGAATTTGTATTATAATCATAAATCATATATTATTGTAAATTGTTTAATTATTTCATCATAAACTTATCCAAACTGTGACGGGAGACGGGAGACTTGCACGGGAGACGCGGCGGAATTATCCAAAACTACTACGGCCTGCAAGGCCGCCTCAATTAAGAGGATTTTAAAGAGTTTTGAGAGACTCGCACGGAGAGACTTGAATGAGAGCTGATAAATGACTGACTGAGAGCTGATAGAGAACTTTAATCTGACTTAGCTAGAGACTGAGTTAGAGACTTACTTAGAGACTTACATTTAATATTTTCCTCGGCCTGGACGTTACCTCTGCGCGGCACATTAGACCGCTTCTATGAAACAAAGTGCAAACGGTAACGCCCAGGCCCTCTAGGATCTTACCAATTGCAATCGGTAACAGGTATCTTTGTTGGACTTTATTATTATCATCAAATTAATTAATTATCTTTTACATTAAAATGTACATGTTACTTATCATTCCTTGCATTTTTTTAAATCTACATACTCCAGGCTTTTAATTCTCTCAGATTAAAAAAAAATTCTACGACCAAAGGTCACAACCTTTTAGGGTATATCAAGAAAAATGTATAAATCATAAACATATACGAAGTGTTTGCGTTATCTTCGGCTAGCATCAATAAGAATACAGCAATGCCAACTTAAACAATTGTATGAAAACCAATATATAAGTATGACAAATTATTTTCAAGTTTTTTTAAAGTTAATTAGGAGATAATAATTAAAGTCTATTCCACTGACTGCAACATGTCTATTTGAACCAAATTCATCCCTGTATTGCCAGAACTGGTTGGTAGTAAATCAATAATTGAGATTTAATATAAAGCGCTTTAGTTTATGCCTAAGTTGTATGAGCACATTAAATAAATAAAATCACCAAAAAACATGTTGAAATTTAAAAATAGAGTTTTTTTTTTTTAATTTCACGCGTTTGCATTTCTTAATATGTTTTTTTTTATAACTTACTTTCACGTTTCTTTTATGATTACAATACTTTGAAACATAAAGAAACATAATAAGAATATTAAATCTTTAAAACGATTAACCAACACAAAAGCGAGGAATTATTAAATCTGAAGAGGGAAACAAAAAAGCAAGAAACAAATGAAATTTGCGCCATAACTTGCATTCAAATGACATCAATCTTCTTTTCTAACATTTCCTCTCCGTATTTGATTTACATTTGAATTTTCTTTTTCAATTTGTGTTTGAATAAAAATCGTTTCTTTACTCTCAGGATAATAATCAACAAATGAAATCATTTCTTTTTTACATAAATAAGAAATGGGGTTTACTTAAAGTAAAGAAATGTGACAATGTTTTTAAAAAATAATTCAATATTTAGTGGAAAAATAATCTGCATTATGTACAGAGGCAGAGTGCGTTTTCACCCTCATCATTTGTAAGCGATGGGGACTCTCCAGCGCAAGGGTGAAAAAAATGAGCTTGTTATTCTTATCAATATTTTGCAGTGTTTCTATTAGAAAGTTGTTTGCTTGCAGTGCAGCATTAAGCAATTTATATTCTGCAGTAAATTTTGGATAGTTTTGCAAAATCTTTGCAAAAAAAATTAAAATTTGATGCTTGATCATGACTTACCTTCATCCTTAGCAACCCTTCTCGGTTTTTTTAATTCTATGGCTGTTGTACCGTTACTTCACTAGTTTTGAGGTTGACGATGTAGATCAACACCTTAAAAATAGGTGCTTGTAGGTGGGTATTTAGTTAAGTGTGATAACAAGAGTTGCGAAACGAAACATTTCTACGCGTGCTACAAGTTTTTGTTTATGTTCAGGTTTTTATAGAATGAATGTTAAAATATTATATTTTATGTTGGTAATAATTAGAATACATTAATTGTTACCCCAAACCACCTCGGTAGCACACTTGGCAGCGGTGCAGGCTTACGAATGAGTGGGTCGCAGGTTCGATTTCCGCTAACACTACCGTTGTTTGTTGGGAACGTTGTAGTTTAAAACCACGCAGACTCACAAGTCAAACATCACGACGCTCTACACCCGAAAATGTATACAAAAAAGTTGAGATTGATGATAATGATCTCTTACTGTAACTGCCATAGAAAACGATTCTGAATTGAGTAAATTAAGAAGATATTTGTAGTATAGATTCTGAAAAATAATAGTAAGCTAATTAAAGAAAAGAGACAAGTCAGAAAGCTATTTCTTATGTTATACCATAACAAACAATTTTATTCAAAAAAATTTCCATAATATACATTAGTATTTATCAGTTTTTATATTCAAGCTTATTTAAATTTGTTCAATTTATGATCTTCATTATTTAGTCAGCAACCAAAAAAGCGGTAAAATTAGATCAAAATTGAAAAATATTAAGAAAATCATTTAATAATAAGAGAATTATTGAATTTATTATTTCTTTAATTTTAAGTTATTTGAAAATGCCTATTAAAAAACAATTTTAAATCAATTATCTTTGTTCACTTAAATGCTATTTTGTGATTGATTAAAAACATAACTTGTAAATCATCGATTAATTTTTATATCATAGAGCATTCTAAAAGCATAAAAACCCTCGAGTAAACAAGAAAAAATCAACGGAAAATCAATTTATCAGGCAGTGCCCCAACAAACTTTAAATGAAACGTGAAAATTGCCACCGGCCAAAAAGGCAGATTTAAGGGGAGTTCAGTCGACATAGATGCGTGTCAAATTTTACCCTGTTTGCTTCAAGCAGAAGAACGCATGCACATAATAAGCATGCAGGTCACGAACATCTGCTGATATGGAAGCAAGAAGATTCGGGACTGCTCACCCCAAGTGTTGATTCGAGACAAAGGTTTGATTCCTGCAAAAAACCTTTATTGCTTTATCTGCTAAGATTCAATCAAACAAAGTATCGGATATTAAAACAACTACAATACTATGGGTATATGTTAATTATATTCAAAATTTATTTCATTCTCTACAAACTAAAATAAACGTTTACTTTGCACCCTGCTGTAGATTTTCATCACTATTTAAAAAATGATACCAAAGTCATTAAAAATGAAGCAGATGATATTTCCTGCATCGTATTAGAATTGCAATAAGCTTAATCACAAGCAATCCTTGTTAGCACAACCAACAAAATCTTGTTATCTAGAAATCTTTAATTTCCTTGCCAATGAAGGGATGCGTTAAGTACGCCATACTCTGCTTGTCAAGTTTATTTACGCAAATGTAATCTCCTAATGTGATGCTGCTGATAAGTACAACCAGCATTTGTTATAGAGAGTCAAAATTGTTTAATTACTCCTCAACTAATAAGTTTTCCAATTGTACTCACCAATAAAAATTAATATTAAATTGAACCTAATGTTTAATTTATTTTGTAAGATTAGATAATAATAAATACCGTAATCAAGATACAGGCCTGAAATAAATTTTTGATAAAAGTATATTTAATTTTGGTGATCATTTATAAAATATGTATTATAGTAACAATAACAAT
>JAODIE010000007.1:3152001-3188165 GCA_027575565.1 Diploeciton nevermanni
TGAAATAAATTTTTGATAAAAGTATATTTAATTTTGGTGATCATTTATAAAATATGTATTATAGTAACAATAACAATATATAGTAACAGAATCCTGTAATATTAACTAAACAATAGTAAAATACAAAGTAAAATTACGAAATAAAAGTCCATGATAATAGCATTTTATTTATTATTAATGTTGATTCATAATTTTTTATTCGCTGAATATTCTCAAGTTTGGTCCGTTTTACCAGATGTTAACAAACGATATTACAATACATGTGATGTTAGCATTAAATTTGTATTCTAATTCACAATCATAATTTGATTGTATCAATTGCAATATTCTTATTCTAAAATTTAAAAAAATGTACAAAAACTTTTAAAACTTAACCATATTTAATGTACATAATTAGAGCATCGCCTACATATTTTGATACTTAAGTTTTATGCATTTTTAATCAATTACATTTTAATTTTTTATAATACATTTTTAAAATAGAAGCTTGTGATATAAGTGTTATGCAATATAGTTACCTTAATTTGTATTATTACATATATACAGCGTCGATTCCCTCTCGTTTAAGTTATACTATAGCATATACAATTTAGTATTGATTAAATAATTATTATTAATTTTCCGTTTAAATGATATGATTATAATTCTTTCAATATTCTTCTCTGCGTTAGTTTTTTATAGATATATATGACTATGTTTTATAATTATGTGTATCTTATCATATTTATAAACACAATTTTAATCAATGTATACAATAATTTTACAAACTTATGCTTGATTGAATATAATTAATTACTTACAACTTAATACGATAATTATCAACTGTGATTCTATTTCTATATGAATATTAATGCAGTGAACGTAAATTCGTTAATTTTACATAGTTTACCTAATTAATAGTTATTATTGTCAATTATATATTTGTATGTCATTATTTAGAGTAATATTAACACAAAATTTGTGAAAGTTGCAGTAAAGATATGTGTTTTGATAGCAACAATTATTAAGTTGTCATCATTATGTTTAATACAGATGAATTAATTATCTACATCAATTAATCGCAATATATTGATATTTCGTTAAATTCTTTGGAACACATAAAAGTAGTATGTGACTAACCACCACTAACCACCGCATTATAAATTAATGAAGATCTGGTGTATATCCTAGGTTCTTCCGCTGAAGAAAAAGATGAATCTCCCGAAAGTTGGGACGCTCTGAATAATTTCGCTGCCAACATTCGCACATCAGATCGAATATTTCTTTCGGGCAGTTGATAGGAACACTTAATATCACCTGCAATTGATTGTAGAAAAAGAAACATTAAACATGTTTTAATTAATGTTCTCTAATATTGTTCACGTCAAACCTATAATTTAATTTAATATAAAAACTTATAACTTCACCAAATAAATGTATACCGTTATTATTTTGTGTAAAACAAGAAACTCACATTTTTGCCATTATCTTGGTAGAAATGTGTAACATTTTCGATAACCTTTTCGTCGCTCAAATCTTCAAACGGCTGTTCCCTCGCGAACGTCAATATTTCCCAGAGCGTGACTGCAAACGACCACACGTCGCTTTTCATCGTGTATTTGCCCTAGAAGTAAATGAGTAACGTTAAAAAACAGCCCCACCAAAAATTCCCACCAAAGGCAAAATGCTGAACTGCTGCGTCGACGTTGTTGATGGCGAGTATTAGTTAATCGAAGCAAATCGAACGTAATCGGACTAATCGAGAGCAGTGACCAAAGTCATCGACTTGAACTAGCCCGAAAGGAAGCGCATTAAAGATCTTGGGTGCGCTTAATAAACGGCTATTGGATTACATGAAGATTGGACTCGCCGGTCACAAAGTGGAAAGTTTGCTACTTACCAGAAGCACGCTTTCCCATGCCATCCAACGCAGCGGCAGCGGACGGCGGATGTCTTCAAGGGGGATGCCACCGACGACGCCGCTCGCAATTTGGCAATAATCGTGCGCGTATGCTTCTCGATGAGAACCCAAGTCACTAATCTTTATCTGATAATGTGGACTTACCAGACAATTTCTGCAACAATCGTTTAACATGATTTAATTACAATTTAACATTTATTTTTGTATAATATTATTGTTTTCATTAAATTACTTCTGCAAATTACTCTCAAAAGTTAGGGCTATTAACAAGGGAAAATAACACTCTATACACCGTCTGGCGTGACGGCATAAATATATCTGGCCATTAATAATTGCAAAGTGTTGAACGACGTAAAACGAGGGTTACGATGTGAATTCTTGTTGTATTGTAAGAAAGCAACTTGTCAAACAAAAACTTTACCCTGTGAAGAAAACCCGCCCTCTAAAGTAGGGAATTTTATAGCAGTAAATTAGGTAATTAAAGATAAAAGGGGTGCGTTGAAAATAAATAAATAAATTTTGCGAGCATACAATATGATTTTACAACAGCTGGAAAACAAAAAACAAGTCCACATTACTCGTATATATAGAAGGCATTCAATTTTAGTTGACTCACTCGCTAATTTGCTTTCACCTCAAAACGGCAAGTTCAATTAGAACTCCTGTTTCTTTCTACAAAAATTAAGATTTCAATTAGCCATGACGTATTTATACGAAATGGGTTGGCTGCAAAGAAGTGGTACGTTTAGCAACCGGGTTGTCACGACACATTCACCCCAGTCCTTACTTTCCGCGTTGCGCTCATACGACGTGCATTGATACCAGCCCGAGGGGCTCGTTTGAGACGAAATCCTTTGCTCGTAAAACGCAACCGTATTTTAATTACCCCCCGTTTGCCATATAATAACGAGGGCAAACCATTTTCGCTACTCATAAGTTCTTCCAAAGTCTGGGCGCTAAACACTTGGCTGGTGGTAATGGAAAGCACGCCCGATAGTCAGTTAAACACTTGAAGCAACTTTGTGTTATAAGTAGCGAAGTAACTAAGTATATGCAAGACAAATAAAACTTAATTTAATTGCTGGACGGTGCAGACTAATGTTTTCTAATGTTAAAAAGAAACTAAATGCAGATTGTATTGCAAGTATATGAAGGCCAAACTTAACATTTAAATAATTTTACATAAAATTAATTTCAGTTGTTTATACTCAGTAAATAGGTGTGTTTACCTGGTTGCGAGGTCCTTATGTACACATCGATAATTTTCTAAGCACTTCATCCCGGAAGCAATCTGCGTCGCCATGTACACCAAACATCCGTAACTGGAAAACAAACACTTTAGTCAATCACTTCCTCTCATCGACAACACATTTACAAACGCGCTTAATTACAATCACATAAACTTTAATCACCCAAATTTAAATTCTGGCAAAGATAAACAAGATTGACTTGCTTCTAGTGCAACTCAAATTAAAACCATTGGTAACAAATTACTCAACTCTTACCTTAAAGTATTAGCACCTGACGTCAACGGAGTCGTCGTTTCGGCCACGTGCTCTTGAAGAAACTGGCACAAATCGCCCATTTCGTAGTACTCACGCACAGCACATATTGGTTGAACATCTAAACGCCCACCCAGGAGTTGTGCGATGTTTGGGTCCTTGAGTCGTGCCAACGAACGCGTTTCGATTGCAAATTCCTGGGCAAGAGAGTCTACATGTAGATAGTGCACTACAACGAGTTTGGGGTTTTGGTAGGCCTTTTGGATTTTGCACAGGTGGTAGTCGCCGAAGCGACTTTCGCCCAACTTTTCGATTATCTGCAATTGGTCGTATGGGACCATCTCGACGACAACTTCTTCTAACTTTGACTGCACCACGGGCTGCTGATGATCTGGACTCAGCGGAAGTAAAAAATGTCGACTCAACTTTGAACGCAAGGAATCTGACGGCGTGAGTGGTGGCGATTCTATGCTATCGTTATCGCCAATACTCTCAGTGGCATAATACCCACTTGGAGGTGGTGGAATGGGCGGCGCCTTGGACAGGAAGTTGTGTATTGACGGCGTAGTATACATGGAAGACGAAGTATAATCCTGGCTTATGTGCGACGTTGTGTAATCCTGGCATCCTGGCATAACGTCGGGAACTTCTAAAATGAGAGATGCAAAAAATTGTAATTATTTTAAATATTGTTTGTTAAAACATAAGCTAATATTTTACAAGTTGGTTATTGAAGGCTATTCGGAGAGATTGTTTTACTGGTATGTTTTATCTGCTTGCATAAAACGTTGAGCACGTTTACGCTGAAGCAAGCGCAAACACTTTCCGACGTTAATCCGCCCTCATTCGGGGACTGGCAATCAGACAGGTGGAATTAAATCCTGTCAATATTGTTAAAATGACAGAACCGCGAGTTTCCAGTTAACACGTATAAAACATGAACCCACTTGCCAAAAGATTTACGCACTTACCTGTATAATCCGGGCTGTGTGCATGGTTGGAAAGCCTATGTTCCCACTGCTGCGGCTGTTGCGGATATTGTTGCGTATGGGGTTGTGATTCTATATATACAGGTCGCAAACTTTCTTGGTATAGTGCAACCTTATCACAATCGTCCGTCTAAACATATATTAAAACAGTAAATTTGTTATTTTTTGCAACCTATTTAAATTCACTTTAATACAAAGTGTGCACGATAGTAAAAACATTAATTTCACATAACCAATTATTGTAGACCGTGAAAGGCTTGTAATAGATGTATTCAGCTATTAAATATAAATTAACAGATTTTGCCTAATGGTGGAAAAAAATCAGGGAACTAAAGAAATAATGCAGGATACTAGAAAAGTAAATTTGACGGTATGATAAAAACACGAGGCAAAGCGTTAAAATTCAACCTGGACTCGTTATCTTAATAGCCCTCTATTGTGTAATATCACGGGCTGAGGTGACGCCCTTAGAACGGAAATTAACGCAGTTTGCCTGTTCCCTTTTTTTTTCTCTATACTTTGCCATGTTTTTTTACAAAAAGTACTTGAGAAGAAGGCGATAAAGACGCCAATGGTCTTGTAGCTTTGCTCGTCAGAACGTAAAGTAAATGAAGCGCAAAGGTAAAAAAGAAGCGCGATCATAATTGGATATATTTGCTTTGCATTTTTGCATCATTTGCGGTTAAATTGTTAAAATTGCTAGAATGCTCTGAAATTTAACAATTAAAAACCTACATGAAATCTTATATGTTTTGAGAGGTAAAGGTAGTTTGGTAAGAATCACTCTACCTTGTGATCAGTGTCGTATCGCTTGATATCGTCGCTTTGGTCTACTGCTGATCGCGTTGCATTTAGTTTGATGCGCTGATTGCGAAAGATGATGAAGATGATGGCGCCAACAAGAAGCAAGATGACGACGGTAAGAATGCCAATCACAAAGCCAATGTATGGCTTTGTTTCGTCGCGACTTCCGGCAGCATCTACATTGCTTCCGCTGACGCTTCCTCCTGGATGTCGGTTAAAATTGGTCTTTGCAGATATTGTTTTCACCTCATCTTGCTGCAACGGAAACTCTGGATTCTGATCTTGATCGTCGTCCTTGTATTGAGTGTGCTCGCCTACGAAATTGTGATTTGGGATGTTGTATTCCGACTCTGGTATCGAATCCTCTTCACCGGTCGTATAATTTCCGTTTACAACCACTGCAAGAAAACCGAGTGTATTAGCAATTACACGCTAAATTGAAATTCATTTTATTGGGTCGTTTAATAAAAATCTTGATCACAATTGATTTGAAAATTTGTGCTAAACTCAACTTCAGCGGCCCGTAAACGGCATAGCCCGGCATGCAAGCGTAGTGCAACCAACACTTAAGTTAGGACGTAAATCGATGGGGTAGTTGCGAGACTGAGTAGTCTTGAGTTGGTTTTCAATGCTTCCGACAGATTTGATTTATTTGATGGAGATTAATGCGAGCGTAACGATTTTCCATTTTCGACTTGAGCCGTTCGAATGACTGGTCCTCCAACTTAAGGCCCAAACCTTCATTCTTGCCAATCGAAGTGGTCGTGCATAACAAAAAATAACCGAGTTAAATTTATTTGAGCATAACAACAAAACTTTCATTTTACACACCACTAAGATTTTTTTAACAGTTTGGCATGGTACATTAAGATTACATTTAATTCTACGAGCTTGGTTCTATTCTTGTGGAAAACTGAATTAATCCTTTCTGTTATAAATTTTTCTATGACAAATTTTCAATTTCTTAATAAATAAATTGAGGTAAAAGTAGCTACCGCAACAATAACTTACCAGAATCGAATGATATTTCGCTGAGTAGAATCCAACGAGATGCAAAATAGAGCTGCAATTTGATGAATTTCCCAATGCGATTGTGCAGCTTTATGGTGACATTACGCGCATGCTCCAGAACTAAATCTGGCATATAGGAGAAATAAACCGGTTCCCTATTATATACGTTTCCTCCAATGCTAAAGAAAATTTTAGCATGAGAAAATACCTGAAAATTACAAACATAAAAGTATTTTGTACTCTAATAAATAATAAAAATATCATAAAGGGAAAAATTACATTGTGCCTCAAGAGATTTGTAACATGCTTGTGTATCTTCATTCAGGTCTCATACACAATTTGCGATTTGCAGCCTTTTTTTGCGCGCATTGCTTGGCATGTTTATGACCAAGATTGTAGTCTTACAACCAGTGATACAATACGGCCCCTCTTGCTGCGCAGCTTGGCGGTTTCTTGCTCTTTCGTTCTATAAGTTTGCTTTATATAGTTTTCCTCGCAGCGCAAAATGGCCAACCGTTACAACATTGCAGTAGTGATAATATAAAGGAAAGCAGTCGATAAGAATGTACTCATCGCCAAGGTAAGCGACACGCGCAGTATGTGCATCCGCACGTGTGTTGGTGTCCATCGAGTATAGAAATAAGTATAGATAAATGTAATACCTGCACATCCTTTGTGAATAGATTGTTGGTGTGTAGGTGAGCGGCGGTGAAATTTCGTACTTTATCGAATTCGAAAACTAATTCCAAGGGATGTCCTGCCCAGCCGGTCGTGTCGTTGCGCCATCCCACCCATTCGTACGCTAGAAAATTGAAAAATTTTCAACGCTTCGCCACACGAAATTCTTTTGTGTATCGGCGCATAACATAAAATTGTTACTTGCGACACGGGTCGCTAGGAATCTGGTGAGACAAACTGATAAAAAAAATTAACAAAAAGATCGAGTTTGAAGGAAGCTCATACTCAAGGCAATTGAACTTGTTCAATATTGCAAAAAAGATAACAAAGAATCGAACTAAAAATCCATTGTTTGAATTTATTACGGCAGTGTAATAATTTTGGTGCGTTCATATTTTGCGAATATAGTTTAGGGTTATTAAATACTCAGCAATAAAAAGCAACAATACCTAGTTGAAACCATTTGCATTGTGATATGAACAATACGTCTGCAACATAATGTAGCTAGATCATGATCGCGTTCCTACAATAGAACCATATTCTTTTCCTGTTCTCTTTGTATTATTGACCACAATGGCAATGGATAATAATAATTACACAGCTTACCAGAAAAGAGGCATAGACAAATTGTACTTTTTAATGGCAGTCGCTTATTTATGTCAAGAAAGCAACTATTGCAATTATTCTGGACAGTGTAAAGGTAAAGGTATTGACTTGAACCTTTGTGTTAATTTATAAAATTGTAACTTGCAGCAAAAATCCTAGTAAATACGTGATTTGACTTCAGTCAAAGCATTAACTCTTCCCATATGTCGGTTAAAAATCACTGAGTTTAACAAACAGTGGTGCTACGCGAACGCTAGCAACTGACTGACGACAATGCAAGCAAACCGAAAAGCTTTGTCATTCCATTTTAGCTCGGCCCAGTAAATCCGACGTACGCATACAACTCGTTGCACGTTTCTTGCTGACGACGCCATTACAGCACACCAACTAACAACCTTCACAAACTTAAGCACTCCGTTATCCAGAAGCGCGTCGGTTTGGCTCAAGTTAATAGTGTTCAGCCTCCGTCGTACGCAAGTATGCGTTGAAGTAACATATTGACAAATGAAATTGAGTGCTGTTGTTTGCCGTTCAAGTTGTTAACGCGCCGGCACCGTGTGCGCTCGATCTACTTTGCTGCCGCGTCTGTCGTGGCGGGCTGACGCGGATGCGGGCTGGTATCGCGCAAAACCGGAACGATTCATGAGTCTTTAACTACATTTAACTACACTAGCTGCCGACACGATGGATTTGTTTTGGCAGCAAACGTAACTCTGCTTTTCTGCCGCGCATGTAATTCTATTTGGCTCCGACGCGAATGCATTATCTGTTTGGCAAGCACGTATGGATAATGAAAATTTCATCCACCATCCGGCACCAAACACACCTTTTTCACTCAGCGTTTAATATTGAACTTTCTTGCTAGGCAAATAACAATAGGATCTATATGCCTATGTTTCAATATTACGTTTACGAAACGTGCAAGTGTGGTGCTCATTCCAAACGATATGAGTTTGCAGAACAAAATCGCAATTGCTGATGGTCCACAGTGGCCCGGATGCCACCACAGTGCAAAAGATCAGAAAAGCCGCGTTTTAGGTTGCAATGGTAAGCGGCGCCAGCAAACAACAGACGCTACACTGGTTCTCACTGTCGGAGGGAAGTAATATAAATGTAAATCGGGTCACCGTTCTGCGACGAGTGCACCCCACACCTTGACCCCACTGCTAGCCGACCATCCCGATGGAAACACACCGGTACTGCGTCGGCAGTTTAAGGAAGCTTACCTTTACCGTGACCTGTGTCTACTCTGAAATTGTCTTGGCCCTTTCGACCGTCTACCAATTGTCCCAGGCCGTACGTTAGTATGCTGCTTTCCTCCTTGCCATCGTATGTCCTGTCCGATAAATCCATCTCAGGTCCACGTTTTAGTCCTTGCGGTCCTGAATAACTGATTAATCCATCTGAAACAGTAAATCGAATGCAAACAAACTTATTTGTATAAACATAATTATTTGTAAACACAACAAAGTTTAAATGCTTTCTTATTTTGTATCCTGTAATTTTTTATTTAAAAAAATAGATTGACGTTAAGATTTGAGTGTTATATAGGTCTATATCTCTAAATAGATGATTAATGAAATGTGTAAACAGCTCGATATAAGGCATCAGGTGCACTTCTAATTTACTTAATAATTATATTTCAAGAAATCTTTTTATTAATGATTGTATTCTAATATATATATATACTGTGCTTTAAAATTAATACTTTAAGAGTTGCAGTTACTTAGTTTTATGGGTTTCGAAATGAATTACGATTTTCAGAAGGGGGTGCAGTATGGCTACATTCAAGTTGCTTCGTTGCTAATATAGTAAATTAATTTATCGTCAACTTTAAATAATGAAAACTTTCCGGTGGCTTATTTAATGACACCCAAGAGAAAGGCACTCTGATGAAAAAGGGTGGCTTTGGGTTGATGCCACCGAAGGATGAAATAGTGATGTAAAGGCAGAGTACGTCAGTAGAAGATATTTTCCAGTCGTCTTGCTATTATTTCCGTTAGTTTATGTTATTTGCGGCGCCTGAGCCACAAGGAAAGGTAATAAAAGATACCTAGGACTGCAGTCAGGTGGGAAGAACACGACCGAAATAGGATTGAAACTTTAAACGTATATTTCATTCTTTATTCTTGCCGGTAGATAGATTTTTTATCACAAAAACTAAGCTAGCTTGTTTCATTTTAATGTTGAATTTTTAGGATCTTGTACTACTGCGAACGTACCATAAACAAAATACAAACATTTTAATCATCAAATTGCGGTTAGCACCGCTGATGTTTTTATGATACGCTTGTTACGCTTTCAACTTGTTCAGCTATATGAAACGACCGCAACAACGCCAACATCAACATCTGTTTCGATTTTATTAATTGAAAGCATACGGGCTTACAGGCCGAAAGCACTACTTTGCAACATCCGATACCCCGCGCGCATTTTGTGCTTGTTCAGCAGGATAATACTATTATTTCACTTGTACTGCTTTTGTACATTGAAAATCAAAATGTTTCTTTTAATCTGGTAAAAAAAATTGTTCCGCCGAGCAATATTAATCATTTAAATCGTATAATACTCGTAGAGTGGTTGAAGAAAACTTTTAGGAAAATGTGTAAATGTAGTCACCGTACATACCTGTAGATTTACACCCTACTAATTCAACTCGCATGCAGACTGTCCTGACGTGATCGCTGTAGGGCAGGATGCGAATTTTGGTGGCGATAACGGGCGGTTCTAGTTTCTGCTCAACCACTGTATATGTGTTAGTATTTCCAGATAAAAGCTGCAAACAAAAAAGATTATCAATTAAATACTGTGTAAAATATCTGCATTTTATGCATCAAAAATATTATTTACTACTAGTTTTGCCTTATTTCAGCAAAAATTCTGTAATAAGAACATTATGATTTGTGTTCATTTATGTAGAATAAACTTTAGTAACAAGAGTTTATAAACTGTTGGAAAATTTTGCCCATACAATTTCTAATTAATGCATTGCTGTTATTTATATAAAAAATTTGACATTTATTTTATGAAAATCATATAGAATATATATTTTGTTCAATGATTGTTTACGAAACATAAAACTCACACTTTTCTTGCATTTATCAGTTCTTTGACGCTTTTAAAAACACACTAAAGTATAATACGTAAAAATTACTTTAGATATGTGCCAGTTTTAGTATTTGTGTTCTTTCCAACCTGTTTTTATTCGTTCAGTAAGCTCTAGGCAAGATCCAAGAGTAAATAGTGCTTTCATAATTTATTAGCACGTTATTAGCACGTATAGGATTGTTTGTATACTAGACACAAAAAAGTCAACGTTTGCAGAATTTTTATTAGTCAACCAAATTATTAATTCCCAATTTAAACATAAAAAATTTGCAGCAAAAAGATTGCCTCATAGTTTAGAATTAAACTTTATTATAACCATCATAATAATTTTTGGCAGCTTTTAGTGCCATAAAACAATAAAACAAAACTACATAGTAGTAAATAATTAAATCAATATAAACGTCCAGAGTAAATATACGATATATTAATTTGCAGCCAAAAAATGCAATAATTCTGGATTAGAAATACACATTTCAATTTGTTTCAGGAAATGTAACTTTAATGAATGCCATTAATTAAATTTTAATTTAATAGAAGATTTATTAGGTTTCAACCAATAAATTGTACTGGTATATTTTTGGAACTTTATTAATTAAAATAGATTCTGCATTATTAGCAATTGAAATAATATGACTCAAATGCCACTAGAAGCCAGTTTAACAAGACAAGTTGTTTATTTATATGTACATTAAAGAATACTAACTTCAACTCTTAAATATATTTCATTGCATTTCGCAGCTTCTTGTTGGCTAACGCTGAGTATTGTATGCATTTGCTGCAAATTTTATTGCCCCTGTAGGATGTTTCAGCGAATCGATGCTTTCCTGGCAAACGCATTTTGGTAGTAAAACTAAAAGTCTTTGAAGATAAATTTATTTATGCGACTAGTAGAGCACAAAGCGATTACGGATTTGAGGTTTCTCCAAGAGTCGTCGAGTCGGATTAGTCAAATCTGGTATTATTAGCGACGCTAAGTGGATGCGCCGGCAGCGCGCGTGTCTTGTTCTCGTCGTGCGCTTTTCGTTCGTATTCTTTGAATATGAGATTTTCTCTTATTTTCATTATCTAGCAGTTTATATAGCCTGTGTCATTAAAAATACATATTTCCATTATTAAACTTTACTCAAGTGTTCTCTATTTAGTAATATTATGTATAAATCTCCTGCGTCATATTATTTCTGGATTTTAATGGAAAAAATGTAAAACATAATTTTTAAGAGATCATTAAAAAGGTTAGTAGATTGTCTTTGTTGTATGAGATCTCGCGCTTTGAATTTAAGACGCTAGTTTTTACTTTTATCATATTTCTGTATTTCTTTTTTCATCTTGTTATTTTTTTAGACGGATGCAGATTGAGGAGGTCACAAAGCTCTTAGATATCTATTGTATAACAAGCATTGTCGGCGGTGTAGTGTCGCCGACGCAATCACAAAAAAAAAATTATGACAAAATAAAGACGCATATTGAGGAGTATAAGTACGTTTGGCAAAACCTTACAATGACGTCTAGTTAGCAATATATGAAGATAAGCAGTGACGTCATTCTAAGATAATATGATATTTGCACATTTATAGAAGATATTTGTAATGCTAGTGTAAACATTGAAATATTTAATCACAATTAAACCCAATTTAATTGACAAAGTAAGTTAAAGTTAAGTATGTATTAAAATATATATTTGTTAATTCCAAACATTAGAAATAATTCAAACAATATAGTAGAACTAAGTTTTTTAATCATTTAATTTACTATAAATATAACAAAATTATTCATAGAAAACATCTGATTATACTATGAAGTGAATGAGTTGAAGAATAAATAGTTCCATATATCTAAATTAAATTATAAGAAAAACAAAATATTACAAAACAATAACAAAATTGCAGTATTTTTCTAGTGGGCTCTTAGTCAAATTAACATTTAAAATGTGTTTGCATTTTTAAAACAATTTTAAACATATATTGTGAGACATTTTATAAACCTACAAAAATTATTAGTTAATAATATTAACACCTCAAGTATTTTCCTGTTGTTCAATATTATCAAAACATAATATAAAAATTATAATTGACCAGTATAAAACATTTAAATGTGAATATTCTTTGCTTCATCATATACAAAGCTTCAGAAATATGTGCAAAAAACATAAGAAGCTAGAATAAAGTAAATTTTACTTGAAATTTTTTCATTAAAAATTCAGAATGCTTTTGAATGCTTCAAGTGTAAAGTTTTCTCCAGTTCTTTTTTTAAATAATTTTTAACTGTTTCTGCAATGGGCTTCTTACATCATTTACCCTTTTCGTTTATTCAATAGTTCAACCCATTACCTTTCCCTATTTAACTTTGAACACTTAAAAACTTGGTCTACGCGCTAATGTAAGAAATTCCTCGGTATTACGAATTTGCGGTGAAACTAAAAAGTAAGCGTAAAACAGCCACGTAATACTTTAAAGTTTGTCTTTGAATGTTTGCTGTGCCATGGATTGGTTTACGTCCGTTCCACAGTTTGCGTAAAAGTGGAGAACTAAAACGAGGCGCAAACTAGTGTAAAACTATTTGCGGAACTATAATTACTGTATAAGAAAGTCAAAGAAGGTGTTTGCTATTTATTTTAACTAAAACCTTCCTAACTATTTTTTTATCTATAATTAATTGCATTTTTAAGCAAAGTAACTTTATTGGTCAACAATTTATTTGTAATCATTGACTTACTTCTTTGACATCTCGGCTTTTCCATCTCGTCCACTTGACAAAACCGGGCCGCCAGTATTCGATCATATATTCCTCAGCATATTCTTGACCTTGGCCATTCCCAAACCGTCCTTGTGTACGAAGTGCTGTGACAACGTGCAAATCGTCCATGTTGATCTCTAAGAACTCTTTGGCGTCTCGTGACACCATCTGTCTGGGACACCATGCTCCACCGTTCTTGTCGTTTCTAAGTCTGCAATATATAATTTGCACGCTTGAGTCGCTTGAATAAAACTAATAAACCAATTAAAACAGTTAAACAGGTTATATCACAGGTTCAGGAACAATATTATTTTAATATAAGTAACTGGGTTGATATATAAGCTGGTGTTCATTCAACATTTAATATATAGCACAGAAAATATTTAAAATTAATAGCATATTTAAAAGCGTTCTTCTTTATGGTTGCGAGACCTGGCAAATCACAAAAAAACAAGAAGGGAAACTCAACGCCACAGCCATGGACTCTCTTCGAAGATCTGCCCGCATATCCAGAATGAACAAGATACGAAACGAAAAAATAAGGGAAACATGGTTGAAAACTCAATAACCGAGGACATTCAGCTGAAACAACTATGCTGGTATGGCCACATGCAACGTATGTCAGAAACCCGCCTAGCTAAACAAGCCCTAAACTGGCAACCGTACGAAAAGAAGAAAAGAGGCCGACCCAAAACCACCTGGGAGACAGGCATAAGCAGGGCAATGTCTGATAGAAATCTAAAAGTAGGGGACTGGACCGACCGAAGAGGATGGATGCTTGGAATCGGAAGGCAGCAAACGCTATAAACCGGAGATATATATATAGCAATATTAGCAATTCTATTGTTGGTTTCAAAATAAACTGATTTTGATTGCCTTGATTTATTGATTCTTTTTATTAAACGACAGGAAAACTAGTCTAGAGTAAAACAGTAATTTTGTAGTATTAAATAATGTTCAATTAATATTCAATAGTATAATGTAATAATGTAGAATATTGATATTGCACTAATTATATTATAATAATATAAGAAATTTCTTACAGTTTTTGTGTACACTAAACTTATTGCACGCTCCGTAGAATTGTCGGTAAGCCATCTGACTGTAGCTGTGACAACGAGGTGCATTTTCGAGGGACACGGGTTCAAATCTTGCTGGAGGTATATTCAATGTAATATATACTTTCACAGAATTCAGTCCCAATAACTCCTAATAGTCCTGGTAGTTGATGCAATGTAATAGAATGAAGGTCAAGTACGGTATCGGTATCCGGCACGGTTGCAGTACGCTCCAAAAATAAATATGCTTATTGACACTTTTTTATTCTGATTAACAAGCTATGATTTTAACAACTAGTTATTGAAAAGAAAAACAAAAATGAAATGTTTTCCAACACTCATTTTTATGCGCTGGCAAAATAGACCATTAGAACACAATAGAAGTTGAACTTGTCGAGTGTATCTACAGCATTTACCTAATCGTCAATGCAGACCTTTTCTCTTTCGACATATTTTAACTTCAATCTTTCCATCTTTTTGCTTTAGTTTTTTTTTTGTTTTTCCGTGTTTTCCTTGGTTCCTTTCAAGATTTGCAACGATTTTTATATACCAACCACCAAATTGGTTTATAAAGCAACGACAAAAATTTTAGTTGAGTGCGTTCAAATAAAGTCAATACAATACACTCGTAATATTTTATGCTTATAGTCTCAACGTCAAAAGCACGATGCAAGTGAGTTATTATTAAATATTGACGAACCTGCCATGTTGCGGCCCAACACTGCCAGAATCGTATGCTGAACTTGCTGAAATTTGCATGTCTTTGATCGCTCCTGACTCCATTCCCAATGGGCGACTGCATTGTCCTGAAATTTAAGAAAAAATATGTTATCAAAGGTAGCAGAACCACACAAGTTTAAATTCAAAACATTAAACATGGATCAAATTACAATCTCGCATATTTCAATTTTCATAAGTTCATAAAAAAGTCCATCACATTGTATTTAGTTTTGGAAGGTAAAAATAAACTTTATCATGTTACAAGACAATTCAAATACCAATAAAATTAAGTGTCATTATTGAAATTTCAATACAACAAAGAGCTTAATTAATTAAATCAGTCAAGCCTTATGTTCAAGATCTGCATCTTTCACTCAAATGTCAGAGTTATATTACAAAAATCCGTAATAAATATTAAATAATTTTATTATCCGTATAAACTTGACAATAAAATCAAAAATAAAATTTTATTGACATTATGACCCAAATATATTGATAATTATAAAATAAATACTGCTAAAATACTAACAGATTTTCATAAATTTAGTTGCGTATAAGAAATTACTTTATTTACAATATTTTGTACGCATTATAATTCTGTCTTATTTTCATATTTATTTTTTTAAAACTTTTCTATTGGTGTTTTGCAGTTATATTGCGATTTGCTTTGCTTTCTCGACAGTAATGTTGATATTTCCACCAGCAAACCGTATTCCGCACATTCCTTGTCGGCCATTCCGTGCTCGACGTGATATTTACTTAAAGAGATTTGCATGTCAATTCGTCCTATGCCATACTCTTCGTACCAATGATACATAAATAGAAAAGTTCATATAGAGCATATTCGAGATTTCCATGTTGTTAGTCTTTAAAGCACGCATGTGCATTTAAGTGGTTTAGTTGTGATGTTTTAGGGTTTTGGTTAAGGTTAGCTGAATGTTAACAGTGTGTTATGTTAAATTCAATTAAAATAACTGCAAACTACTGTAGTTTTAAGCTTAGAATTGTTCTTACTTCAATTCTCATAAAAATGATATTCCTAATTGTATTGTTAGTTCTCTCATAGATAAAACAATTATATTATTATTATAGTTATTCCAATCCTGCCAATTATTGCAACTCAATAGGTTGAATTTTTTTCGATTTGAAGTCGGACCCAGCATAATATAGCATTCTTCACATAGTAATAATATGGTAAAGTTAAAAACTGTTTATCATATTGTCTCATGCAACAAAACAAACTAACACAATTGTAATCATTTAAGTTTGCAAAGTTACTTAAATTATAATAAATTATTTAGCTCTATGACATTTATATATATTAATTATAATCGCTTCCTTGCTTTCTTCTTGGTAGTTTAACACTTTCAATAGCCACGATAATGGTTGCGCCAAAAAATTATATTGCAATTTTTCATTGATATAATAAAATATAAAATATGGTTGATAATCATCAAAAAACAACTAAAAACATTATTACTCTGTACTAAATTCACAGTGAATATAAATTATTAATATGAACATTATATTAGCTCTGCATATTTTGAATGTCAATCATATGTCAGTGATATACTATTACTAGTTTTATATTACATTCAAGAACAATATTTTTATATATGCGTTAGAGTCTCTGTACGCTTCTAAACTGAAAGGCATGTGCGTGTAAACCGCGATGCTACTGAAGACATGAATCGACTAAATCAACTGAGCTTTTGAAGCGATAGCGATCTTCTTTTCACTGTGTTCAGTCTGCTTAGACACTCGACACAATATGAATCTGGATCAGTCAAGAACTCTTCAACAATGACGAGAATATTATTAGTCCTTCATCTGTCGCCGATATGCGACATGTCAAGCCAGTAAGCATAGCAAATTTACTGAAACAGCCCGTGGTGCCATGCGATTGAAAGCTGCGGTGGAGGATTTCAAAAGCGCTGATTTTCTGTTGTGTGTGAATCAATATATGCTTGGAGCCTGCACCACATTGCGACTGTATTTGAATGGCTTGTGGTTTATAACCTCAAATACGGTATTCCCGTATAATGAAGGCTTGTTTCTCTTTTAGAATCAAATAATATATACGAGTATTATTATTTTTTTATTTTTTACTAATCAGTAGCTGAAAATAAAATTTTATCATTCAAATAAAGTACCAGAAATTATTTGTCTATTCATTGTAAAATTGGAATAACTTAAATTTATGCTTACTTTAACGTCTTTTTTTAAGTCTTGTGCTCGTTTAATGTTGCCGTAATGTTTTGTTTATTATTCCACCGAATATTTAGTACTTTATTAACATTTTTTTTTCTTACGTCCAAAAGCAGTGCGTCTCTGGTTTTGGCATCGATGGCGCAGACGATAGTCTCGGTCTTTTAGTCAGTTGCAAAGTGTATATTAGATGTAGCTGCCGTAAATCAACAAAAATGTGTTCGTTCGTTTTAGGGTTAAGAATGATTTATCTACGCAAATGCCGGCAGCGTAGTGGAAACACAGCGCTAAACTAATGCATAACCGTAAAGGCACCAGTGCTGACAACGACCGATTCCTTGCAACAAGCCCTCTAGGCTATGCGCCGACCTGTCACTTTCAATTCTGTAGCTGAAAGCCAAGCGTCAAAGCTTATACTTTGCAATGTTGCTCCTGTGAACATGTTTGCATGCGAAGAGGTTAGAAATTTGCTATCGATTTAATAATTACAAGGTATAAACTCTGATGAATATTTGGTATCAAACTTTCTTCACCCACTTGCGTTTACAACTTAAGAAGTTTGAAATTAGTGGAGCAATTTTACGTATTTCGCAGATCATAAAACAAACAAATTAACAAATGTAAAACAAGCGTCATTTTATTTGAATCAGCAAGTTCACCAAAAACATGAATAAAAATAATTTCGTTTTGATTAAATATGTGCGCTATTAATCCTAACATAAGGCGTACATTTCCCTTTAAAAGTATTTTAATCTTTGTTATATTTAACCGCGCCGTTACTTGTAGATCCTGCATTCTCCAGAGTAGCAAATGAACCCAATGAAAATATGAGCAATATGAGCCGGCTTTGTTTTCGGCGTAAAGGTACTAAGCAAGCTTTTCTCCAATGGAAGGAAGGGTTGTAAAGGGTCAGTTTTAATGCTTATATAAGCCAAAATCCTTGGATTACGTCCAGGAACGTAAAGGAATATTTACGAGTGGCACTGGCACGCCGCACGGCAGCTATGTGAATATTCAAGCGAGTTTCATAATTCCGCAATTAAAAATTGAATAGTTTTAACTAAGACAATATAATTATATAAAGCGATGCGGTTCCTATCGAATGAATGAAAATGCTTTTTGTGAAAGCTAAGCATGAACAGCACGAAATTACGGTATAAAACAAAACAATATAATATATACCGTTCGGTATGAATGCACCCATTTATTTTATTTGGTTAGCCTAGATTATTGAAATGTTGATGAATTTTGAATGATCATTATAAATAATTTTTAGAATATTATAATACTATTGCAACCAAATGTTTCATAAAATTTACGTTTATTTGGTTTATTTTATTGTTTTAAAAATAAATCCGGAAATTATTTTGAATTGCATGTGTAATTTAATTAATCAGTATTTTTAAACATTGTCAGTCGCAAAAGTTTGTATTAATTAGTAATTGTGTCAGTGCAATTTGCAACCGCAGGCTGTTAACAAAAAGGCAGTAATAAAATGATTTATATGTTTGTTGGATTACCTCACTTTAGGGATTTATATATTAATAGCATGTCGGCTTATTTCTTCCCTACCTTGCAAATAAATCAAGTGCAAATAATTTGAACAATTTAGGTCAATTAAAAACCATAATAATTCTCTATAAATTCAAAGATTTTTATAAAATTCAAATGACTTTAACAATTCTCTAAATATGAATTCGTTAAAATAAGCCTTGAGTATACACATTTAACATTTTTATTAACAAATCACCATTTAACTAAAAACATGATAAATGAAACTAATCATTGAATATTACTACGAAATAATTTTTATAAAATACGTTTCTATATTATGCTTTATTATCAGTGTGAAATAATCATTAAAAATTTAAATTAATCTAATATAGAACTTGAAAATGGCTTGATAGCAAAATCCGTTCTGATCTTAATTCAGTCTTGACCAAGAACTCGGAGATTGGAAATGTTATTAATGTCAATTTTGTTACTATACCAAGAATAGTGCAAAATTTGACTTGACTTTGATATCATTGATATTGATTTGATGAAGTAATCAAAATTTATTAAAACCAATATTTTACTCTCGCGGTACAAATATTAATCCAAGCGCCATCTGTGCACAATAGAAATGTTTTGTTGTTGAAATCTTTATAAACAATTAATATTGCATAGTACAACTATACTAAGCAATAGTATATTTCTATGAAGACATTTTTCTTGTGACCTATTGAAACAATTGTTTAAATTGGCACTATCGACTTCAATCACTGTCATAATAAATAAAGCATGTCGAAAGTAACACTTCATGATTAATAGTTTTTAATTACAACATAGAAAAAGCATGAGTAAATCATCTTTATAACGTTATTTTAATTCATGCGTCTAAAAGTTACATCGCCAATACTTTTAAAAGAATTTATCATTCCTTCAGGAAAAACTAGAATAGTTGCAAGAGTGAATGTGTATTTAAATGCTCCAATTTAATAAAAATTATAAATTGCGCGGAATAATGAATGGGTCAAAAGTATGTTATTTCCATTTATACGGTATTTAGTAAACTATTAATTTGTTGATGGTAATAAAAACTACTAATGTAATAATGACAGACTTTCAAAAGCAAACGTTGCTCGTAAACACGAGTAGTAAAGAAATCTACATGAATTTGATAAACTGTAATTTAAGTTTCCTTACATAATTTCTACTTGCAAAAGAGTGACAAATTCAGTGAATGGAATGAATCCAAAGTAAGTCAACTTACAACCTGTTGAAAATCGTTTAATTCCAAATCAATTATTAAAGTTACAACATAAACCTTGTATTTTATATTTAGATTATAAAAAATCTATTTGCAGTAATTACATAATATTAAGATTATGAATTAGGCAACATATTCTAAGATTATTATTAAATTTAATAATCCTAGAATATGCAAATAGATTGTATCTTATTGCATAGAGATTCAAAAGTATAATGATGTGATGTGTGCACGTAAAACGTGAAGACAAAATGTAAATATTTCACAGGAATGCTCCAAGCGCCTGAATGCACCTGCTTGATGCACGCATAGAGGTAAATGCGGTGGAAATTCGCTCTGCTAAAACTGCCAGGCGTGAGAGCATGTGGCAGTCAAGAATAATTTATAGTTACGTACGAAATGCTCTCCAAAGATCTATCTGGGGTATAAAGTAACGAAAGAACGCACGGTAGAGCGTCATCTTACTTGCATGGTTTTTGCATGTTGGCACCTTTGAATCTATCTTGTAAACGATTGATAACGTTTAGAAAATGTACGGAATACAAACTTTGCAAAAAATTTGCAAAACGGCAGCAAGCGCGTACATAAGATTTAAACCCGTACGGAATGCAAAAAAATAATTATAATTGGAATACAATATTTCTTTCAATTAGTTGGTATAGTTTGTTATATAGATAAAACTAGTTGTTCTCACTTCAGTATCTAACGCCAAATAAGCCGAACGTTCTGCACACGTCCTAGAAATGTTCTACAAATTAATATTTGTTGTTATCGGTACATTTTATCTGCATAATAAATAATAAACATTTTGTAACATTCTGATAAAGTTTGATAATATTATCTCTGAAAAATATTTGAAAAGTTCAAAACTATTATATTTTATGTACGTGATAAACAAAAATTAAACTGAATTATACTGTTATTTATATACCGTAGTATTGAACGAAAATTAGTGTATTGTTGAGTGTGGTTACAAAGTGTTGATATAAATTTACTTTTACACTTACTAATTAACTGCAAAAGACATCAAAACAAGTTTAATTATCTCAATTGAAACCTACGAATGTAATTTTTGGTTTTTTGATATTTTGTTAAGCATATAGTGTAAATAGTGTAAAAAAATTAATAACAGGCACACCACATCTAAAAACTATATGCAAACTTGATGACCGGTAAAAATAGTCAAAAAGTTCAACGTTAATTATTAGTGCGTTTCTGTTGCATATATGTACAAGTCAACTTGTTATGTTTATTTTTATGAATTTTGTGGTTTTAACCTGAACGCGAACCTGAAATTTGCTTCATATTCGGTAAAAACCAGTTCAATGCTTTTTTTTGTAAAAAGTAGATTTATTTGAAAAACTATCATTTTAACACTAAAATTTACTACTTTTGATATACTAAAGAAAATTGTTTTATATGTTATAACGTTTTATGCACAAAATGTACTTTAACTTTATTATTTTGGTATCTTACAAACTTTTTTAATATGCGTTCTTTAAAAAAAAGTTACATTGAATCTCAATTAAATCTTATACAAAAAGAAATAAATTAAAATGTTGATATGTTGTATTAGAAAAAGTGTTTTCATGTGTTAAATTTGCTCCATATTATAGGAACTGTACATTTCTACGCGTGTGTCAAGTATGTTTTAAGTTTTAATTAATTTTCCCGCTGCAAAACTTTAAAACAACTAAGTAAATTCACAAGAAACATCAAAACTAAGGCAAACAAATTTGATATAACGACCTTCGTCGGAAACTAAAAACATCAGATGCGGAAGACAGAAAATGCGAGTGTAGAATGGCTTACGGAAATTTACTGCAACAAGAAACGCCGACAAGACACTAAATATACCCGTCGTTTTCAAAAGTCAATTCAAGGGAAGGTTTAACTAACACATACACACACCTGCACTACAAAAAGTGTACGCCGTGCTCGTCTCTCTAAACATCACGTTTAGTTCATCGGAAATTTAATTATAATTAATAAGTTAAGAATCAAAGAGCGCCATGCGCGCATGCAATAAGCATGGATTGTCGGAGAAGTCAGGTAAAACACACATGTTAGGCTTAATATTTGCTGGAAGGGTACGACTGTGAGTAGGTGCTTTTTATTGTGAAATGAACATATAATCGATCACACAAAGTGCGCACATTACCAAAGCAACACGGTACGCTACAACATTAAATTGAAGGACATAGTGGCACCAAAGCTTATTTTGTGTTTAGGGTTGGTATAGTTAGAAATTAATCGGTTGTTTTATTTATCGTAACAAGGCCGATTAAACTCGTCAACTGCTTTTTATAAAATAGGGTGGGGTGTATACTCGCAGGCATATTACAAGCTTGTTTAACATACCATGCGTGTTAGCATTAAAAAGCCGATTAATCAATCAATCAATGAACGATTTTACAATGAACATAACGTGTTTACCGCGTGCATTTGAAAGTAGCAGATTTATTCCTATTTATTACAACCGGATGATTTATTTCAGCATGCGGGCGCAGAACGGATGCACACTAATCTTTAATCTTTGCAATTAACTCTTTCACTTAAAATTCATTATTTTTAATTTAAGCAAATGTTATTAAAATTTTATTCAACTTATCACTTTGGTTTTAAAATAATAAAATTTTATATATGCAAAGTTACTCTAGAATACTATTCAGAGCTAGTAAATAAAATAGTTTATATTTAATACATTTGGAAACTTTTGCGTTGAATTATGCACAGAATCTACTGTGGTTAAAGCTTGTTGAAATCGTTGTATATATAATTGAAATATTTTAACTGTCTGTAATATGCAACTACCCTGAATACTTTACGGGATGATGCATGCCGCTGAATGCGAGTAAGTTGTTGTAGGTTGGGATGCCTTCACAAAGCCTTGCTCTTCAAGTATATTGCAATGCAACCCCATACACGCTTTATACGCAGTGCATGCGTGGTGACTACCTTACAGTCAAGCATGTCCTTAAGCTTGTAGATAGGTGGCATGCTTACGTAGTTTATAAATACATACGCATATTTTAATATTTCTCATAAAGGCAATACCTATCCATTTGCAGGTAAGCAATCAAGTATAATATGAAATTAGAGTAAATTAAGAAAAATAAACTATAAATTATATAGCAGAAAGAAAATTTATGATCACTGCGGGAAAATAATTGTCACTTTTATTTCTACAAATAAACCTTTTTTTACTCTATTTGTTATTTTATTTTGTTTTTGACCTCCATCCCATTATATTGCATCAACTACCAGGGTTATTTGCAGTTATATAAATTCTATTGAATATATCTCCAGCAAGATTTGAAGCCGTGTCCCTCGAATATGCGCACCTCGCTGTCACTGCTACACTTAGACTTTTACTCTATTAATCTATTAATTTATTCTTACAACTAGGCTGCTATTAAAGTTTTGACTAGAAATTTGAACATGCTATTTCATTCAAATTTCAATTTTTAAAGAAGCAGGTGTGCCAGTTTAAAACAGTATTTGTTACCGTAGAGAAGATGGACTTAGGTCAAGCTGATTTAAAGTGAAGAGAGAAATAATAAGCTTCAACAATTGGTGTGATGTAAGGTTGTTAAAATAATTAAATAAACTATTAAATATACTTATAGTGTTGGTATATAACAATAATTTATATAAATTATTTTAGAATCAGAAATAAGTCAGCTTAGTTATACGTTCTAATCCTCAAGTAATGCTGATCATGGCCGCATTAGTTTGTGCTGACAAATTTATTCGATATTGCCATTTCAAGTTAATTTTTAATTCAATTAATATTACAATATCCAAATAATGCAAAGAAATAAATTAGCAGTGAAGTGCAAACATTATCACTACTAACAAGATAATACCATCAGACATAACAAAAGTTGTTCATTCAAAACAAGCATAAAAACCACACAACGTACCGTAAAGCAACAAGCAACAACGTGAAACCGCATTGCTAGAAATACCTAGACAACCATTTTGTATATCCCAACAACTTATTTATCCTTAGTTACTGTGAGTCGGTTTAAAGCAGCTAACACCGAAGTATCGTTGAACTGCGTCTAATTGTCGTAAGAGTTAGGACCCGTACGGAAACACACCACACTGGTGGATGGCTTCCTTTGAGTTCGGGGTTAACTTTAAGCGGGTCGCTTTAGATAACCAATAGTAACTTGAAACGGCGCACTGAATGCGTAAAGATGCGTGAAGGTCCCGGTTGCGAAACTCATATTCTTAAACGTGCGTAGTTGCATAGACTCATGCGTGCGTCGTATAAATTAGCAATTTTGTTGGTAACAAATTGTGCCTCTACAGGGAGGTAGCTACTACACACGAAGAAAATCTCACAATTGTAATTTTTTTAAATTAGAAAGTTGTGTTTTGATTAATTAATTGATTTATAAGATATGTTTACAGTCACGAAGGCCTGTAAATCTAAATATATATAAATTTATCAATCTGAACTTAATTTCTAATTATTGCATCTAAATTGGGAATTGAGAAAATTAATGAAATTAGTGGACAATGTGTCAAACAATGCATTCATTAATATTATATATCTTCTAATAGACTGCTATTACTATACTAATATTAGCTTATTAATTATGAACTAGTTTTAACAAACCAATTAATGTTTCATATATTTAGTGAATTATTCTGCTTTAAAATAAATAAAACAAAAATTACAATAACTCTAACAGTTACTAAATATTAATTTGTAAAACGTTTTTGGCTTGACGTCTTTTTTGTATTAGTAAAATACTAAATTATTAAGTTTTTAAAAACCAGGTTTTTGATATTATTACTTTATAAACTTATTGCAAGTTAAAGAGTATTTTTGTTACAAAAAAACAAAGAAAATGTTGTCAATACTCTTAGAGTGTTTTGTTTTTATTGAGGGTGTCACTTGTATTATCTTGTAACAACTTTATTGTTGCATAGAAAATAAATCAATATTTTATAAAAAGTATACAATTTATTTTTCAATGAATTACAATATTACATATACTAATGTATTTTTTATAAATCTTGCTGCATGCCCTATTATTCTCCTGTCAAAACGAGCATCATCTTCATTTTCTTTATAATAAGCTGGATGCCAGAGGGAGTGCACCAAACAAGATAATTTTTACAATATATGTATGTTTGAGTTATATTAAGTTATTGTATAAACATAAAAACAAACATAGAAAATGCAAGATCTCCGATTCAGTTTGCGGTATAATATTTTATTTGCTTAGACTAAAAATCGATTTATAGCAATAATTAAACATTGAACTAATTGTAATTTTAACTACTTTGAATGAAATAATGGTAGATTATGTTATTATTTAAAAATTGTTGGCTTGCATTTTGCTAGGTTGCAATTAACGTAGGCTTACCCACCAAATTTTGTGTTCAGATTAAATCAAAATTATTATCTGTTTCCATTCTCGATATTTTTGACACACTTTATTAATTTAACGTCATTTTGCATGTAGTAGATTTAATAACAGACTATAGAGAATGGGCATGAAATATAATTAATGATTGACGTATCAATATAACTAGAACATTAATTTTAAAATTTGGTCCTAGCTACAGTGATTAAGCATAATAAACAATAACTCCATACATAAATTATATTCTACACCTGCATTGAAATATATCACTTAATATGGTAGTATATTATTATTCAACAAAAATAGATTTCTATTTAATATTAATTGCAAAAGACGCAAATAGACGAAGCGCATTATTAAGCAATATTATGTTTATAAATTAAACCATTTTGAAGTAAATATTAAACACAGACTATTTAATTCGTGCAATTGGAGTGAAACACAGTGCAAACATTGTACAAATCTATTAATATTCCTTAAAAGACAAAGCCGTCTAATTACTGGAAAACCAACGTGTGCGTCATACCGTTATTTGGAAAATTGGTGCAAATAGAAATTGGCAAATAAAACTAAATTGACATGAAATAAATACATTAAGAATAAGAAATCCATCCGTCTAACAATCCCAAACTAACGTTTAAAACATCACTAACACTTTACGTTTTCCGAATTATTTTTATATTTATTTCGTTTAGCAATTTTTCGTGGAATACTTTTCATATATGATTCCAATATAGGAATAAATACAAGTTCCGCTACTCAATGTATTCAATATGCTTTCTGCGTCTCTTCGTTTCCGTACTGTGAGTTCGCCTGTTGTGTGTGCTATGCGCTCGATGAACGATTCGATACTTTTCCACGTACTTCAATATATATTCGATCAATTGGAATATTTTATATGCAATATATTTGTGCGTCGAGATTGCGGTACATGCACATCAACCACGCGCAGAAAAGTAGAACGCTATTCTCCTCGATCAATTCCAATCGACTGCGAATTGCGTTTGATACATTATATTTGCTGCGATATCGGTGCCGTTCTCCAGACTTCCAGACAGGCACGCACAGCTAATTTTGATTAATAGACATTTCAATGAATTTTCTCCTGGCTTGAAAAAAGGAAAAACTAAATCAATAAAGTAGTGATAATTTTATAAAATACTAGTTGTACCATTTACGATTCAAGTCTCCTAGTTATATGAAATTTTAGCTATTCATTAAACGTCTTTAATTTAAAATTTATATACAAAATTTAAACATTATGAAAAAAGCAAACTTAGATTCTCATATAAAATAAAGCAAATTTGTTAATTCATAATTTTAGCCCTAATATTTCGATGTTTAAAAAAATTGAAATACGTGTTTGGTTATATCTTGTTCTCAAGTGATTAACAAAGTTTTAACATTCCTTGTCCATTAGTGTATCTCCTGCAACCAGATTTTTTTGGCTTTTATTTTAACTTATATGTTTATAAAAATGGTCAAGTACAAATTTCTATACTTAAAATTTTTAAGTTCCAACATTCAATATTCTCTCTTGTATTGCAACAACTAACAGGGTTATTAGCAGTTATTGCGATTGACTTCTGTGAGAATATATATTATATTGAATATATACCCAGCAGGATTTGAACCCGTATCCTCAGAATAGACATCAGCTGTCACTGCTGCAGTCAGATGGCTTACCAACTGTGCTACGAAACAGGGCTCCCTATATTTATAATTATAATTTAAAAAGAAATACAAAAATTTTAATATTTGTTTTTTATTTAAGCAAAATATCGAATAATTCATTCGTTTGGACTGCGCATTGTTGATGCGTCAGACACATTATTATTTTATGCATATAAAACTAAGTAGTAACTATTGTGCCAACGACTTTAACGTTTATCGACTGTTTTGTTGCAAAACTGGAAATATGTAATTATTTAAACAAAAAAGTGGTGATTTTTACAATTTATTACTTATTTACATTGTATCTGGAGTATTTGTAACTAATATAAATATTTATTCCATAAAATTGTGTCTCTTGTAATGCATTGCTGCCTCCGCGCTCAAATTTTCTCCTTTGTGTAACGCTTAAGAATAAACTCTTCAACTTCAATCCAATATAACGTACATAACATGCTACAAAAAAGATATTCTATACAAAATGTTTGCAAGACACCTAAGGCAAGGCGCTTCAAGACAATTGCCTTATCTCCAGACCACTTTCTTTTACCAAAGAAAACTACTGAGAGAATCACATACTGCACATATTTTCGTAGAACATCATACTTTAAATGTTACATTAAACAAAGAAGGTATACAAATAAAGGAAACAATTAATCGTTATCTAGAATTATTTCATAAGCAAATTGTTTGTTTACAAACAAGAGAATGCTGCAAAATAGTATTTACAGGATTAGGGTATTGGGTATTGTTTTGATTCTAATTGACCAGAAAGCTAACCAATAATCGACCACACAATAGACATTACTGAATTGGAGCCAATCCAATATGAAATTGATAATAGAGCATAAGGTGTGCGATATAATGGGATAACGTCCTGTATCCTACATTAAGCGTCTAGGATCATAATTAATTTATGTCTTTTGTACAATGCTTGAATCAGCACCAAAGATAATCTATTGTCTCTCCTGCAATACCAAATCAATGTCTAATGTAATGCTGTCGCCGTGACAACTTGAACTCTGTAAAATTAGAACGTGCACCTGTCGGAAGTCCTCAGAGCGCAACTTACCAAGTTCTAATTGATGACACTTCTCAGTTGTTAAAAGCAATATAACCAGGAAAAGCAGAAAATCCGATAACGACACTACGCATTGTTTGTCGGAGAATAATAAAATCGTCGATCCCATTGTGAACACTACTTTTGTACACTTCTTGCTCTATCGATCAAATCCTCATTTTAGCACTTCATTAAATCGGCACATGACGCCACCTAGACTGCCTTGTTCTTCTATGAAGCACGCTTCTTACTCACAATCTCGCGAATACTCATTGCTTGTGTCACTGGTAATATACAGGGTCCAATTCTGAAAAAATAAGAAAACATTCAAATTATAAATAAAATCAGTCATTGTATACTTTATGTGCATTTTGAAGTAAAATCTGGGAATATGGGCGGAATGAGAGTTGCATTAAAAATAATAACATGCACATTTTATTCTGTTAATTAAATAAAAGCATTGGCGTCAAATGAGAATTGTCGGAATATATTAGTTAATTGGAAAATGGTAAATTCCAGGTGTTGATCAATTAAAATAATCCGAATTGAAAGTTCAATGTAGTTTCCAATTTTGTTGCATGTGATCTTTATTGAACGCAAACCGGAAATTTTGATATTATTTGTATTATATTCACAAAACTGCACTCATTTCACAAAAGGTTGCAAAAGCTTAAAGCCATTTTAGTCGAACAAAATACTGCTATACTTACAATATTTATTATTTATTGGTATGAACGTTTATCATGTCAACTTTTTTAGTATTTACTCTGATTCGAAAAGTTGTATTGTTAAATGAAATAATAGAAATTAATTTCTATGTTACCATCAATGTGTATTTTATATCGTTGATTCTGAGAATGTACTCACTGAAATGCGTTGTGGTCAAAGCCTAAATTGTAACAAACCTGATGTGAAGCATTTTGCAGGGTTCCCTGGACAAAAGCATAGCTAGATAGCTCAAATTATTGAGCGGGTTGTTGTTATAACTACATACTCGTTTTGTATCCCCGTAGCGCCGTAGATATGAATGTTGTACAACACGAGGCAAATAAATTGGATACGCATCAAATGGACTTGACGAATAGGCACGACTGCACCAGCCCAGATGCATGCATGGAATTTGGTAACTACTATCATTTCCAATCCGTGCATTGATGCCTGATTTTCCTTCATTGGCCCAGAGCAGAAAAAAGTGCAACCAAGTAACAAGCAGATTAAGTTAAAATGAGTTTTGAGTGGAATTCTCTTTGGCTTTCATACATTTTTTTACATTTGCTATTTGACTCTTTGAGTCAATTACAGCCGAAAAATAATCCTGTATATAGATACGTTTGATGTCATTTCATAAAATAGTATTACTTTCTCAATGAGTGTTTATGCATTTTATCACAGTCTTTTATCTATAATTTCATTTACATATTTACCAACATTATGTATATATTAATGAATGCAATAATCTGAGGCATGTATAATGCATTGCATTCACGAATGTGAACTTTGAATAATATTTAGTGTCTTGGCAGTTTATAATGAAGTCTACATAATTTATATTTTCAATGAGAGTGTAGAATTTTAATATATTCTGTAGTGTATTCTGTAATGTGTTATTAATATAATTTTTTGTGTAAACTATAAAGTAAATGTATAGCAATGTAAAATATATATTGAAAAAAGTTACTTTGCAGCAAATATAAGGATGATCAAAAAACCGAGAGAATCTGTGTTGACTGCAAATACGTTTCTAAATTAGTAATGATGCACTAATAAATAGAGCATTTGTTACATGCCAGCAACGTCTTAGATACGTACATGTGTTTTTAAAAATAAATAGACGTTAAAATGTAACTAGCTTGCCAAGTATACTAAATCAAAAATGAATTCTTTTTATTTTTCTAAATTATTTTGATTAAAATGTACAAGATGATATCTATAATAAATTTGTGCTTGCAGTTTTCTGCAAATATACTCTGCATAAAATAATAAATTCTTGTTTTAAACCAACCTATCTAATATTGTCTGCATTTTCAATTCATTTCCACTGTATGAGCGCTCATTCTAACGCTTTTATTTTCCACACAAGAAAATTGCAATCATATTCATACCTAGAGTTAAATAAATTATAAAGAAGCACTGGCGACCTTATAGTAATCCTAAATTTAAAAGTTCAATATTTTTAGTGAACAGGAATGTGAGAAAATTCTACTCAACCAAGAAAAAGTTGCATATGTAGTGTTTCTTATTTGTTCTTATTATGTTTCTGAAAAAAGTTTTTCCCGCGGCATAGATCCAATTCCAGCTCTGGAAGTGAAAAGAAGGATGCAACAGAGCGCCGAGTTCACATATTTTCAGATTTTGAAACAAACTTCTCAGGTCCTGAGAATCGGCGCACGTGACGAGAAAACTAGAAAATTATTACACTTTAAATAAGTGACGGAAAAAAGCTCGTGCTGGCTTTATGTCGCGCGACACCTTGGTGTAATATTGACGTTGACGATACTTCAGATTCAACTTCCAACTTTCACCTTTTCTACTTACATTTCACGACGTTATAATTCTAGCATTGAACACGCTTATAAATAATACGTAGAAAAAATAAATTATAACGATGAATACAGAAAAGATTGTTTGGAAAAGTTTGAAAAGTATAATTACCATTAAGACAACTTTTGCATGTTTTTTTTTTAAATTTAATTTTCAAAACAACTTAGTTCCAAACAAAAGCAATAATTAGATATTATAAGATGTTCATTACTTTAAAAACAAAAATATTTAAATAAATTGTTCTTATAAAAATTATAGTAGATGCAATATTATAATTTATTTAATAATAAAAATCTATTTGGTACATATACAATCATACAATGCAATCACACATATACAAAACAATTAACTAATAATTCTTCAGACATGAAAAGACAATTATTAAATCTTTCTTTATAAAAGAACAACCAAATAATAATAAATACATTAATAATTGTAATATTATCATTCTCTTCAATTGGGCAGAAGTTTATGAATATGGAAAATTCTTGAAGACTTTGAGTGTGGAAATTAGAAAGAATCTTTTTGGCAAACTATTTGACAGCTGTTAAACTGTCTGGATAATTGGAAAACATTAGCTCGTTATGTCGCATGTCAATTGGTATTATTTTATTTACCAAATACAAGTCTGTGTTTGAGATGTTGTATAATGGCCTATTAGAATGTCTTAGTTTGGAAATAACCCAGATTGCTTTGCACTCGCCCACTTTAACCATAAAAATATTAATACTATACTGTAATTTGCAATGTGTGTTAAAAATTTTACTTATGAATAATTTTACTTGGTTTAAAAGCCCACTTTATGCAACAAACCGGAAAAAGCGATGCAAAGAGCAACAATAAATTCAATTAGGCATAGCTCTATTAAAATAATATGATACCAATGTTTATACAAATGAAAATATAAAGAACTTTAAAATACAGATTCTAAAAAATCAATTTTTACAGTTTGAATATTAGTACACATAAATATCTATAAATCCTCTATCGTGTTATACATAAAACAATAGTCACATACGACCTTTACAAGGTAATACCAGCTTGCTAGCCTCTCACGATGCTGCTGGTTGACCTTTATCGCAACGTATAAATCAGTTAGATTTATGTTCTTTGCAATCCTGGTGTAAAGTGATATTTTTTACGGCGACTATCACCGACGCGACGCAGGTAGCACAATTTACTTTCAAGTTTGCGGTATACTTGCTCTCGTTTCAGTTATTGTTATTCTCAAACTGTACGCCATCCAAGTCACGCTCGCCGATTCCTGGTTTTCCACTAGCTAGGATGAGTAAATGGGAGCGTGTAAAGAGTACAAGTGCAACGCAACGCTGTAGCGGGAGGAAAAACGTAGAAGAAACGTTGAAAAAAAAAAAAAAGAAAATGGATTATAAACGAAATAAGAGAATTTGATATTTGGTCGTACGTGACACTCATATTAAGCGCAACACGTCTGGCAAAGTTAACGCCGGAAACGGAGCAGTGGGTGAGAGGAAATGTTATTATGCAAATGACAAGTTTTTTTGAGTATATTTCTTTTTGCAGAAAGACGAAAAGAATTAACTTGCTAATGAAGAATTTATTAAGTTCTGCGGACACTTTCTTAGTTACTGTATAATTAATGATAGAAGTTTAGTTTATTTACTGTTATAATTATATACTTGAATTCAAAATGTAATTGAATCAAATAAGACATTTAAATATATAAAATTAATTAATTAAATAAATTTTATATAAATAGGTTTTATGGACTAATTCTTAATATTTTATAGTTTGGATTATTTTAAATTATTATCCGAAACATGAGTACGAAAGTGAACTTCAAGTAGTATTTTTTATAATTACAGAGATTATATTAATAATAAAAATTAATACTATTTTATATTCATATAATTAGCTATTGTGTATTTTGCAATAGCATCCAAATAATTTAGCAACGAGAGTTAATATATGCGTAACATCTTTTTGCTTTGACTAGAAAAAATTGGTTTAGGATATAAATGTTACTCTAAAAAAATAGAATAAAGAATAAAAGATTAAAGATTAGTTAAATTAGAGTGACTTATTTAAACAAGTAGAAAACAAATTAGCAAATTAACTATGTAAAAAGAAATAATCTACGAAAAACAATTTAATACTAACATCAAACTGATAAACATAATTTTAATTAAAAAATATAATATATACAATAAATCTCTTAAATTTAGCAAAAATAAACTAACAAACAAGTTTATTTATGCTATCAATCCAAATACCACTTCTTCACAATACAAGAATTCAAATAATTTAACATAACATAGTATAAAATTATATAACCTTGTTCTAAGTAATATAAAAATACCATCAAGATCAAATAAAAATTGATACGTCAAACAATAATAATATAAATACAGTGATGATTAATGTTAATCTAAATTATTAGAAGTGTACGTATAAATACGTATAAAATTAAATTAAAAGGCGCTGCTACGATTTTTAGTAAGCTTGTGCGCTATTATTTAATAATTTGTAAGCAAGAACTAATTTTTCTCTGTGGCAATAAATTTCTAATAATATAATAATAATATTTAAATTACACATATAATATTTTATAGTTTCATCATGAGTTACCTAAAAAAACTCAGCTTAGTTTGTAAACCAATGTAAAGAACTCTATACTAAATGTTCCTGCGTTACCATTATCTTATCCAAAAATGAACTTTCTCAAATGCGAACCAAACAAAGAAAACAATCTTTCTGAATGTGTCGACGACATGTGCACTTAAGAACCACAAGGAATCACAATCGTTCCTAGAGGTCTATTCGAAACCACTTTATTTTACCTGCAATAGTTTCAATTACTGAAATTGCCTTCACATGCCTTCAACTGAATCAATTGCATTTCATTTTTTAATTCTACTACCTGACATACTGTGTAGAATAATTGCATACGTTATACTCTAAAACTTATTGTTATGTTGCCATAAATAAATGATGTAGTAAACATTTATTAAATATATTTATATTTTATATAAATCTGATATCCTATTCTATAGACTTCTACGTAACTCTTTTTTAATTGAACTTGCTTTGTGAACCACGTTACCCAAAAATATCTATTATTGAAAAAAAATTAATAACGTAAATAATATGAGTTTTTAAGGTAAGGTATTACAATGAAGGATATTCCTATTGTGCACAAGAGTTTCTTTTAAATAATTGGGTACTTAATGATCTCGTAAATAAAGTTCATGACAAGCCATCCCGTGCACGTGGTACATAAACAATTTGCACTGTTTTTAATTGCGGCTTTACAATATGCTGTGGTTGCCATCTATTTTTAACTGTTATTTAATGGCTAGTGTCATTGCCAAAGGAAGCACAAGCTATTTTCCCTTTTTCATAATTACTGTTTTTGTGTCTCCTTTGTTCTAAATGGAAAAAGTATAATCAACGACGAGTACTTAAATTGTATTTTGACCATATATCCTTATCCTGTAAACTAAGTTACAATAGCCCTATATTTAGTGACAATAAAGGAAGCTGTGTGAGTGGAGCAATTCCGATACAGTAGCCTACGCCGTAGCAACTTGATCATTAATTAAAGTTTACCAGCTTGAAAACTCAACAAACTACCCTTAACTTTGCAATGAGGTTCTCTATCAAACTTCTAAAGAAAGTATGTTGACGTATTTAATTTAGAACAGAGTAAATGCAGGTAATAAATAGTTCTATTGACATTTTATTTGACTTAAAAACTAAAATACCATATTTTACATTTCTTCAGTTTAATTTAATTCTCAATTTGTGTAGTGCAAAATAACAATTCTAAATATATTTATGGTTTGTAAACTTTATCTTGGATTTATAGCTAGGAACGTCTTCTTCTCAAAAGCTGCGGTAATGACTTCTAGGCATGAAACCTCTTCTAGGACGCTAGCTTTATGCGGGAACCTAGATGAACGCTTGCAAAGCCCGATAAAAGATTGCCGGATCGTAAAAAAAACATGTAAAAATGTCATGCCAATACGCTATAGAAAAATGAATAGAATGTAAAGACTTTCTATAGAACAAAATAAAAGGTTGAGATGGCCGAAAAAAGTGCTGAAAATAAAGTCAGTTGGAGATAAAATATGGACGGGGAGTAAATATCAAAAAACAAACAAAAGTAAAAATTGATTTTCAACTTTTTGAGTAAATAATATCCAATTTTAAAAAAATTGGAATATTAGTGTCGTAAGGTAAACAAATTAGGTTATCACACATTGCTTCAGTATCTATTTACATATTGTTATTAAATACACTAAAACAACCCTAATTACAATTATAAATGTTTTGGAATAATATATCAAATTGCAACTGAAGTATGGCCAAATACAAGGATTAAACTTTAAAAAAAAGATCGACGATTCAAAAATTTTGAAAGAAACGTTTTTTCAAAACATCATATTTAATTGAGTGCCATTAATCTTCTAATGTTCTACTGTGTTATCGCTATTTTACCAAAAGGATTAAGATCTATTTCTAAATTACAATAAGTTACAATATAAATTAAAATTAATTTTGTTAAATAAAATTTTTGACAATTATAATTAAAAAATAATAATTAGGAATTGAAAAAAATTAAAAAAATTACATTACGTCCAGACAAGTCTATGTTTTGAGAAAATTCGTAATTGAACAGTATATTTGTAGTAACACTCTATTTCATTTATATGTTCCATATATATGTTATTCACAAAACATTAGACGTCAATAAACAATAGCATTAACAATCGCATAAAGAAGTATGAGCATGAAATTAAACAAGGATTTTTATGTTGCAGCTTGTCAAAGAGAGTCACTATGCACGTTAGAGAAACATAGATGCTCGAATATCAGAAGCAAAAAAATTGTTCCGATAACGCAGATTACTAGCAACACATGATTTATAGTCAATAAAAATTATTTATTGCGTTTGACTGGCGGGTTGTGTAATGTCAAATTGCAGTCCATGTTGTCCTAGTTGCAACACAACACAGTACACAACTAACAGTACGAATTTACTCACACTTAACTAAATTGTTTAACTCTGACAAATAAATAAGATGTCCTTATATTAGTCTTACATGTAATGTAATAAAATTATCTAAATATTAATTCAATCTTAAAAATTCTATGTGTTTTATTACGCACTAAATATAATGTTTAGTCAAGTAAGTTGTTCCTTAAACAATGATTTAAAGATACTAATATTAACCAATTATAAATTTAATTCTACGTTTATATAACAGAATAAAATGATAAATGTAGTTAATATTTTATACAACGTATTATAAATTTATTATGTAATGAAATACAAATAAACTGGGCTCATCGTTGAGCAAATCGGATTGTTTCCTTTGTCTGTCTATGAATAAAATTGTTATAGTAGAATGTATTATTTGATTTTTTCTTTTTTCAACACACTGATACTATTGA
>JAODIE010000007.1:3188265-3262174 GCA_027575565.1 Diploeciton nevermanni
GTCTGTCTATGAATAAAATTGTTATAGTAGAATGTATTATTTGATTTTTTCTTTTTTCAACACACTGATACTATTGAGATAGACGAATTAAGACGCAGAAGATTTACTACATAAATCAAGTGTTGTCTTAATCTACACAAAATTTTATATTCCTGATTTATGTTTGTTGTTTAAAATAGATTACATGACTTATTGCTTAATTTTTACATAACATGTGTCAGTTCAATTTTTAATACTTGTAATGTCAATATAAAAATTTGAAATTTACGAAATTAGTTTCAAATCTAATATTTAAGTTTTAGGCAGCACCCTGTCTCTGCATAAAACACAAAGCTACATTAGACAATTCTTCTTCACTAGGTTTCTTTGGATAGACATCTTTAAAAAATTTATTAATTAACATTTGATTGGGACGTGTTCCGCGCAATATAAACAGTGATTATTATTAAAATCCCGTTGTTATCTATTTTAATTGAAAACAGGAGTTTGTTGGTAACTACACAAGTCATCAACACATTTTGTGCAACTTTCTCATTAACTTGCGCTGCGAGTGGTAAATTTCTTCGCTCATAGTTTTGTTCTTTGCCAACGGTAGCAACTACCCTCAACACCAAGTTTATAACAAAGACAATTGAGTAGGTTAGTACGTTGCTTCTTGATTACCATCAACATTACGACAATCTTGGCTCAACTTTGCTATACCTCTTCTCGTTACTTATTGGACTATGTTGTAAGTTTTTTATTATAGGATATATTGCACGGATATAAATAGATGTAGAATATGGTAAAAATTAAATGTTTCTAAAAAAGTTGAAAATCTCCATCTTGATAAGCCATCGAAGCACACTTGTTTTAATTAAAAGGTCCGTCTATTTAAATAAATATAATTGAATTTCAAAGCAAGCGCAAAACCTTGTTGTTTCTAGATGCCTATTTATCTATCGACCATTCTCATCACTCTTTCTTTGTTCCATGCGGCAGCCGCGTTCTGTGCGAAATTAAATAGCGGAAGTGCATGGACTTGTCAGTTTTACAGACATCCATGTTGAAAGTGGCGAGTTGTAATTAACCATCTCCATCAACAAGTAAGATTCTAAACTAGAACGTATCATTTGTTTTACGTCATAACGTCAGATTTTCAATTTTAAATTAAAGCTTGCATAAATAAACCATCTCAATATGTTCGTCAATTAGTTTTTTTTTTAAATCCTAGTCTACCTTAGCTCTACATTTAAATTCCGTTAATTGTTGGAATATACGTATCTCTATTGTGACATAAGCTTAGTACAATATAATTAATTGGTACACTATTTTGCAATTCGTTATACAACCATAGTTGGTTTGTCGCATCTTTGCAAATTTAACTCCTGATAGTAGTTCTATAATTCTACTTGATCCCAACTTATCTCTACAAGAATTAGACCAGTTTTCTATGTGATTGTTTCGTTTGGTAAGCGGACTGGTAAATGCAATGAATTTGTAGCACGTTGGTTGTGCGGTCACTTTCCGGCGTTTTGTGTTAATTCCACCATGCCCGGTTGGCTGGCGCGTCTTCTAATCTGTCTTTAAAACGTTAGTAAAAGCAGAGCTACCTTCCCTGCTTGTTTTCCTGCCGTTCGCTTTGCTTTCTGTTTTATAGCCGTATCCGGCGGAAAACATTTATTCAGTATCGATAACTTTACTTGGCCAGGTCGACAAATAAAGATTTTAAGGCAAAATACTACCATACATATTGAAAGCAAGTCAAAAATATGCATCAATTGTTTATAGAAGTTAATGGCAACTTTAATGTGATAAAACTTTAAATTTTAATTGAAAGTATTTGATTGTTGAAATTAATTAATGAGATAGGTTTTGCTTTTCTTTATTTTAAATTAAGATGTTTTTTTTCTTTGTTTTTTAGTGACTTTGACAACTGATATAAAGTCATATTGAAAACAATAAAGTACTGAAACCTTTTCCTTTCACCTTTTTATAATTTCATTATTTAAAAATCGGTATTTCACCGTACTTTAGGATTTAACATTTCAGAGCATTTTAATTCAATTAAATATACATTACAATTCTTTAGACTTATATTTTTCTCTCATTTGCCTCTTTAACTCAAATTTACTTTAAAGTGCACATAGTAATACGTATATTGCAAATTTACGTTAAATTATAAACGTGCCAGCATTAGCTAGAGAAAGAACTTTTTGTGTACATTTTACTTTTTCCTAATTTCTCAATTTTATTATTTGTGGTTGTTGACTTTTTTTAGTTTTAACTTTATACAAACATTCATACTTCCACGTAGATTCATAAATATCAACTAATGCAAAAACGAATATTTAAAAAATTTAATGATTAGTAAAAAATGACCTCATTTATTCCCATTTATTCCGCTTTAATTATTTTATGTCTATTATCCAATTTTTTCCATAGTTGTTTGCTTAATTGTACGAAGCGACATTGCTGCAGGAAAAATTCTTTTTGCTGAGGGTGGAAATTCAACGAAATAGCCTTAAAACAGAAAAGACTTCAGGCATAGTGTCCCGCTATACATCAACACAATGATGGCATAAAAAAGAGAGTGGAATAAATGAAAAACAAAGCGACGGCGAGTGAAAAATAAAATGATATAGCAAAGTGTAAGAGCAAACTTTAAAGTCTATTGTTTATTCGAAAGCTATTTTAATGGTTCATATAACAGCTGCGTACTTTTTGTTGAATGAACTAAACTGAGCGCTAAAGAAGACATGATGAGGAAAGAGTGTAGGTGGAAAAGAGATAATAGATGTTTGGACTGACAATCAACCATTCAACTTCAAGACCTTTAATTTAACGGCAATGGGTTTCAGTGAAAATACAATGAATGTCGAAAAAATGCTACTAATTGTGTACGGGTCAAGAATGCAATTAGTTAATTCTTTGAATTGCATCGAAATGAGTGAAAAAAACAAACGCATATGATAAAGCATAGAAATGAAATGATAGGATACTTTAATACAAAAAATTTGTTTTACATATTTTGTAACGTTTTTAAAACTTGTTAGAAGAATAAACAAAGTCTTTCTGTTACTTGTTTCTTCAAAACTAAAATAATAAAATTTCTTTTATGTATGAGTAGTTCTAGCCAACGATTGTTCTTAAAAGATATTTTAGAGACTTTCCATTAGTGATGAACTGATGTGAACTTGAACAACTAAAACTGAAAACTTCGCCAAAGATTAAACGTTCCCAAACTGAGTTGCCTTCCAACACGACCGTGTATGTCGTGAAGAAACAGGAAAAACCTAGAAGTGCAAAAGTATATAAGTCTTGACGGAGGTTTCCATTGACTTCGATAAAGCTGCAAAATGCGTAAAATGTGGCGATTGACTGGTGCTTTTAAGAACATCAGTGTTGAAACATGATGTGTTTAAAGTTTGGATTTTAAAATTTTTGTAATTGCTTTTAATTTTTCGAGTGGATTTGAATATGTCGATAACAATTTTTTATTGATACAACATTTTTTATATAATATTTCACCTATTTTTTAATGTACTAACGTTCCATTTATTTAATTTTAAAATAATAAACACAGCAGAAATAACTATTTTTTTGGAGATGCATAGAAAAAAATTCCAATGCTTAAAATATAATCTATATATTTTGTTAATATAATATATTTAGTAGGCAGTAATTTTTGGAATTACTTTCTGGCTTTACCACTAAAATTATAGTATTGCAGAATAGAGAAAGTCAAAGACAAGTCGTAAAAGTTCTTCCAGTAACCGACCTATTACGACCCTGGGTGACAAGACCCGGCTAAGAAATCGCCTACGTAAAGTGTAAAGTATCTATGACACTATAGAGATAAGAACACTACCGGAATGTTAAATAAGAAGCACTGTCAGAGTGGAAAGATACAAACTTGAATTAATACAAACATTACAAAGCTCCATACTCCGTGTCGAAACTATTGAATTGTATTAACTGGTACAGAGAACCCAACTATTCTATTGTAAAGGAATTTCTACACCTGTTCTACGAATTTGCCATTCTCCAGAACGAATTGTTAGAAGATCCTGCAAACTCGGATTAGGTTCACAGACGACTAAATTTGTTCACTACAAAATACTAGTTTATGAATACTCTAACTTTGTTGTGAAGATCAAATGCGAGAATACATCTAACATAAATTCTCCGAAAGTTGTTTCTGTGTGCTATTTTTTGGATGCATCATAATTGTTAGGAGTTTTCAGATAGCAACATTTGCCCTATCTCGCAGGAATAAATTACATTTGGCATTTAAATTTAAATGTTTACAAGAAATGCTTAAATTGAAAAGAAAACTCAAAAATAAATTTAATACTAAAAGTTCCAACGCTTTCATAATCAAAGTCTCATTCTCAATTTGAACCTAATTTAAATAACAAACAACAAATAATAACAATAACAGGTTTAAATTTAATCTATTTAAATATAAAATTTTAAGTCAAAGAAGTAATTAATCAAAATTAATATTTGTAATTTTGTTCTATGTTGGTATATTGATATTCTCATTAGGCAAAGACGTTTTTAACAACAATGATTCACAATTAAGCATGATTGACAGCAAAATGAACAGATAGTACGATCTTAGTCTATTTCTGCTTGCCTTCCGTTGCTGCTCTTCCTTCCTTCCTGAAGTATTGTGCATCGTAATTCATTCGTTTTAATGTTTCCTGCTGCTGGTAAACGTTGGCTGGCAGCTTGGAAACGCGTTTGTCAGTAGCGCAGCTGAATTCGCCGTATAGACAATGCCATTTGGCGTAAGATTAGTGACAGACGCTTATCGTTTATTAATTAATGTTTTAGGGCTTCACACAATGAGCACATGTGCCAAAAATCAATAATTATCAATGACAATCAAATTTAGTCATTGGCTTCGTAATTTGCTACATCTTTGCTAATATAGCCAGCTTACTTTTGTTTCCTGGATAAAGCAAGGTTGGAAACTGTTGGAAATTCCATTTCATTATGTATTTATAAAAAGTAGCTGAAGCAATTTATTAATTATGTAAAATTGCCAACAGATTTTGTATTTTTCTTACTCGATTTAATTGGTTTTAAAAATAATTATTAAAGCAAAATTGCGCTTGTTAGCATTTTGGGAGAATTTAATTATTCTCTGTGGCAGAAGACATAAACAGCTTTTTTCGTACATAACATTGCTTGTGTCCTAGCGATTCCACATAGATTTTTGAAAAATTCAGAATCGCTTTTCCGTAAATATAACATTAATTTTATAAATACTGATAGATGTTATAGATATTTTTAGAAGTAAAATATAAAATACATTATTAACAATTACATTTTACATTTTTTTATGTTTATATACGTTACTAGCTACTTTATATACATTAGGTAAGGGTTTTACAATAAATTGACACTAATACAGTCTGTTATGAGACTGCAAACATGCTTTGTCAAACGCCGAGCTTTACTCATTTGCGATTGGTGATCCCAAAATCACCGAAATAACTCTCTCTAACTAATATGTACTAGAGTATCGTTGAGTTACTTGCATACACTTCTTATATTTCTACGACAAATTATATAATCCGCAAAATACATCAACAAAAAAACATCCGAGAAAATTTAAACTAAACATTATACTAACAAAAAAAAAACAACAAACCGAGAACGTTTTAGTTTTATAAAACTAATTTGCTAAATATCAATTCAAAAAATTTTTTATGAAATTTACTTACACTTAACGAACCATAAAAAATAAACTATTTTATTAAAATTAGGTGCAAGCAAAAACGGTAGTACTTAGAAATCAATACACATATTTGAACACGTAAATGGTTCAACAAATTGCAGTTCAATATAAAATAAAATTTTAAATTCTTGCGGAGATTGAATTGCATCATGTTTCATCAAATTAAAGTTGCGCTCCGATCATACACGAATTATTTCATTACAAACGCATCCACTGCAATCATCGTGTGCAAGCTCTGTTGGCAAATCACAATATTTGTTCAAACACTGACAACTTTGCTAAATCATTCACATATTCTAGATAATGCGTACTTTATAGTACTTTCTATGAGAACATATAAATTCGACGTATTTGCGTATTAAACTAATTAGCACATAATTAGCAGGCATGGTATGCAATTGCAATGATCAACAATTATGTGATCGCTATGCTTGCTGCTATATATATATATATATATACCGTTTTATTGCAATTACTAATTTAAAAGATCAATTAATTGAAATAAGTGACAAATTTATGAATTGTATAATAATTTAGCTCTATGATTGAATATCTATTCTAAAGGTTATCACAAATATCATAAAAAATTTGCTAGTAAATCAGATTCATGACATGTCTTTAATTTAATTTTTATATTAGTCTACGACGGAGTCTGACTAATACGTATGGCTGGAGGGTACCAATGGTTTACGATCCGAATTTTCGTTCAATATGCAGTAGCGCCAAAGTACGTTCACTAATAGGACCTCTTGAAATAGAATAATTGCGTTATTTATGACGGTTTGATTGGGGTCGCCGCAGGTTAAATCAATGAACATTCGGTCGAGGGGCAACATCGATAGTGCCCACTTCGAGCCAGCATCTGGCAGTGAGAAAAGCCGGGTTGAATGTGAGCGCCATACGGTCACACCCGAACACTCTAATGCCGCAAGTTAGCCATCGCGCCCCTTCAACATCTATAATATCTCTATCGACAAACTCACACTCTCCACGAGATATAACAAAACGCAGCTCTTGTAGAAATTATCTCTTTGTGTAGAAATTTAACAACTTGACACGTCACCGTTGAAAAAGCAGTTGGTTGTTAGCTTGAATATGCATAGAATGCGTTCTCTTCGGCAGCGTCAGAGTGCGTTGCCGGGCACTTGAGATAATCACACCTAATTTCTAAACTTGAACAGGACTACCGGATTGCTAACGGAACGTAACGTCGACGCAACTTCCGGTCTCTGGTGGAGCTGACAGCCGGAAGGAACTTAACGAACACATACTGCATGTGTACAGTGAGATAATAATTTTCTTAAAAAATTAAAGGTAGTAGAGTTGGCATAAAAGTTGTGCTGTTCTCAATATAGAATTCATGAGCATATCAATTAAATAAAATTGTATGAGATACAGCATACATTGGGCATCTCTGTACTCACTTCACGTGGACATCAGCTTAATTATAATTAACTTCTAATTAAACACATTGAGTGCCGTCATGTATCATTATCCTTAATTCGTTTACATAGTATGCATTCTGATTAACAGTATCAGCTATGTTTATTGCACTTCCCGCAGTACTAAATAAATCATGATAATTTATGTGATCATTGATTTAATTGATGTTCTCAGATGTGCCTTTAAAATCAAAAATATTTTGCTCAAAAATGCGTTCCTATTATATAATCAATCCTCCATATTTAACTAGTTTTAACAAAATACATCGAAATAAAACAGCCCTCATTGCTTGGAATTACTTCGAATTGTTGTTATAGATTTCCGAAAGCATGTTCACTTTTTGCGTTCTAGCTTTTTACTATTATCATTTCAACCTGTGTCTTCTGATAGAGCCTTGCTGATAAAGCACTGCACGGCGTGATGTTGCACTGTAATGGCGCACAGCATGGTAAAAAATGAACGCAAAAAACCTACAACCAAGCTCGCGAAACAAAGCCAACGCGACAATGGCAACGTGAAAAACGTGACTTCGATAAAAATTCGTGACGCATAATGAAAGGGAAATATGCCCGCTTTGGTGCCGTCATTTGATAAATACAAATAAATGCGTTTTTTCAAACTGATTTTGCATGCACCCAAAGCAAAGGTTAACACTTAGGGTGCAGTCGGTGTGCGACTCGCAAAAATACCAATTTAGTCGGGTGTACGCAATGATCGTTTGGCTTGTTTTGCCAGAATATTTAATATTTGATTATTTTTCTTTATTGCGATCATTTTTTGCGCGTAAATAAACAAATGGCAAGCAACTCGCACAGAATATACAAATGAAAAAAGAAGAATATTTGATATCATCGTGTCTACCACAAAGCATGAAAATAATGCAGATTTTTTTGCATGACAAACTTTTAAGTTAAGCACTATGAACAAATAAAGTTCTGCAATAGCTTGAACGTCATGGTGTTGTACTCATACACTATTTTCCATGTATGCCAGTATATTTAAAGCGAATGTGGAATTAACACAACATGTATAACTTTCCCAAGCGCTAGATACATCATTCTATCAACTATTGTCGCTTAAAACATCAAGTTTCTCTTACGTTCTTGTTAAGCATTTTGACAAACGATGCGGATCACAATTACCTCTCAATTTGTTTGCAACTGTCTGTAACCTAACTCTATTGTGTATTGATTTTACCTCAAATTGTCGATTAATTACTTGAAACCGAAACAATTTTATACTATAATTAATAGTTAATTGTTAATGCACTTCACTTCTATAAATTGGGAATGTAAAATCATGGCTTCTTTAATTTATAACATTTCACACTGTTCAATGCTATGCCCCATAGAAAGCATGAGAATACTGAATTCTGAAAAAAAATGAAGGCTATCTCTATGGAGAAAAGTTGGTTAACATTTGTTGATAAATAGTTGAACCAGCGGCCAACCCCAGGTCGAAGCAGCGCTTTGTTAGTTTAGTTTTCTACATTTTCTATACATACTTCAACAACTAGTAAAACTATTAACATTAATATTCATTTTAAATCAATAAAAGTATATTATTATTTTGCAACAGATTTTTCTTTATTTTTTATGAATTAAAACATGTTTATATTAATTAGAACAAGGCTTATGATTCTAACATCGTCTATGATATTCTTTTATGTAAATTATATGCTTGATTATAACATTTTGACGTACGCACTACGACAACCCTTAATTTATCAACAATATTTATCACACTTGGTAACCAAGGATCAACTCTTTTCCATAAAAGTAGCGTTCTATATTCTTATGTTTTCTATACGCTGTACTGTACGGATCAGCGTTGCAATGCAAAAAATGACTTTGTTACCAAGTGAAAATCAAACAGCGCTTATTTTAAAAATACATAAAATCCTCTTATCGGTTAATAGATAATTTTCTAATTTTAGTCACAATCACTACAATTTTCTAACTTATCTCAAGCATGAATTATATCAAAGACATATATGTTCTTAAATACTTAGTAACCAGATCGTGCAGACATGTTTTAATCGATTTACATTTAATAGATGCAGCAATATATAACGCACTTATAATACGAGGTCAAAAAGGTAGTAAAAATTGATAAGCTCCAGTGCACGCCACCGGAGCGGTATTAGTACTAAGTTGAAAATCAGCAAATGTTCTTTCAGAATATTCAATTAATTAAAAATCTACAAAATGTATTTCAAAAGCGTTAGTTTTGTTTTTTAGTTATTAAGTACACTTGAAACATTTTAAGTTTTGGCAGCGTATTGCAGTGACATTCAGTTTTATTTTGTAAATATATTATTGTATTATAGACAATGCTTTGAAATAAATTATTATAACAAATATTTTATAATACTATTGGGGAAATAACATAAAAAAATTGATTTTTTAAATTCTTAGACATTTATTATTATTTAATTTCAAGAAATGCCAGGCATCTCATAATTTAGTAATAAGATGTTACATATTTATTAGATGTTATATTTTTAAAATGATTTAATTAGAGTTATTTAGTTTTGACTTCATTAAAAACCTCAAATAAAGTTTGAAGCAAAGAAATCAGTGTCAAACAAAATATATAAAAGAAAGTCATTTATAATTCTGATTCGCACTTTAAAAAAGTTTAGATTAAATACAAGTTACAACGCTTTCTTTATTTAAACCAGGCTTGTTAATGTAATTTAGTCATAACAAAGAAATTAACTATTATTTATTAAAACTTATACACAGTAAATACAAATTCATTAAAAAAATATTTTTAAATGGACGAATTCATTGGTAACAATGATATTGAAAGAACTGGAGCGAATAGGAAAATAGTAGAAACTGTGAGCAAGAATGAGGGAGCGTCGAGATTGTTATTAGGATCCACGGCGTCGCTGAGGGTTGAGAGAAGATTGTCTGGAAACGAGCTGGAATGAAGGCTGGGAGCAGATGCGCTAATAATTCATATTCTAATCGGCAGTTACATGTTTCCCTTGTTACCACAATGTTCCTATGTCTTCCCATGTGCTCCTTTGATGAGATAGAGACATTCAAATGGGAGCCAAGATGAGAAATCTACTTGTTACATCTGATAAAATTTCAACAAAATAAAATTTTATATTTTTGTTTATTTGCCAATTACTTTATATTAAAATCTTAAAATTGAAATTTGTAAGTATTTTAAGAAGGGGTGGGCAACAGGTCGTCGGTTTAGGAGTTACCTGTCACCTTGATACATTCAATTTGTTCCATAGTAATTTCTCAAATTCATTGATTCACACAAAACCACATAATGTAATTAATCTATTTCTAAAATGTCTTAAACAGAATACGTGCATTAAATTGAGCAAAATAACCTGACACCCATTTTGCATCCAAAGAAGTAACCTGACGAAATGGTTGCCATTCATCATCCAAATAGCTGTTTCCTATTGTGGCTACTGTTTTCTGCATATAGAGTAAAAAGACGTTCAACGTGAGCAAAACGCCAATTCTCTTTTCAATTTTATCGACAGTTTGAGACGGGAAAACGGCTAAGGCGTCAACGCACCAACACTAGTGGCACTCAATAAATACGACTGCAGCGAAACGGCTTACGAAGCGATGCAAATTGTGTATATTTCATTAGGGGTGCGCTTCCTTTCTGAAATGAAATTCAAGGAATTTACAGCATGCCAAAATAGTTGTAAAAATAATAACATTTGTAGAACGTAGTCAGGCTATGCTGCGAAAATATGTTTTCTTGTGCACGAAACATACCAAACACAGAGCAACGTTAACTTGCTCCTTCGTGCAAAGTATAGACAGGTATTTCTTTTAACTCTTTAATCTAAAGTACAGTCTAACTAGATTTTCCAAAAAGATCTAAAAGTTTTCATTAAACAACATTGAAGGCATGAATAAGGAAGTCAGGTGGTATATCAAACCAATAAACATCATATTTCTTTCAATAGCACCCACAAAATTTTCGTTGAAAAATTTGACACATAAAGTAAATATGCTGAATTTTCTTTCTCTTCTTTTGAATATTTCGTGCTTTACATTTTACAGTAGCCAATTTGTTGGCATTTACAGCGCGTCTCAAGAATGCAGCTTTGTGAGACTGTAGTATTAGTATTCGTACTGGAAAGTACGTGCTTTAATGTCAATGACGTAGTTGTGCCCAGTTCGTTCTTAGTTTTGCCGGTGCCTGTACTTATTGAAATAGTTGCGGGAGCGCGGATCACGCGTAAAGCCAAAGTCGTGGACGTCAACAACGTAGAGGTAACCCGCCATTTGCTGTCGCATCGCTAACGGTGCGTCCGGAATGGCTGAAGATCTACGTCAGCAACACATCAACATCACGCCTATCTACTGTCGAGTAGCATTTATTAGGTTCCTGCTGCACTCAATAAAACCAAATACGTGAAAGGAATAATCAAAGCTTTGCTTCTCGCCCGAGTTAAACTTGCGCGCTACAATTCCTTCAATCGGTTGACATTCAGAACCAAACATGAAAGCTTCTTTACTTCGCTTGGTGGTCAAACATCTTGGACTATTGTATCTAATATAGAATGATAAATGCGTATAGAATAATAAAATTGAAATGCCTTTCAAATAATTGCAATTAAAAACTTGGCGGGTTCGTTCATACCTCTAATCCAACTGGATTACTGAGTACATTATTTTCTATGTCTCATTTTTCCAAAAGCTTACGTAGAACAAAAAAACTCTACCTCTAGGATTTTATACCAATTTTACTTCCTGCCTGAAGCAATCTTGCTACCGATACTTTGTTATCCTATCAACGCTGGAAAGTCGATTTTGGTAGATACATGTTGAACTAGTCTAGAATATTGAGTATCGAAAAGTATTCAAGTTTTTATCAAGTAACCACTTCCTGGTGCATAAATGCAGATTTATGTTAGATACAAGAAGAGCGCAAATGTGGAACAAAGCGCTTTATCTTGTTTTGAACATAAATGTCTTCATTTGAAAAACTTTTCTATAAGACAACAATCTTCTCCTAAACCCAATTCACCAAGAACAAATATATGAGTCAATACACGATACGATTAAATATTAACTTGACAACTAAAAATAATTTATTTAATAAACTTTTAAAATCGTAACTGAAATTAACAAAGTTTAACTCTGATTTTTGTAACAGGTTATAATTAAGCAAATTGAGTAATATTTCAAAATGTCAGTATTATTAAATTATTTTCATTAAGCTGACTGATTTTGTCTTTATTATTCACAGACCTGTAAGTACCTAAAGAAATTAAAATAAATTATTTAAGAAAATGATCTTAAATTGCATTTAGAAACGTGCAATGCATACTGGTTCATACAATCTGTTTAGTAATAATTTACGATAACTCAGCAAATGGCAGAATCCTTGTGCTGTGTTTCAAGAAAATAACTAACGATTTAAAATTGACCGCTAAAGGTCAAGATCATAATTTGCATTCACAGTACCTAAATAGGCACCTGCTTGCAGTAATCCACTAAACTGCACTTACAATAATTTCGGTGAGCTCAAGATAAAATTTACAGACGATTACATTCATTACGTGTGTTAAGTTTTCTAGTGCACGTCTTCAATTAAGGGCTTAATATTTAATTGAAAAGACGATATATATACTACTCACCAGTTGTTTGCTCCATTATTTTGCCATTTTCAAACTTTGAATTAAGTTCAATTAAACTTTAATCTTAAGATAAGTTTAATTGAGTAGTAAACAATTGAAGAAGAAATAATTTACAAAGTTTATTAGTCATCCTTAAAGAAGTGTTTGAACAAAGAGCTGCATTTATTAATTTTATTTAAATGATGAAAAAGTTAAGTTCCTAAAATGATTTATGAGTGTTCAAATACATTTAGAATATAAATAATAGTCATGTGTCTAAAGTGTCCTTTAAATGTCACGTGCATAACGCGTCGGCGTCTTTCGTACACAAGAGTTATTCAAACGCACTACAGGCCAATCGGACAGATGCGTCCACAGGTCGAACGAGCGACTGACTGAATGCCTTTACGCTTGAGCTTTTCTTGCCTCCTGCTGTTGAAAGCTCGCCTGTATATTGGCGTTGAAGCTGGTTGCACGTACGTTGCCAGTGCAGGACAAAGCGCCAAAAGATGTTGAAAGTGAAAATGGTAGTGACACCTATGTAGCAGGAATTAAACTGCACCAACAGCAAGTTGCTTTCTAGCTACTCAATATTCCTGAGTCGAGAATTCTATTTCACCCTAAACCTGGGGTAGTTTTTCAATCTAACACATTTCTATGAAAACATAAGAGTAAATTGTTATTTTATACATTCGTCCAATAGGTGCTGCTGATTGAATGAAATTTAATGCAACGTATTTCGCCCGGTTCAATGAAATAAAGAGGGCAAAGTTGAAAGGGCACACGGGATTATTTAACTTCCAGGTGAAACTGGATCGATACTTACTTATATAAGTGCAAAATGGCAAAGAGCACGTGACATTTATTGCGTTAAAGTAGAAATTTGACCTCTCTACAATAAAACGGAGAATAAATCATTTGTTATATATTTTTTAAGTAATAGTTTTAATAGTACTTGTAATACAATACCCTAAAATATTTCCTTTTCTATACTAGCAAGTAATATTTCAGTATACTCTCTATAATCTCAAATCATCCGCTCTGCAAACTACTGTTGTGTAATATGAGTTCATAATTTCAATTGCGAATAACCACAATAATAATATAAGCATGCACGTGTGCATTCATTTGTTGATGGTGGGTTCAGGGTATCCTCACGAGTATTGCTTTGGCGGCGGCGGTTGCCGTAGCGACTGACCACACTCCAAAGATACGACCAGAGTGGCTCGACGGAAAGGCAGAATATGCATTATTAACTCTTCATTTACAAGCTGCTTTCCTATGCCGCCCGTTTGCGTTCGCCATTCTGCGGCCGGCAAGTTACGAAATATTCAAATATGCATTTGCGGCACCTATTCACATATTCACTAGTGCAGCCACTGACATTCACCATTTGCACGATCAATGCTTAATGCGTGCAACGTTCAAGGTTCAAACAGCAGGCTAAGTGCGACGTGGCGTTAGGGCTCAGGACTTCAGGACTCAAGTGTATTATGCATGTGCAAGTGCATTAATATTGCGTCGGCTAGGAATTCACTCGCGAAACAGGGAAATGCGGAGGCTGGTGCAATTTGTGTTTATGTTCGGCTGCTGTTGCTATAAAATACACTAGTAGATAAAATGTTCGGTTAACAACGAGATGTAAAAATGCCCGAACACGTCATGAAACTCCAATAAATTTTAAATGAGTATAATGATGATTACACGCATTGTGTCTGTCGCCCGAATGCGCGAATTCCCGCTGCGCGTGATGGTGCGAGGTACCAGGGACCGGTATATATTTGATTGCGATTATTGTTGTATTTGCAATTGTGAAATAGCATTTGGATGAGTTGTGGCACTCGTGCAAATATAAGTGCACGCAGGCGCACTGTGTAAATGGTTTATGGCAAGAGACATTAGACATCGGAGGCAGATAACAAATGTCTCGATCATAATTCATCCTGTTGGCTTGGTTGTCGTGTCCGATTCGATATTATTTCCAACATGGTAACAATTATAATAATGACCTGTCGACATTGAAAGTGTAGAATATTCTATAATTTATACCACTTAATTACGATGCATGTCAGTAAATTACCTCCATTTGTAAATATAGCTAAAATAATATGAAATATATAGAAGTAAAAATATAAATAAATAAAATTACTTTTTTATATCTTTTAATCTCAACTTTGTAAGCATTAAAAATTCTTTTCTAGTTTCGAAAATGTGTGACAACCTGTATAGAACATAGTAATGGGTTCATTGCTCAAAGGAATTTGAACAATCGTCATATCATAACTTGAAGTATATTATTTACCAGAGAACTGAAACCATTAAACTGAAATAAACTAATTATATTAGTATGTTCCAAGAATTGCTATGAGTTGAAAATGGTTATGCTACATTTGTTTCACGAATGTGATCACAACAACTTTCAGTAAAGAAAGAAGCAACTGCAGCACCAGCAGAGTAAAAGTAGCACACATGTGGCACATAAATACACGTAATACGCAAATAAATATCTATCATAAATAACTAATATTAGTAATGAAGCAAAGAGAAACACTAGAACGAAGAATTTAGTAGCGCGCGAGACTACGATAATAATAATAATAATGGCAGCAAGGTGCATTGCATGAAGAATGGTATAGGCAGGCGGCTTGAAGTAGACTAATGAATATTAATTAATATTGTGTATTAAATTTTAAAATAGATAATCGGCGTTGTAGCAATTACACATATGGTTTGTATCTTTGTTAGCAAGATACATGATACAAGATAAATGCCTACCACGAATTAAAACGTTTTGTTCTTCGTCATTTATTTAGGAATTACTTAAGTGAGGGCTCCAAATTGCATTCAACTGCTGTGTATAGCAGAATGCAGAACAATAACAATCACTGCACTTATTGTGCCATTTCCTCTTTTAGATGGCGGTTTGCTTCGTACGCATTTTGTACCCTTCGACCCCTAAAACCTTTTACATTTGCCAATCCACTTTAGTTGTAAGCTTCCAAAAAGGTTGTAACTGCATGGTAGACTTGTTTTATTGCTTAGCAGTTGTTGTATATCTCTCCAATTTGATCGCGGTGTGTACACATGTCACCCAATACCTTCATATTTAAGGCGACGGATTAACGTCTTCCTTCATATTATGATAATAACGCAAGAGCTTTCAAAATAAGTAGAATGGAGCTTTAAATATAGAAACTGGCTTGCAAGAACACCTGCTGTAATCAACAATTTCGATGCACTGTGCTTCCAGCTGGATACCGGATCGTTACTTGAATCTCGTCGTGTTTGTATCTGTCACGAATTACACGCGCAACGTGTGACACCTACGACCGCGCCGTAAATCACCAACACGGCCGACTAAGAAAGAGTTACTCTTTGTACTTACACGAGGCATGGAAATGACACACTAAGCCTGTTTCAGAAAGCTGTTGAAGCATACCAGAAATACTTTTAATAAACGTGTCAGAAAGTTTGATTTTATCTGCATATTAGTTTGTTCGACCTGGAATTATTATATATTCTTGTCTGACATGGTTATCAAACTGGAGCTGATACTTTGTTAAGTCGTACTCAGCCAGAACTTTCTCAACTGTGCAACTGCACATTCTTCCAGCAATCTAACACAACATTCTTGGTGTAAATTCCTTGCTTAAGCATGTCTTTGTTGAGCTACCCTGAATGAACCAACTTCAGACTGTCACGGAAAGTTTAGAAACGCATAAATTTCATGCAAGGGTTCAAGTTGCTAAACTGCATTCCTCTTCACTGCCACCGTACACAATTAGAACCAACAGGCAAGCACATGCAATATGGCATTTGCAGCACATGTTCAAAATACTCACACCTCTCGTTTCTATCTCCGCATTTATTGGCCAAAAATAAAGAATTATATTGGATTATGTAAGTTTTTTCTTTGGTACAAGATGCTTTTGACTGCTTGCTTTGTGTGCGGCTGGGCTAACAAGAAAGAGAAGACAGAAATATTAAACTATATGTTGTGGTAAATGAAGCGGCAAAAGTGCAAGGGTCGCAGATCCAATTAGCGTTATTGGCGGCACACGTGAGCAGTTCAAAAATGCGTCGTTTATTGCATCCGCAGACTCACACGAGCTTCTCCTTCACACCATACTTCACTCGCACGAGTCGCCTAGCACACAACTCGCATCCAACGTTATATATTTGAGTGGTGAGGCGGCCACAGTCGTTCATTTAGTAGTTTATGTTGTTCTTTCATCTGTGTGGAGCCGTAGAGCACCGATGACTGCCTATAGAGGTGTCAGAAGCATCCCTTATTTTCCCACAAAAAAGCCATCTCGGTGCGGCCCTAGCAATGACTGCGTGCGTTCGGAGAAGCGTGACTCGAATGCGAAATATACGTAGGGCAGTGGTGTGAGAAAAATGAGCGTATTTCGTTTCTAAAAGTGCCAAAAACAATTTGCCTTGAGTATACAATTATAGCATGTTAATAACTGATAATACTTTGTAATAACAAGCAAGTCAACTTGACAGAATAAATTCAGTTTCATTAATCAAACAGAGAATGTCAGGTACGCCCAAACGCGTGCCTAATGTTCGGTTAGATTTAGAATGTGATTCTCATGTGATTTTTTGGAAATTGTATTTTTAGAAGTGTGTGTATCTTTAATTAATCAATAGCATGTTTTATAATTATATTTTCTCTGTATTCTTCTTACAACTGATTCAGAACTCAACCTGGAAGATTCTGTTCATTTGGCATGCACTAAAATCTTCTCATCTCTATAAAAAATAGCACACGTACCCGACTCCCAGGACGCAATACTACGATACAAATAAAATTGGCTTAGGTAAGTAGACAAAACCCCATTGTGAATTGCACACGGCGTTGAAGGGACAACACAATAAGCACACGTAAGTTTATTCACTCGACTCCCATTTTCTATTTTCCTAGCACTCCAGTAGTTTTTTGTTGCAACTTTTTGCAGGCCTCCGGTTACGCTTCCATTGTATAGAAGGCAACCCCACAACTAACCCGTGCGGCGTTTTTATTCTAGGTCTCTGCAATAGAGAAGAGAATAAATATAATCATGGCCGGCGTTGAATAAAATATTGCCATGGGCAATTCATGATAATTTTTACGCGTTTTACAGTTTGGCTTTGAATCGCATGAGCTATTATTGGATTGTCAAAGTTGACTGGATTGACGGAAATACAATACATACATTAATACTAACAATTAAAAAGAAAAAGAAAAATGATTTCATTTCACATTCGCTTCGCTCTGATTTCACAATTTCTTTAAAGCGGAAGTGATTTTGCAATTTATGAATCCAAACTAGTGTACAAGCACTGAACCGGAATTCGAAGAGAAAAATAAATAGGAAACCAACATTTAAAATAAGATTTAAAAAACGAGAATGCCAAAGAAAATAAGCAAGTTGCTTGAGTTACGCGCCGCTTTTAATGAATGAAGTCTTAGTTGTGCGGTTGTGCATTTTACCTCGTTCCTTTGATGTGTGAATATGACATGTCCGTGTCTCTCTTATATACATTTTCGCGCCCCAACGTTTTCCAAATAATCTTATTCTAACTTCAGTTAACGATATGCGCAAGACGCAGCCGTGATTTGGAAGGCTTGCTATTTTTGTTGGGGCGGAGAAACGTGCGAGTGTCGCGATCATCTCGTATGCGGTTACGCGTGCAAGTTATGAATATGAGCGAAGTTATTATGAGCGCATCTTATTAACCGACTGTCGCATGATTCAAGAGAGTCCGGCAAATGTGCCACAAATAAACACTGTTAGGACTACATCCGGTTTGTTCTCAAGCATTTATAACTTTTATAAAAGCATGCTTTGATATAACATCTGTAATAAAATTCTAAAAATTTGTAATCATATATTGCAGTTTGTAATTATATTGAAATAGAACATTAATAATTCCGTGTGAACTAAAAATCACGGTATAGCAAATATGGATTTTTAATGTTTCCTTTATTACTCAGTATATGGCCAAAGTTGTTTGTTCTTAATGATCGTAACTAAGTTCAGTTTTAGAGCGTCATAAAAACATGACGGTGTATAAAGCATATTCGCACGGACAGAAATTTATCGGCAATTAAAGTGCAGTTAATTTATGGCTGTAATTCCACCCGTTGTTTAATATAATATCGCAGATCAAGTATCTGCACTAGCTGCTTTGTTCTCATTTGCTAAGCATCATTTGACTGTTGCAAGACCAGCTCCACAAGGGCTACAAAGATAACACTTCATGCATTTAATAGTTGCATATGGTAGGTATGCGCACTTTGTTTTAATGATTAATTAAACTTTAATATATAAATGCATGGCTTTTGTAATCTAAAATTAATTGATTTTCGAAAATTAATGATTCCATACGTATTTTAATTGCAATAAATTTGAGTTCATAAAATAAGCAGATTATTTATACGCACATTTAAATATAGGAAATACTATTGTAGCATATTTATTCTCTACAAGTTTCATGTTTATGATATAAGCATGGACATCGAGAGCGCTAGAATAATACGGAGTAGACAGCAAGGTGACATATTAAATCCAACTTGAATGAATTTTCTGTTTAACCACAGACGTGAATTTCCCCTGGGACTAAACAGAGATTTTCATTTCTTGTACGCTACATAAAATATGCTCCGTCTGTTTTTCCGCAATCCGCATATACTGGCTTACTATTTATATGTTTCTTATTACTGCTTATTTCATCTTATTCCCTATGCCTCGCTTCTATTTCAACCGGATTACTTCAAGGTACTAAAGTTCTTCATTACTTTTTTGTTGTTGGATACAAACAAGATATTTTGCACTTCAGTGCAATTGTATGTAAAATAAACTCTAACATTACTAAATGTATCAACCTGAAAATTGCGTGATTATATCTAATGTTTCTTTTCACAGAAAACACACAGAAACAGAAGAAGGAGTAAGGAAAGCTTTGTAGAAACTTAATTAGCTGTAAACTTATTGCATATAATTGTGGTTGATATGTTATCATCGCGACGAAACTATTTCGAATGCATCTGAATTGAAATTATCGCAGTAGGACGACCTGTTGTCGCGAATTTCCTGAACTTATCAAGAGCTGTTTATTTGCACCTGTTCGGGTGACTTCATACTAAGATGCTGAAACGCTCGATTTAAACTGCACTATTGTAACAATTAAGCAAGTAGAAAATAATTCAATTTTGCGTTCTAACGCGGTTGGATGTTTAGCACGAACAAAGTTTTAAATTGAAAGAAATGATTTATGTCTGCTGTTCGGTAGCAATATCCCGGTGCCTCTGAAGTAGAGCAGGGTTGAGTCGCTGCATGGTAAGTAGTATGCGGATTTTTCCCACATCTCGAATACACCAAGCTATTATATTAAATTCGGAATCAAGTCAACTTGCTCTCCAAGCGCATCCACCATCTTTTGCCTTCTCCACGCGTTTGGGGCGAGTCGAACTTGCCAGCAGTGCTTCTATTAGGATAATTTATTGCACCTGTTCGTATTGCTTATGTTTTTTTTATTTATAGCTTGAAGAGATATAAATTCTTGTTGTCTAGATTTTTGGTGAAGAATTTACACACAATTTTATGTTAAATCAATATAGATTTTTTGATTAAAAGAGAATTTTAGTTTAAACGATGTAAATGCAAGTGTTCTTTAAGGTATCGTTCATACTACTTAAATCTTTTTTTACCTTACCGGATGTTCATGTTAGTCATGCTGTCTGTTATATATTCGGTTTGTTTCTGAACATGATAGACATCGTCAAAGCAATAATGTTCAGGTAATGCAAACAGTCTGTAAAATGACAACGTAAATACTCAGGTAAGGTGAGATTTAATTTTCGTGCTGAAAATTATACAAACAACTTACATACGATTATATTTAAAGCAAAAAGTAATAATATAATACCAGTATTAATACTGTGTTTTTGTAGTAATTTTGATTAAGAATTGAATTTGTCGTAGAACGTACTGTTACTCATGTCGACGCTGTATCAGCCGCTCTGGTTAACAGCAGCAATTGGGAGTGGAGGCTTCTGTAAGAATATATATTATTGACTTATCATCAGCAAGATTTGAACTCGTGTCTCCCGGATATATGGTTCGCTGTCGTTGCTACATTCAGACGCCTTACAAATTGAGTTACGGAGTGGATCAAATTTCTGTAGTTAATTCTTAAAATGTTTTATCATAGCCCCTTTAACAGCAATAGAATGTTGCTTCAATTGTGTCTCTGCGAAATAACATTTAAATTGATTTATTATGCACGTATTTTATTTTTAATATACATGAACTTCATCTAAAACTTGACATTGCTGATAATAAATAATTAATCAGTAAGTGTAAAAATCGGATTAAATTAATGTGTTTCACATCACTTCCGCGCAATTTATTCGGAACCCATTAGTAATAAATACCATTAAGTGACATTATATAACTGATATTGATGGACTTTCTAAATCAATATGTATGTGGTATATTTTATTGCACCTCTAGTGTACAGGACGACTTCCAAGTTTTATCTCTTTTTCAGATACATAAACATTTTATGTATTTTTTACAGTTTCTCTAAAGTCAGGTAACTTTACAGCCTTCTAAATTCCAAGATAAAATATCCTTCGGCGACTTAAAAGATATTTATTTACCAAAGTTAATTCTATTAGAAAGTGTGATAGAACGAGATATAATGTTGATATGAAAAGTATATGATATTTTATAAATAACTATGTAACCTAACATGTATGTAATGGCTTAACAGAGGCATTTTGATCAAATCGTCCGAAACATATGCGATCGTCATTGTTTTCGAATTTGTGCAAATATCTTGTCGGCAGCGTATATACACATGCATATTGATACCACACCATCGATACTGGGTGCGTTAATCGGGCTAGGTGCTATTAAAAGAGAATTATTTCCACATTTCAGCCAGACTGTGCTAGGATGGCGCGTGTGCATGCGGTTGGACAAACGCTACAAAGCCGGAAATAGAATCGAATTAACAAACGAATGGCTAAACCATCGCACATAAATATTAATTTGCAAAAAGTTGGAATATATTGATGCAATAATTTAGCACTTTATAAATCTGCCCCTCATTTTAATGCATTTATGATCAACAAACTGAATAAATGTAGGCTATTTCAGGAACCAATATTTATTTTTGAGAAAATTTTAATGTGAGCATCAACCAGTGTTAAGTGCATTTGCATCATTACCACATGAATCCACTCAATGCTTTTAACGAACACGGTTTGCTGAGAGAGATAGTGTGAAAATTGCAGGATGAAATAATCATTCAATAATGAGAAAACCAGATAGACAATATTCGTATTTATAGTACCAACAATGTCACGTTGTTGATCAAGGCAACTTGTATTCAATGCACACTTTCCGTCATTTACATAAACAAGTTTCGTATTGAATTATGCTGAAATGTGTGTCCGCAATAATTCATAGGACGAGGCAAAATATTGTTTTTGTGCATGCCCGAACTAATTGTTTCTCACACCTCGCTCAAAATGTATACATTAAATTGAAAATAACCATAATAAAATATTTATTTAAAGGCGATAATAAGTAATTTATTAGTGTATGATTTTTGAAAGTTTGCAGCATAAAACAATAAAGATTCAACAATATATTTTGTAATAGACTGTATAGTAGTCAAGCCTAAATTATGAATTGTGTATATAAAATGACCCTGAAACAAATCATCGCGACACAACAAAACTGCTATAATGTAATAAATTTTTATATCGGATGTGTAGATGGTACAGAGAGACACATCTATTATGTAAAACAAACGTGGTTAAATGTTTAACGTCGCGTTGTGAATATTTTTCAACATTTCATTAATCACTGCTTCACAGTACTTCATATGCATATTAAAAATGCTTTCCCAGAAATCATTTATCAAAAAGATAAATGATACCTGTGAAAGAATAAATTCTTTCGGGAATTAATTTCATTATTTAAACGCTAAATAATACATTTTATTCATCAATATCAATTTGTAGAATGTACTATCAATACCATTGCTATTATTAACAAGCTCGCAGTTATCTATTAGGATAATTACATTGCTAGTTGCAAATAAACAAATTGAGTCTACTTGTACGCAAAATCGTAGAGAACCACTTACGAGAACCACTCATGCACAAATATAAAGGAAGTATTTCAACTTTCAGATTGATTGGCATAATTGAAATTTTATGTAAAATTATATTAGATTTCGGGATAATTTAAAAGTATGCTGACCAAATAATGTTTTCACAAATTTATAGAAGTCACAAATAAATCAAGTATACATAACAACTACATTCAAATTATATGTATTAAGCTATCCAATTTCGTATTTTATATATATTTTATTTATCATTGTACTGTATTATTGCGAGAAAACAAGAGATGGCATGCAACTAAACTAATACGTTGGGTTCTCTTAACATCCCTCAAAGAATCAAAGTACTTGTTAAATTATTATATTGCACATTATTCTTGTTTTATACCATTGAAATCAAATGCCATTCATATCTAGCTTCCTGTTTTAACAATAATTTAATTTATTTTTAATTTCAATTTTTTTGTTTGAGCATACAACAACCATTACGAATACGGACACCGTACTTGCTCTCCTCTACTTTATTATACTGCATCAACTACTAGGGTTATTAGCAGTTATTGGGACTGAATTTTGTGAGATTATATATTATATTGAATATATCCCCAGCAGAGTGTGCTACGAAGCGGGGCAATAATTCAATTATCACAAAATTTTCGCAATTTAATTAATTTTCCCAAAAAGTTAATTAGATTTAATTGTAGTCCCATTGTCTATCCCACTAACATTTGTGATAATGCTAATTGAATCTATGCTGAGCTTCGAGTACTTATAGGGAAAGCGACAAGATCTTGTACGAAACCGCCCAAACAAGGCAAGATTCGTTCGCTCTCACACTCTATGGCCACTATTCCTTAGCCCATTATTGTCCTCACCACTAATCCAAGCCGCAATAAAGTTGCGACTACAAATACTGGAAGTAAATAGAAAATCAGACCTAGGGTGGCTAAAAGCAAGCAGTTGTAACGTCTTAAAGATTTCCACTTGATCGCGCATTGCACCCCTGTTCAGATTGTGGCGTTACGACCAAGAGCAATTGTATTCCTGCAACAGCACGCAAGAATACATGCAACTAGAAAAACGTTGTGTAGTAGGTTTCTAGACATGTGGATATAGTAAATACAACACAGCTAGAAATGGGAAAGTGAAAAAGCGATATGAAGAAATGTTTCATAAATCTTTTTAATTTTCCATAACTGTTTGGTATGTAACAGCAGCACATAGAGGGTAGTTCCGGATGATATTTCCATTTTAGTGTCGTTCCTACATCCGACAAGCTTTTGGGTCATAAAGAAAATGCACCCCTGCACATCCAATGTACACTAAATTTGGGGAACTACGAAATGTTTTCCGAATTCATTAAATGTTCATAGGAATTGTTTTTAAAAATGCATGTCAGTATTTTTATGGGACATACGAGAAATTACAAGATATTAAAGTGGAAATAAAATAATATTTCTTTTCTGATATATGTGAACTTTACCTTCTCTACCAGAGTGGGAAAGCCGAATATAAATGCTGCCTAGAGTCTATTCCTCTTATTATAAGCACCCAAATGTTAGAATTTTAGAGTATCGTTGAGTGTGGTTACGAAGTGTTTAATATTCATTACGTTGAATAATTTTCACTATAACGTTTACTAAAATTCACTTAATGGAACGTTCTTCAGTATCATCATCCTGAGGAAGGCAGCATGCCGGTAACGTTCAATTCAGTAAATTTTAGTAAGTGTTATAGTGATATTTTACCAACATAATATTAGAATTTTTCTGATAATTGGGTCATTAAATCATTAAATAGATTTGGGACTTGATTAAGAAGCAATTTTGGATTCTTTCTAAACGTACTGAACGCAATAACATGCTTAGCAGTACTTGAAAACCTACAAACTATTTTAATTGTACCAAGTTATTGTAAGTAAAAAATAATTAAAACCTATAGGTTACATTAAACGGTTGACTTGTTAAATGCTGACAAGTATAAAAGAGCAATGAGCGAGCTTGTAAAATATCGTAGTGCATTATTGTTAACATGTTAGTTTCTCGCCTACGTCAACGTCTTCCTGATGGTGTCGTTAATTCGTGTTTTTGTCGGTAGCGCTTCCACTTTCTGCCTCGCTTGTGAACTTCTTGCTCTGCATATTCCCGCTTGTAAGAAGCGAAACTGTGCATAATCATACAGCATACCAAGTAGCACAGGCGTTTTCTTTAAAAGTGAAAATGTTGTCGGCACGCCACGCCAACGTCGTGGTAGTACCCGAGTCCTGACAACTTGACGTTGACATACTTGTAGTGAACAACGTGCCGACGCTCATGCCAAACACAACATCCACTAGCCTCATAGCAACTGCTTTCATCAGGTTAAAGGGCTGCCATCCTGCAACGTTAAGAAATGCAAACTTGACGTTTCAGCACGTTAATTAAACTATTGTCCTACTAGTACAGTGACTGTATGGAAACAATTAAGGAGAATTAAAATGATTTTCTATTTCGTACTGATGGATTTAACCCAAAGTTAGTCACTCATGTTTTGTTGGAACGTGTACAACGTACATAGAGCAAACGTTAATTAACTTTCAATAATGACCAACTTCCAGTTTATGTGAGCTACAGTCGATGCCACCACTCTTTGAAATAACCTAATAGATATTTGGTGTGCTTAGCATACCATAGAAATATTGGAATTTAAATTCGGTTGAAAAATACAGCTACATAAAAATTAACAATTTGTCTAAAGAGTTAATTGCTTCTTTAAATTTATAACATATTGTTGACCCAGACTCAATGACTTAAATATATATTGCCATTTGTTGTACATCAGCTTGTAACCCTAAATTTGCTTAGATTGTTTTGTCATGTTACTGACAGAACCACCAATCACCATATTGATAGGTAGATATACACGATTTAAGTTACATCTGATATTAATTTATAATTTAAATAAGTAATATTTAGTGATTCTGTGGTTAAATATTGCAAAGTAAGTAAGTATTGCAAATTGAAATTAATTTCTAAATAAACCGACAAAACCTATAATCTTAAAGTACTTAAAATACTCTTCGAATAAAAAGGAGCATATCGACTAATATATCTGCTCATTTAAAAGCAGATTCAAATTTGTTCGCAGATTTCATAAAGATCTATCAGGTAGTAGTGATACTGTGGTTTACCTTCTCATCTAGTGATTTTAAAAGCTTGAAATAAAAGGCTCCTTTAATGAATTTACAATTACACATAATACAATAACTATAAACAAAACCTTTCAATTTTTGCCAACAACATTTTATTATAAAGCTCAAAAATTGTAACAATCACAGCTTTTACTACATTTCACTTCCCGGTGCGCAAAAAATTCAATTTACTGCATATCAAACAGAAATATTACAGCTTAAACTTGTTTCGTAGAAATTGAATTGACGATGGACCGGTGAAAATGTAAAATATCAAGTCTGCGAATGACAGCACTACAATATTACACGTAAAGCAGGCGGCCACCAAAGGATACATGCTTTTGGTTATGTCAAAACTCTATATTTTACCAAGCAAGCCAAAAACTTGTTAAAATGGAAATACACCAGACAGGAGTGACATTCACTTAAGTGTGGTTTGTTTCATGTCTATGACGTGTATATCCATCAAATTAATTGAAATTTCTTCTGTGCGTGTGATCGTAGTAGTTGATCTGATACAATTGTATTATAAATGTCTAAACTTAACCAACATTTGTACTTATTTAATAATATATCCATAGTGATTTTAAGGTTACTTCAATAATCTTGTAATAATGTATTATTAGTTAGTTCCATTTGAGAACTAATAAGGTTAGTATATTCCGTTCAGAGAACAACGTGTGCGTTTATTAATATTCTAGTTTCTAATCTAATTTCTCTAAGCTTATTGATTGTTAATTTTCGTAACATTTTAGAGGAAAATACTATAGAATAATACTTTGTAGATTTAAGTTAGTGAACGCTAAACAATGAGACAATGATGACTCTTTAGTAATTATCGTAAATATTTAGTTAATTGAGAATATTTTAATTAGAATTATACAGCTTAGATTGTCATAAGTCAAATAAAGCTGCTTAGCATCGACCAAACCATACGTTCAGCGGCTAATGACCCAATGCTTGAATCCTTCTGCGTATGATGTATTTTCAAGTGAATGAGTTTAAAAGTATTTTCAATGATTTACGATGATCTTTCTGAGTGTGAACACTTAGAGCTGTATGACTCGCACCTCCCAATCCAAGAGAATGTCTAACTTTAGCTTTGAGTTAAAGTTAATATCTCGTTGGTTTAAGCGACTGATACTTTAATACACAATATGCAGAAATAGCGAATTTACTCTGGACGGAAAAAAGTTTCAGCTGCACTGCCAGTTAGGTGGGTATATAAAACTGCAGAATAGCTTTGCATTGCGGATATAGTCGTACATCATTGCAGAATCATAAGCACATATGTGCACCACTCGTTTTGTTCCGTTTCGGCAATCGTAAATCTATCATACTGAAAGCCACCACGCCATCTTCCCTTTCACGGTTGTTCCTTTCCTTCCTTTGCACTGTTGCATCCTGTGTACGACGTTAAGACACTGAGAATATGCAATCTTAGATCCTGCTGCACAGCTCTTATTTTGTTTTAGCAAAAAACGGCATTATTTCCCACAGATTAAATAAAATAAGAAACTATTTTTTATAGACTATCTCTTAATTTTTTGTTCTAATTTTTTAAAGTGTTTTAGCAGTCTTATATACAAAAGAGAAAATCACTGTTTACTGTTTTTAAAGAATTGAGAAGATTTTGTATGATTTTAATTAAGTCTTAGTATTATATCCAAAATGTGTGTCATGTTTATTGATCTATAGATGTATTAAAGCAAATAGATTACTTGATATTGAATTGTAGTCCTTCTTTGTATCCCTTTATGCGTACTAATATAATTTCAGAATTATGGTTTTAATTAGCAATTTGAAGAGAAACAATTTCACGCGCTAAAATTCAAATTATATCTCACCCTCTTTGTGTTGTCAGATTTGACATTTTGTGTGAAGGGTGTTATTGTTGGCCAATGCAAGAATTCCAAGATGCTACCCACAGAGCGTATTACTAGTTTAGAGTAATCTAAAACAACCCCTAACGCAAGCTTTTGGAATACTACATGTCATTCCTACGACTGCAGATTAATTTTCTGATAACCACAAATAAAATTGAAACAGTAATACACTTTTAAGATACTTTTAGAATATGATATTTTTAGGAATTGAAAATTATTTTTTACTCGGAAAACCGATATCTTGTTGTGTTTCGTTTCATATTTCTCTTTGCAAATACCTTCCCTTGGATCCTCCTTAGTTGCTTACATTTTTCATTCAACCTAACTCCTCTATTTTCAATTATTTTCCTTCGCACAGACAGACGCAGAGCGTACCAGGAGAATTGGACATGCAGTGCACAGATATATTTTATAACGAATGCATTACAGGCGAGCGCCTGAGTTCTTTAAGAAAAGAATAAGCACGGCGAACCCTCACTTCAATTATACAACGTACGCTGCGTATTTGCGGGCGGATTGTGCACCAGGGGCCACCGCACGTAAAACCAAGAGGGGTCGTTCAACACGCGGTTGTTTTCCCAGGACAACGCGCACTTCTGCCGCTTATTTTTTTATGCGCCTGTGTTTACGCTTCTTCTCCCTAAGTGCTTGCAAGGATCTTAGCCATGTTGCGAAAAATGTGCACCTTGCACCTGATGACCGCACAAATGCAATGAGAAATAATCTGCTTTAAGTTTCTTATATAAAGCATATCCAACAGAAATAAGTAGGTCTCTAGAGAAGTTTATTAAATACACCGAAAGGTGGTGCACTAATTTTAAGATAATTTCAAGTCTGGCCAAATGTAAACAGTTTTTTTTTTTTTTTAATTTCACGTGTTTCTCCAGGGAGCTGTAAAAGAAGTTAATAGCATTACACGGTCGGGTTAATTAAATTTTTTGTTGCCAGGAGTGTCTGAGAATAATTTGCACTCAATTAGTCTGCAATTCTTCAAAAGAGAACAAGTTTATTAAAGATTTAAAGTAATTTTCTTTCTTGCTTAAAAAATACACGCCTTTCTGGTAAATCTAGGTAAATCTGAAAACGGTAAAAATAATTGCAATAAATTGCAGGTAATGTGCAATGTGTTTTACAGTCATTTAAAATACACCCGTAAATCTCTCCAAACCTGCATGATTTTATAACCATAAAGAAAAGTTATGTGTTTGCGCAGCCATTTAGACATTCTAGCATTTTAGCATTACAAAAGATTGTTATTTATACTATTACTGCACTTAAAATGAGTTGTTGGTTTACCTTATAATTTGAAAACACAATTTTCCAGGATATTATATGTTTAGGTTATGAGCAATTAGCATTTATTTCTTTGCGAAATATCAACAATACGCCTGTTTATTATTGGCAGATAATTTAGCAATACCTACTTTCAACAGTTGTGATATTCTTACAAGCAATAATTTCACAACACATTGCTGAATGTATGCCAAGAATTACTAACTACATGATGACATTCTTCTAGTACTCACACCCGGTGCATCTGACATAAGTACTCATGGTGTGCGCTGTGACCGGTATGTGGAGCCAGTTGGTGCTTAATGCAGGTGTTTACGACAGCAGACTTAATGTTTGTTGTTATTACCGGACTCGACTCACGATATTGCTCACATTCATCTTGCATTAAATATTCATGTGAATACTTACGTGTTGCCGGTGTTTGCTAGCATGCTCTGGCTGCATTCGCACATATTCTATCGCTGAAGCACCGTGCACTTAACGCACGCTTCTGGTAAGTGTCAGGAAATTTCTTCATGCGAGCTAAGTTGTCTTTACTGAAGTTTGGAAGAAGAGAGAAGTTATGCGGTGTTTGCAGCAGTAAGGAGGTTGTAAACTTTATCTGCAAATATCCAACTAAATAGTTTATAAATCATCGTGTTTTCGTAATCCATTTTCTTGTTTTGGCACACCTCAAATTCTAAACCGCGCTAAATAAAGTTAATTTAAGCGTAAGCACAGGAATCCAAACATACTGACATAGTAGAGAATAAAAAAGGATTAATCTCACACACCAACACGTTTGTTTTGGTTTTAATTTGCTATTTTCATATTCATTATAAATATTTATATTTCTTAAAAAATAAAACAAAACTCCTAAGAGAAAAATTTCTAATAAATCAAATTTAATTTGCAATGGTAGTGCTAGTGCTGCTTAAGAAGGAAACAAAGAATTTTCGAGTTTGAGAGAATGGAAAACAAAACTTCTTTAATATTCGTTAATTAATACAATTGTAATAAATGGTCAATTATTACTCAGTATTGTTTAAAATAATAATGTGATAAAAGTAATATACCTAATGAAGTGATATTCAAAGAAGTGAATTAACTATTATTAACAATGTAAATTTTATTCTGTATTTCTCCGTTCAAAATAAATTCACCATTCAGTTGTTAAATTGTTACTTGGATGTCTAAAAAGGGCAAGTACAATTCATTAACTCCAATCTGTCAATCAAGATGAACATTGCTTTGGTTCTAAGTAATACCTCATTGCAATAAACCAATGCAGTATTCTAAATAGTAACGTGATAAAAGACAAAGAACTACGTCTTGCTCTATCAGCCGTTATTTATTACAATGATGCTTATCATTAATAAAACAAATGAGCCTAATTAATTTATGCGTTTTTAATCTCGTCGGAATATTGAAGTCAGAGGCATTTGTGAATGCCGATAACATATGTAGGAGGTCATTCTACAGTTGACTTCCACGGAGATATTTTTTATTAATGAGATCAGCCGTCAGGTCATCTAGAATAAATCTGAATCAAACAAATCAATAAAGAGCTTTAGCCTTAGCATGACGCTTGACAATTTGAGTAATTGAAGATAAATGCATTGCAATTGATTTACAACATATGTAACCGGATAATTTGATTTGATTAGTTCAGCAAGTAATTAATAGTCAATGTCTGCAGATATAAATTATACCAAAGAGTTTTGCAACAAAGTTGGCTCATTAAAAATTGGCACTGTTGACAGTTTTAAAGCATTCCTGGGTGAAAAAAGTATGCAAACTTTCAAGTCTCAGTTAACTGTGAACAGTCCACGGAGTGTTGCAAGGTTAAGTCATATTGTGTAAATTTCATATTTACTATGACCACCTTACTTGTACTTATACAACAAGTAAATCGTAATTTCAAAGGACTATATAAAATAAATCGCGGACAAAATTTTAAAACGAATTTTAAACCTTACTGTAGTTTTGCTCGATTTAATTGTTTAATGATCCGCTACCGAATTTAATGACGGTGCACTCGAAATGACTCTCATGCGTTGCGTCGCCGTCGCTTTAAGCGCACTTTTCATCCATTAACTCTCTCGCTTTGTTTCTTCTTCTCCGCTTGCAGGCGCACCAGACATTCTTGTCCATTGAGCGCCAGCTCGCAGGCAGACGGCACAAAATTACACATGTTGTCAGTCACTTGTGCAATTATTTTGAACCGAAAAATCAAGCGGCCGCAACAAAGTCGCTAGAGTTAGATTATCATGAAGGCTCATTTCCCATGATCTTGATCTTGGTTATTAGCGTGAGCTTTACTCAGAACTTTGTCTGCCACCGTTCGTCGCCATAGTTGTTTAATAGCAAACAATGAGAGTTCTGTTTGGTGCCACCCGGGTTTCGTTTTGTGAAACATATTTTTAACTAGAGCGATGCTAATCACCACAGTTTAAAGTTTTGACTCTCGCAGTTGGGCATCATAAATATTGAAATAGTTTTCTTTGTTCATGTTGCTTTTCCGGTGTTAGTACAGGCCAAATTAGTTAGGAAACGTACATCATGTAGAATTTATATGTAATTTTGTACAAAAAGATTAGGTTAGGTTTAAGACTTGGTAGAGATTAGTAGTTATTTGGAAAACTAACAAAATTAAACAAATAAATTCAATGGTATATTGCTGATCTTGTATTGTTCTGCTCTCAGAAAATGTAAAGAACGGTCCTCTTGAACGTACCGAAGAAATCACGCATAGCCTATGGGAATGTGCATGTTTGATCGCCTAAGTTTTCAGAAACCTTACCCAATTAAATTGATGCCTTCCGACTAAAGAGGAATTTTTTAAAATTAATTACACTCTCACCATCCATGGGCTACTGAGGATAATTATGCCAAATTTCACTATGATTTCTCCTCTATACATTCCCATCCTATCTCAACCACCAACACGTTAGATCAGCTGGGTGGATCAGATCAGCCGAGCCCAAGAGCGGGCTTCCTCTCTTCCTCACTCGACGACGCGATTGACTCAACTTTTGCACTGCAGGTAGCTTAAGACATGGCATGACACATTCAGGCATTATTGCGATATAAATTTGGCAAATGTCCGATGTGTAACATATTATTCATCAGAAAAAATGTCGTTAAAATATAATTCCAAGAAGAACGCATCAAATAAGGGAGAAACAATGAGGTAACATTAAAATTACATTGGTGTTCAAGCCATAATGACGTAATAAATCTTGCATATCCTTACTAATCCAGCAGCGGATCAATTTCGACCTGATAGATGTAAGATCTTGGCATTACTGCAATATTATTGCGATGTGCTCTACTTACCTCATGTCATGTACCCATATCCAATCTCGGGAAAACTAATACTATCAGATTTCCCATGGGTCGCTGGAAGAGACTTGATGCACTCGACACTATCGCACGTATTTCCTCTAACTTGCCATTTTGCGCTTCATACAACCTTTGTTATTACTTAGAAATAGACCCAGCCATTCCAACAATGTGTATTATGTTGTGTACCTAAATATCATCCAATGATTCATTTATTGACATGATAAGACAACTATCAATTGCTTTTCTCTCACGCCTCTTATCTTTAATATCAACAATACAGTGTTTCCCATATTTATTTAAGCTTTCTTTCTCATAGAAGTAGCTGAAATTTATAGGAACAGTCTAGTTAACAGATGTCACACTGTACACACGCATTCGTACTTTCAACAAAACCTTGATGCCTATAGTGAAATAGGTACTTGTGCTTTCATATTTATTTTCGATTGCCTCAAATGATCATTGCATGAGAATGGGATAGGTCTGATATCTCTGACATCCTGAATGCTTCTAAATACCACACGAAACTAGTTGTTAGTAGGCACTTGAACACAATCCCAGCGGTCAAAATCACAAAAAGCTATGAAAATGTGCATGAATACACTATCAATAGACACGAAAATTAGGGTCTATGTACTGAAGGGTCTTTTCTAAGTCGCATTCAAAGAAAAACACTCGAAATCGCTTGCGGGCGTATGGCATGCGGATAAGTACTAGAGAATCCAACAGGCTAACAATAATAACACACGCGTTACAACAATGCCGTTTTATGAAGCTTAGCAAACTTTTATTCAGAAATACTTAGGAGAAGAAGAATATATAAGTATTTTACTATTTGCTCCGAGTTTTAATGAGAATAATAAAGTTGAGTGAATTTCACAAAAAATGTAGGATAATTAAGCTTTCTAGAAACAATTTTAATACATATTTTGACTTGATTGGTTTATGAAAACAATTTTCTCTACCACAACTAGTAAATATATTTAGCTCCTAACTTCTGTTTACAGATTCATAAATTAGGTATTTAGAATCTAAATATGAAGTGTCTTGCTTCTCAGAATATAAATTCTCACTGTACTCAGAAGTACGGGAATAAACACATTTTATGTGAATATGTATTCAAATATATCATTATTTTTTCCAGTTTTGTTGTTATTTTTGTAATGAAGTTTATCTACAATTTAGCTTAGTTTGTGCAAACAAACAAAACTATTTTTCCAAATTAATATTTATTACAACAAAATTTTTACTTAATTCATACTTCAAAGTGTGCAATAAATTTAAACCTAAGCTAGTATTTTCATCAAATTTTATTCACATTGTACTAATTTGAATGTAGTAAGTTACTATTCTTTTTTACTATATTTGGCTTTTAGCACTGCTTAGCAAGTCAACCAGATAGAACAATGCAAATACAATTCAGTTAGATTTAGATAAGAAGGGTTATGTTTGTAGCATGCACAGTAACGAGCAAAACCATTAGAACATTTCTTGTCTCTGCCAATGTTACCCACACCATTCCTAAACATTTACTACATCTACAGCAGTATTTGCATTTCTATAAACATTACTAGTTTTGATAAATGAAATGTTTTATCTTGCAAAGAAGGGCTTCCAAATCACTCATAGCAAGGATCTAGTAAAAGCTCAAGTATCTAACCTCTAAGCCAAGCACTCAGCATCCGACAAAGTTGAAAGGGTTTTAAATGCGTCGATTAGTCTATCGTAAAAGTATACCAATCTAGATTCGCTTTAACAGCATTACACTTTCAAGTAGTTATCTGAACTTTCTTGTTTGACATAAAACCGGTGCACTACTAATATAACCGACATACATTTGTTTTACCCTTGGATAGACTTCGATTTTAGAGCATGTAATGATGCTGAATCTTATTGTGGTCAATCAATTATAAAATAACCAAACCTATTGAATCAAGAATCTTAAGCGCTCTCTGTATTCCTAAATCACAAACTGTGTGCAAAAATGGTGGCATTAATTACTTCTGACTGAAAATTAGGAAATTTTCAATTTGCAGTTACGAATTAGGAATTCCTGAAAATTATACACCAGTATAATGACGTGCGCGCGAGGTGTGAGGAGACTAACGCGTTAATAAACTGACGCGACGCGTCGACATGAGGATAGCGAGAAGAGAAATAATAATCACCGGAGCGTACGAAATATAATTTAAAGTTGGTTGGGATACTCGCAATATACTCGCCACAAGTGCAAAAGCTCGCGTCGGAGTGCAAACAAAGGAACGTGTTCAAATGAACGCAAACAACACATCGGGGCAATATTTCGGTTGCTACATCGAGGTGTAAATAAATTTTAAAGTTGGTAATTACATGATTCTACCACCGATTCTACAGCAGCTATTTATTAGTTTTGATACAAATAAATGTCACAATAATTTCTAGTCGTACGTCTTGATGAAATCGGATTCTATTTTTACAGATATATCTCGACGAGCAAGAATAGCTTGAGCAATAAAAGATAAAAATCAATAATGGCAGAGCATTCCAAACATAGATGCCTGTTGTGTATGTGCATCGCAGGTGTTTAATAGGTGAAATATTCTCATCACAGGTTTGGCCATCATTGCACGCATGAACAGTCTGTAAACTCGTCATGAAATATTTCAACGCTTGCATACAGATATCTCATCAGATTTATGCGTCGGTGGGAGTAGTCTGCATGTAAATCTCGTAATGCATGCGTACGCTTGTGTGATTATAACCGCGGCCATAATTTCACATTCTGGCAGTTTATTTTAATCAGATTGCATCGGCGTCGTTTTAATTATTAATTAGCGGAATTGGCAAAGTTGCTCGTGATGATACGACTGCAACACTGTTTTTAATGCGCGCGCATTGCATTTACGATCATCGTGAATGTTAATTAGCCTCGATGAGCGCTATTAATTTAATCTTGCTGCGAACGGATTTTGCTCGATTTTATCTTGTTATCTATAGTCGTGTTGGCGGTCCGTAAAGCCTGTTCCGCGCGACCGCTAAATGCGCTCCTTCGACGGTAAAATATGAAAATCCTCAGATGTCAAAATGTGCACTTTGTTTGCTAAATTGCAATGTGCTTTGAAAAACCATAGCAGTTTGGTGATGGGATGTTTCGCCAGCAATATATTAATGCTAATGCATTATGAAAGAATAATTAAAAGTTTATTCATTATACAGAAGCAATCCATCATTTTGTTCCTTACTCTGACGCATAATAATTTATTAGTCGGCCACGTTGAATGCAACGTTTGGTAAACCGAAATAATGACCTGCGCGCATCGTTGACTCGTTAATTCTTTTCTCTTTCAAGACATCGTGCTCTACCATGAAAAATGCTGTTTTGTTTTGCGTAGCTTGCTTCGGTCTTTTTTCATCGTGTCGGATTCGGTATGATATTACACTTGCCGTCTATGGTGCTTTTATGCGACAGGCGCTGGCGCCGGAATATTTTAGCACCGAAAATTACCGACCCCCGGCTGGTCACTCACCACGATTTATTAGTCTCGACATACAAGTGGCAACGTATCGTCTTGCGTTGACTTCAATTCGCCTCCATGCACATTTCTAAGCTCGTCTGGAAGTTGGACTATTCGGCAAACGAGGGAAAAAGTTCTTGCGTTACACCCTGGCGTCTAGGACAGCACGAGGGATAGTAAAGATGTAGCTTATGCACTTGTCCAGTGCAGCACTTTACTACTACTATGTTGCTATTTCACTACTGACCAGTGATGCATTACACCAAATGTATCCAAAACGTAGAAAATGTCGTAGAAAGTTTCAATCCATCTATCTACGAATCTAGATCGATTCAGAATCCATCCACCAGCTAGACATTGGCCCAAATCACTTGTGAACTGTCGAGGGTCGACCAGCGAACCCTTCGTCGCCTTCTCACCGTTTGCTGCGTGGCGCTTCCTTGGCCTTGCGCTTTGTCTTGTAGACTGGCCGCCTGTCGATTAAGTCAGCCCCTAAGGCGACAGAAATGAAAGTTTATCAAACGCCTCGTATCTTGGCACAGTCGCCCTCGATCGCAAGAATTGCATGGATCGGGCGAAGAGACAGCTCTTAATGCCCTTGATATTAGCTACTCAATACACTCCCGACTTCTGTAACTTTACCAGTGGACATGCCACATCTCCTTATCTTTACCATCTGCTTTCGAGAAGGTTTCAAATTTCAAAAAAATAATTCACACTTTTCATTGTATGCACTTGTTATTAAAAGCATGATACATTTTAAGAATGAGTAAATCTTTAAAACTATTGATTTAAATTTGCACATCAAATATTTATTTGAGCGATTACAACGCTCTACCACTTTATTTGATACGCTTTGATGGTAGATTATAAGACGGTATATTATGTTAACTTAACTAATATTATATCAAAGCTACCACTGCTCAGAAAGTGAGCTTTGATCATCACTACGATATAATGCAAATATCTACTTTACTGGTTATATTATGCGTTCAATATAACTTTTTGCCAATATTAAATTGCAAATCCGCTTCATTCACGAACACTTTTAAAATCCTGCATTCTTTTCTCTTGCTTTTCTGCCACGTCGTGTCGGCGAGTTCTTTATCTCTTCTTGGCGATAAGTAGCTCTCGTTTGCAATTTTGTCCGTTCGCACTTCTTCACACATTTTCCGCGGCAAGCCTGCGCCTGAAGAAGCGTAAGCGACATCTTTCTGTGCATAAACCCCTTAATTAGAATTCCATTTTGCGTATTATCGTGAAGAGGGCGACTCGACTGGCGACGCTTGCGCTATCAGTACTGAACCTAAATTATTCTTTCACTTTGTTCTTTGCCTTGTAAAAAAAAAAAAAACTACCTAACACATACATAACTTTAGATTAGTACAGCGAGGTATGGGCATAAAACAACGCGTGTTCTGAAATATCATCTACAGTTTGTAATCGTGAAATTTGATGAGTTCTTTAGTGCTATAAAAAGTATTTAATGATTGCAAGATATTTTATGTTCCGAAAACTAGTTTATTTACCTCAGCCAGCATTTAAAACAAAAATTCTCGGTATCGCACCACATTATCTCTTCGTTTATCATCATTATGTCCATTTTGTATATCCCGAAATTTACATCAGTGCCACACGGAGAATATCCATCTCTGTTTTATCCAAGAACGGACTTACCCAAGCTTAATGCTGCTTGATTAGCTCCGGTCGTAAGGGACACAACTTATCGACATGCTCGTCTCGTCATGTCGTCTGGTCGATTCACGCGTTGATAGCAATCCTAAGATGAGAGATTGATATCAGCCTGCCGTCTAATATAACGACCGAAATGCATATAATTATGGTAATGAAATGGCAAATGGTTGACAGTAATGAGTCTTTGAGGGATGGTTTTTTTGCGAACATTTTGTTCCAACACTCATCGGAACACACAGATATAATGTATTACCATGTAATTTATTCGAAACCTTTTCATATCACGACCCAGCAGAGCGAAACAAAACAACGTGTAAGATATAAACATCCCATAAACACGTTGCCAACAAGTTCTTATCTGTCTGTCCTCATCTTGCATCAATTTCTTTACAGACGTGTGCATATCGAATAAATTTCTTCGAACTGGTTTTATTTTAAAAGATTGTACTTTTTAAATGATATTAATGGTTGGCCATGTTAAATGGTCGTTAACAAATTATAGTATGTAAAGTCTTGATTTAAATCTTATGAGTAAGGTAATTCTGTTCCAGGTGATGTTGTACAGCCATTTAATATTACTTGCAAGTGGATTTTCTGAAATTCAATTACAGAACTACTATCACCAAAAGTTAAACTAGCGAAAATATTCGGTAGACAATTGGTTATCTTAAATCGAAATAATAACACTCAACAACATATTCTTGTATTTAAATTTTAATTAATAGTAGATTAATTGTCAATACAATGCATAATAATTAAATGCTTTAATGTAAATTGTGTAATGAATTTTGCCCGCATTTGTTTATGCATGAGTAAAACGGGTGTAATTTATTGGCAAACAATGAATAAATTATTCAGACTGAAAATTGAATAAGCCCGAACATGGTTTGTGGCGACTGGTTGATTGCAGGTCAGTTCGTTGCTGAAATACACGTCTTGTTTTCACTCCCTACGCAATTTGGCCACCATTGCATTTCCATCCCGTCGTTAACTTTGGCTGATATCCGTCGTTAGTTCATCTCGAATGCTAGTCGACGTGTTGTTAGTTGTTGCAAGGTAAGACTCATGCAACGCATCGGGAAATGCTAATTAGACCTCACAGGCGTTGATTGGAGCTTGCAGGTCATTCGACTTGATCATTATCGCGCTCACAGCTTTGCACCTCTGTTTTGCACTCACATTCATACAAGTATCACGGTGAAATAAAATATTTATGAGGAGATATTTATATAACCATCGATATTTTACACCAATTTCAACATTGATCAGGTCTGTCTTTAAGATTATATATTCTCCAAGGAAAGGAAAACCTTCAAATAAGATTGGATGTTTATTGGTGAAATTGGTTTCATTTACATTAAAATTTCTAGAGGCACAGTTAAAATAAATAATTACGGCTGTTGTGAACAGATAAATAGTAGTAATAGTGGTGTCACTGTCATGAGAATATTAATCTTCCTACAGGATGTAGGCAGTGCGCTGACTTTTTCAAAGGAAACACTGCAATAGATTATTTCCAAATCACTTGGTGTACGCAGAAACAACACGTCGGAATACGGAATATGTAAGCAACAGTTGCAAGAAAATTTATTGTGAATCGAAATTCCATTACTGCAAACCCATACGCATACGCGTGAAATGCAAATGCTTAGCCAGCCTCACCTCGAGTGCATGCACTGAGTACCCACATGCACTTCTAAACAGAGACATCTACCATTTGTCAATTACAGCAATTAACACAATAAGAGATATGTTAGCTTGTAAACGAGTCAGAGCAGATAAAATCGACTCTAATTAAATGCAATGGCTGAGGTGCAAACGAAAAATGTAACTGAATTAACTACTTCATTCAAATCAATTCAACTGTAAATATATAGACATTAAACTTGCCATTCATACACGACAAAAATAAGCAATCAGGTGTGGTTGAGTAACTTAATAATCAGGAAGTGGTTCTATTTGGTTTCGAGTGAAGTTAAGTGTTTGCTAGGATAATTAATCAAAGCAAAAAAGATATTTATAGAGTATAGTTTAAAAGCTTGTCAATTAAAACAAGGTTTAAATTTATGTTCGCCAATTCGGATAAGCTTGAATGCGCAGTTGTGCTACCTGTGCTTTGAAAATAACTCAAGTCATATTTTATTATGCTTTAGCCTGCGATCATCAAACATAAATACATAAATGACTTGCAAATAAAATGTTAGTATGTTATATGAGCATACAACTTGAGTTTACTTTGTTAGTTTCACAATTTTACGCGATTTACATACCTGAACCAGGTCTAAGCATTTTATTTGTTTTACGGTTGCAAACGGAATAAACATGCGCCATTTTAAAATTAGCAGATCACACATGCAAATCTATCAGTATTTTACATGTTTCACTTACTCTTCTGTAATAAATACAGGAAAATAGAATATGCTAATGACAGACGTTCAAATCCTGCTAGGGATATATTCAATATAATATATTATCAATCCCAATAACTGTTAATAATCCTAGTAGTTGTTGCAGTATAATGGAATGAAAGGCAAGTACGGTATCCGTCATGGTTGCAGTACGCTCCAAAAATACCAAAAAAATGAACATAACTAGCAATTGATGGGATTTTATATGTTGTGTTGCAACACCTTGTTGTTGATAAAAGAAGCCAATCAAATTCAATTAGTAACTAATTCAAACTTACACCATTCATTACATACAGCATGTACTAGTAATTCGAATCTCCTTTTAGATTAGTAATGCATGAGCAATACACAACACAATCAATTGTATACTTTGCAAATCGTTTTTTAACTTGTGCTTTAAAATACCCAAACACGGCAAAGCAGCATACTGCAGACGCATGTATTGCAATTCCCTTCCCATGCGTGATGCGTACACCTCGCGTGCTACTCGCTCGCGAAGCCTAATTAGAAAGTGCCAATCGTGGGTGCGTTTTTGTTTATGTGCACGCGTCGAACGTTCGCCCGTGCACTGTTATTAACTTGTTCCACCCACTGCCAGCTGCATATCACATACACGTGTCTCGTGTGGTGCACGCATGCGTGCATTCGGGCTCTCATTCAATGCCCATTATGTAGACGCCATACAAAGATTCTCGTCGAGTTGATGCCAAAGGCGCTCATATGCGAGCGCGAGTATATCGAATTTTATTCACGGCTTAGTGAGCGCCGAGCCACAATGAATTGTGTGTCGCATCGTCGTCGTTTTGGCGATTCATACAAAGAGCGGTGCTATTCCTTGATATCAAACACTCGCCAATATTAGGCGAATGTGTATGCATAGTGCGCAGCTGTCCGGATGGGCGTTAACATGAATTCGATGCGCTGGAAATAGTTGGCAAATGTAGCTCAAGTTGAGAGTGTGTGTGAAGCTATTAGCGGACTCATATTGCATCTGTTAGGGGCGCACTTTGTCAGAATTGTATTAATCGACTTTGATATATGTTACAATACGCCGAGTTATTATAAGATTAAACAAGGTATACTTAAATCTGAAAGCACATCTCATTAACAAAAATGTCATCTGGTTCTCCTGAATTTCCGCTAATAGTGAGCGATTTATACTACTAATGAAAGTCAAATTCTTCTAATGGAAGAAACACTCTTTCTTGATCACTATTTCAAATAAGTTGTTTTTGTCTAATGAAACAGATGGCAATTAATAACACTTATTTAAGCTAATGTATCGACATGTTGACGTGATGAACACATTAGTAAAAGCTTACCTCTTATTCTAAATGCCTGTGGTTAGATATTAGACAGTTCTACCACAGATCACGTGCGAGTATTTACGATTTCTACAGCTGCCCACATTGACTTCCATATGTATCATTCGTGCCTTTACATATTTTAAACATCCCATTGAAAGCAACCTTACAAATACAGGGTGTCGGTGCATTGCCTTTAAATTAGTGTAGTACGTGCCTTTGGTGCATTGAGGAGGGTAATCTTCCGCCATAGTGTGTGTCTGCATGTACAATATCTGACATAGTCGTAATATGTGTTAAACTAGAATTTATTTATTTCGTAGATCATGTAATTCATTCAACATTTAGAGACCTCATCGCTTTTGAAACGGCGGGCGGCCGGCCGGCAATGTGTCGCAGGCGATTGCCGGATGTATTAGTTTAGCCCCGGAGTTACGCTCATCCTAGCACACATTGTACCCTGTTCAGCAAATGAATGCCAGCCAATACAAAACATGTTAACTGGGCGTGTAAAACTTTCCAATTGTTGATATTTTAAGGGAATTTTCACTATTAAACGTGCTAGCTTTATATGTACCCCTATATATTACCTCGCGTTTGACTCCAAGACCTTATTCTGATTCAGACAATTACTGATACGAATGAAGGATGAAGTTTTACGATTGTCCATCACTTTAATTCTAAATTATTGCCTAGTGGTTATCGACTTAAATTCAACCTCTATGTGAAGCAACTTTTATGACGTTTTCTTTATGTAAACTTAGATTTATTGTATACTAAGCGTGTAGAAATTAATTGAATTCTAAATCTTTAATTTAATTAATAATATTAAAGTTTTCTAAAATTAGATTTGTTTAATTCCGTTTCACTTGCATGGCTTCTGATGCAAAGCACTCTGACAGTTCTATAAAGCTCGAGCGTTCATTCCTTTCTTGAATTTAGCGGCTCTACGAACGAAGCAAAACGCATTCAGAATCTGAAGGCAGCATGGGCGGTCTCCCTTTTTAAGAAAATTAGAGTAATTTATTCGTCCTTTGCATTACCCAGTTCTTTTAGTTTCGAGAACATAGCTGACATAACATAATAAAAACTTTAGAGACTTTAGTAAAAACCACTACGCTTAAAGTTGCAGAGTGCTAATAAAGAAGAAGGAAAGCAATGCGAATAGAAAGTGAAGAGTCAGCATTAGAATTCGTTATCGGAAAATATTTGCGCTTACACGAGAAAAGTGTCAAAGACTTTAATTTACAGCCGCAGTTCATGCCACGGCCTTCGTTTGAATCATTTGAGCAAATTTCCAGATTTGTTTTATCGAATGAACGAGTCCACGAACTGAATGAGAAAGGATGGCGAAACAGTTTGGGGATAATTAAGTTTGTTAATTAAATTTACCACTTACAAACAGCTCTCCCTTCTTTACTTGTCGTTACATCCGCCACCGCACACCGGAACGAGAACTGCAAAAACAAATCGAGAAGTAATTTCGCGAAACGTCTCACAAACGATGTATTTCAAAGCACAGATTCCAAGAATCCAAACAATTTAAACATGGATTTTTCCGTTACGAATGTTTCTCTTGCAAGTCATATCCGATTAGCCAGAACAACAATAATAATAATAATACTGTCATGTCCAATTTGAACTTAGGAAAGCAAGCTGAAATTTTCATTTCTCTCTTTCAGTGACATGCCTTCTCAGAGCACGCTTGTTTACTGTTAGGACATAAAATTGAAACGAAGACCGCATTTAGGTCTAATGAAAAATCTTTCTTCTTTACCTTGCTTGTTATGTTAATGCAAATACGCCGGTGAGTCTGGAGGCAAAGCAACGTTTCGAACATGTCGAGCGTATTAAACGTGAAATTAATGAACTTCTGCTTCTTGTTCGTGTTTCTCAGCTTGGAGACTGAAGTTTTAATATGAGCTGTCAGACTTATGAATATTTGCTCCCTTGATGTCGTCTCCAACACAAACTGTTAATGAAAATATTTCTTATTGGCAATTACCAGCTTGATTAATGTTACTTGCTAATGTTCGTGTCGTTACCTAGCATATTGATTAATATGCATGCCACCAAGTTCATTTCAAAAACAATACCTCAATTATCCTGAAATAAAGTGGAAGCTGTGAAAAAATAAAATACCAGCCTAAGTCTTATTTAATAGATAGTTTATTTACAATTTATGCATCTTATTTATATGTATAGGATATGTACAAAGGTAAAAACAATATTTAGCTATACCGGGTCATTGTTATTTTTTTTTTTTCGTTGGAAAATACCTTCCAGCAAATACTATCTTCTTTTATATACATAATATACGAATGGTACAACTAATAGACCACATTTAAGTGACAGATTGTCGAATATACTTATTATGTATGCGTACAAAGCCATTTTAACGAATTTACGAATATCACTAGCTAATTTATAGTCAGGGGTTTGTGTCAATTGTTTCGTAATATTAAACATTTCATTGTTATTGTTTAAACACTTGTAAAAACAACAGTTTTGGTAATAGTCAGCCTTCTTAGTTCGATAATAATCTTGTTTGTGTCGATGTGTACGAAATCATTAGTTACATTTGCGCGCTTTGTATTAATAAATTAAAGGTTACTACTTATGCAAAGCACGTCGATTAGGTATTCACGTTTGTTAACATTTACGTTTAAGTAGTGTGAGCATCTTCCATTCCGGTAAGTTTCATTATTGAGGCGGTTGATAATTTAATGGATACATTACATTAGGTAGTATTATCACAGATATTACATCGATAGAAGTCCTAAGCGTTCATGTACGCACGAGGTGTTGAAGCGTAGCGCGGCTGCCGCGTTAACCGAACCGGTGGCGGCGTGGTTGTTGGCGGTGGAGGTGGAATAAAACCAGTATTGCAAATCTCCGTAGCAGCGTAATAACGTTCCGATGGTGGTGGTGGCACGGATGGCGGTTTGGGAAAGAAATTGTGTACCAACGGTGGTGCGCGTGGCGATTGCTGCGGTTGTTGTAGAGGAACCGCATATTCTGGATCTGCAGGTTCCCGGTACAGCGCAGCCTTGTCGCAACCGTTCGGCACCTGTGACTGTCGTGGCGTGGACTTGTATCTGCGGTGCTGAATACATATAAAAGCCACACCACTCAACATTAGCAGAATAATAACGGCGAGAAAACCGACGACAATGCCTAAATATTGGCCCAGTGGAGTGGGTGTATTCACGGCACTCACGAGGTTCTTGTTATTGTCGAATCCGAGAGTTGCAATCTGATCGCGTTGAATTGTATTCTGTTCGTAATCCGCTTCAATCTCCTCTTCTTCCTCTGTAAAATTTCCTGTTACGACTGCAGAGTCAAAGGTGATCTCGCTCAGGAGCATCCATCGGTTGGCAAAGTGCAACTGCAGCTTAACAAACCTACCAACCCGATGATGCAGTTTTATGCTGATGTTGCGCGGCGTCTCGAAGATACGATCTTCCACATAATCGTAAGTAATAGGTTCGCCTTTGTATATTTTCCCACCCACGCTAAACTGCACAGTCGCCGCTGAAAACACTTGCACATCTTTTGTAAACTGATTGTTTGCATAAATGTGTACTGCATTAAACTCGCGCACCTTGTCGAACTCGAACGTGATTTCGATAGGACGACTCTCGCGCGTGTCGTTCTTCCATCCTACCCAACCCTGTTCCTCGTGATTGTAGAGCGGCACTTTGAAGTCTTCTGGTGCGACTTTCCCGTCCGTCAAGTGACCCAGACCGTGACGCAACTTTTCTCCGTCCCAATGTCCATCGTACGCAGTGTCGTAGAACTCCCAATTCTGGCCCTTCTTGTCGCCTTGCGGCATTGAATAACTCACGATTCCATCGGTCCATCTGCATCCGTACAGCTCTACCCGCATGCAGACTGTGCGTTTGTGAAAACTGTAGGGGAAGAACCGAACTTTGCTGGCAATGATGGGAGGGTCAAGTTCACTCTTTCTTTCCAAGTAGGTGTTGATGTTTCCCGTGAGCACTTCCTCGTTGTGTCTGTTTCTATAACGAATCCATTTTGAAAGCCTTGGTCGCCAATACTCCAACATATAATGCTCTGCAAATTCCGCTCCTTGTCCATTGCCAAATCGACCTTGGATTTCAGAAGCAGTAATCATATGCACGCTGCGGAAATCAATCTCCAACCATTCCTTCAACTCAGAGGTTGCGGGCTCTTGTGGACACCAGGCTCCACCATGCAATTCCATTCGCACTCTGCACCAGAAACCAATAAAACACAATTAAACATTAAGAGACACAGGCAAAGAAACAAATCATGTACCTTCCATGCTGTGGGCCCACGTTCAAATGATCGAAGGATGAACTTGCCTTTATATCCTCATCTCTGATGTCGCCCGACTCCATGCCCAGCGGTGCGATGCATTGAGCTGGAAAGACAAATAATTTTTACTCCAGCAATTCTCACAACGTATTTAACAATGGTAGAAGACAAGAAGAAAGCTCGGGGCGACAATTTTTCAAATGTCACTTTGTGTTTGTTCTACAAAGCGGCTAATGAAACTTTTTCTAATATTGGCTTAAATGCAAATAGTCACGCGCGCTTTTATTAGACGCTCTGAGCGTTTGCACAAAAGGTAAACGTTGCCACTAACAACGCACCTAGTGCAAAAACGACACGCCGCCCTTGTGACATGCAAATATCGTGCATCCCTCTTTGCTCGCCTACAACGTGCTCTTTTAACTTTCAACTGAGAATAATTTAGAATACTTACAAGGGTCCATTCCAACTGCTACTGTAATGCAGAGCAGCACCAAGAGCACCGTCTGCATGGCAGTCCAGTTCTCGCCGGTCATAATTAACACGTTTCCTGTCTCCGGAATAATCGACACGATATTCACTTTTTCATCTGCAATAAAAACAAATCTGAATTAGCTCTTACAGTAGTAGAGAAAGTAAGAAATATTTAAGCATCATTTAGTCATCATTAATGACTAAAAGGGTGCATCGTTGCTACGGATGACAAGAACATGAGTTTTGTTATCGCACAGCATTCGCCTGCTTAGAATTGCAGTTGGAACTTCATTATATCCGGAGCGAGCAAAAACCGCACGCAGCCAAGAAACCCTTTTGATCGGGTAACCGTTAATAACTCGCTTTGAGTTCATGCAATCTTCGAAATCGCAGTTTGTGTTTTGAACTACGCTTTACCCAACATTTGTAGATTTGGTACAAAGGCTACTTCCTTCCTAGACGTTCTAATGGTCGTCTATAATGATAAATATTTGTGTTGTTCCCCCGTTTGCCTTTAAGAACGCTTTCGCTCGCAGCATTTTACAATGAAGAGATGTAGAATGCGGGTGCTTTCATTGAAAAATCATAGCCCATCTACTTAAAATCATAATTAGAAATTTTCGACTTAATATACCACCAACGGATGGAAGTAAATCGTGAAACACCCGCGCGTTCTCTTATCTTAAATTATGAGTTTGGTAATATCGCTGAGAACTCTTTATGTCTTGGCGTTGCCGGCTGCGCCCATCGTTGCGCCTTATCAAAATGTGTAATTACGTTCTTAAAAAATCTAATTAACCATGCTTCTGACACCGTCAGCTGTTGGGAACGTACAAAGACCAGGCTTGTTCTCGCAAGAGGATAACGAACGTGCAGGGCAGAGACGTTGCCAAGAATTAAAGCCTCCAATGAAATGAGAAAGATGCTTATCTCTTATATTCGATGAGTGCTTTCAGTGGAAGAACTTTTTATGTGGGTTTATTCACTGCCTAGCGCCTTCAGCCCATATGCAATGGTCAAGAAAAATACATAAAACACGAATTGATTGATGTATTCAAAATCATAGATAGAACCCATGATGGACCACCCTAGCATAAAAACAGTTTTCTTGGTAAACATGAAATTCGTATATTGCACACAAGTAGCATGAGCTTCAACAACCGGTGCAAGACAAGGCATAAACCAGTTAAAATTGGCACTAACTGCGCATTTAACTATTACACCGATATTTACAGTCCCTCGCCTGCTGTCATGTTAACTCTATTAATTTTATGACAATTATATACAGCTGCCTGCCATGGAACGCCTCTAAATGAGTGCGCAACAGAATGAATGACTCCAGCCACTTGCCATGCGCGACTGGTGAAAAACACGCAGCCGCTACCGCAATTGCGAGACAAGCAACCAAGGTGAATTCCGACGCGCGACAATAATTTACGAAGAAGCGGACGCTGAAATGGCATTCCACGGATCAAAGTACTCCTCCTCCTTTGCTTTTCATATGGTTAACACGTGCGAGCGCTTGTCGGTTCCGTCGGGAGCTTGTACGTCCCCACAAGCGCAAAACAAAAACCACGTGCGCAGGAAAAGTAAGCTACCCAACGAGTATTTGCCTACTCATTGCTCACTTTCCACTTTATATTTCACTCATATTTCCGTTTATTTGGTAATTATGTCACGTCGAATTTTATGCGCCTTTGATTCGAGCGTAGCCAAAGACACATGCCCGACAAAGACCCACCGCACTTGGCGGCTTAATTCAGCTCTTTGATAAGTCTGCCCGCAGTATGGGCGGCAGACGGATGGGATTAAGTAAAAAAACAAAATGCAGTCAATGAAGCGTGTATTTTTATCATTCAGTTCGGTCAATTTTCTTTGGTCGGTGTTAATCATCTTGTGGGTTTGAATCCAAATCAAAGTGAAGTTAACTCACGAAAGAAAACAAACTTGAGAGGTTCGTATTAAGAGAATTTATCTAGCGTATTAATTTATCAATGCGTTGCTGGTGTCTGGCATGCCGATAATGAATGAATTTATTTCCTTCCAAACAGATTTAGACTTGCTACTTTGAAGAAAACATGCTCCTACATCATTTCGCCGCTTAATTTAGAAACACACTAGTCAGATCTTGTAAGAACACATAATTGAGTTTCTTAATTAGCTTTCATAAACATGATTAGACAAGAATTTGATAGAAAACTGGAAGCATTGAATTTAACTCACCTACACAAACGACACAACAAATTCAAGTATCATGAATCATGCTAGTTAGTGAAGCATTAAGAATATTCATGACTCTTGGATTGGTGCAATTATTTCATTCCACAAGACCTAAGTGATTGACCCTAGCAATTTGTAGTTTGCTCATGACAATCTACGGCAATCGCACAACACGTTCGTATACCGATTACATATAAATAGATGCACTTGAATGCCAAAGATTATCTCAATGTGATCATCATGACACTTGCGTTTATTTCATTTATAGTTTACGCTTTGTGCTGCCACAGCCTCTTTGGCTGTGATCACCGATGTGTCGCAGCGAAAGATAGATGAGACTGCCAAAGCTCCCCAGTTATCACAAGCCTCTCATCGAACCATTCTTTACCGGTGTACAAAGCAACAAACAATAATAAGCGTGCTCAACGATCGCAAAGAAGGCAAGAAACCAAGCTAGCAGCAACATGCAGCGGAAAATTCTTTATCCAACTAGTACCACCTTCTTTTTCGCCGCTGCCGCCAGAGGCAGGCCTATGTGCTGAATTTATGTGTGTCTGACTGTCGGCCGCGCGGCGTTTGGCGTGCCGCGCGAGCTCACCGATTCAGATCGATAAAGCTTGTTATAAATCTAAGCTACGAGGAGGCGGTCGACCTAACCCGGCTTGCTGTCTGCGAGTCACACTCGTGAAAGAAACGATGGGGATTGCCGTCGAGCACGGAACACTCCAAAAGGGATCCACCAAACAAACAGAAATATACTTTACAATGTATTTGCATTGTTCCTCTATAATTGCGATTATTTTTTACGTATACGACCGTATTAATTCTGAGCTTGGATTCCTAATGTTCATCCGCTTTGTTTTCATCTTTACATTTGTATCCTGCGAGAGAGAGAAATAAATCATGCCTTGCGAACGCTTCAATCATAAGACCATTAAAGTATATTTTCAGAAGACCTACTCCTAGTACCAACACGAAAAAGAAATATAATCGCCTTAAACATCTAAAATTTATTCCAAAGCATACCTTGACTAATCTCTTCCGAATGTCGTCGCACTTCAATTTCACGGACGCTTTGAAGTGCTCGTGCCGCGTAATTATTTCCAACGAGTCGCCATATACCTTTATTTGTTTCCCGAATGTTCCTCACTCGCCGCAAATGTAAAGAGTTTAATATACGACTACCGAGAACTCTTCAGTGGCTCGATGCAAAAAATGGAATCCGGGAACAATATAAATAGAAAGCATAAATCCTAGGAATTTGCAATGTAAAAATTTCTTTCACAACAACAATAATCAGTCGTTTACAAAGCTCCAGTTGTTACGGCAACAATTCGCATTTTCGAGGAATCCAAAAATCATGAAAATGTTGCCTTCGAAAGGGATTCTGTATGTGGCATTTAGGTTTCCATGGCTTTCCAATTTTAATCGCCATCTATTGTATTTTATTCATGAGCGCTGCTACATCCATTAGCGGCGTGGTTAATATGCCACACGTACAACAAAGCGGTATCTCTGAAAGTGCGGGTGGGGCTAAAAGCAAACATTCTAATTGCCTGTAAGCGGATTTGCCATAGAGAAAATTGCTTAATTGTGTTAGATGAGCAAGGATCAGCTAACAAACCGCTTTCGGAGCCGGAGATTTTAGAAAAGCAGCGTCATTAATGTTGCAAGGGAAGCAGTACAAGGACTCACGTTCATTCCGTTCTTATCTTACACAGAAAAGAATCCACCAATTTACTTGGGTGATATTTAATGGGAATGTGCAAATGTAAGAAAAATGCGCAATAAAAGTGGTGGTTTCTGTTTCATGCAAACCCTTACAAAGTGTGCTTCAAAGGCAGCATCGCCGCGGGTGTAAATCTCATCATAATATTTTCTCCAATCCAGTGCACATCACACGACCAACGAGCGCTGCAGTTCATACTAATATTCGTATCATTATCGCGCATTAGGATCGAAGACGTTTAATGTATTACCATAAAGCAATTGTTCACACCTGAATAACGACGAAAAACGAGACCTGTTATTAAATCGGTTCGCTTGAATTTGGGGTCCGATTCTTATTACAAAAGAAAAAAAAACGACAACCTGGAGAGTAATCTCCACTCATGTAGCCTCCTGCATTCCACCAAACAAATCCTCTTTCCTCATCGTTTTCAAACAAATCGGCTCAGAGCGCGAGATTAATTACATCTAAAGTGGAAAGATAAAAACATCCCGCCGGGCATATCATTTTATTTCTTCTTTTATTTCTGGCGGCAAATTACAACAATCATCAACGCCTTATTTACGAACGTGATCAAACGTATCGATTGATAACCGCCTAGACAATGCAACTAACTAAATACATAATGAATGAGTAACGCACTCCTGAACATTTATGATTGTCTTATTTCTGCAGTACGGATTTGAAAGCCGTCGTGGAGGCGCTCAAGAGCAAACTAGGTATTGAGTTATTATTTCCTTTTCCGAGGCAGGCCGGCGCAACAAAAATCATAAAACGACGCGAGAAACACACGCGCCCCCCTTAGTAAATACGCGCATGCCGGCGCTCGTAAACATGTCGTGATTATTTACACTGTTGAAACTTTTAAGGATGTTTGTGTAAAAGAAAGATACTGGCGTACGCAGCTGATGTATCATCGTATCAACGCGGTTTGCGTTGAGAATGTTCTTGGACATGTCGTATGATAGGGTCTGGCTGCTGTTGTTGCTGGCTCCTGAGTGTAATTTGATATTTTATGTGGTAAAAAATAGGGATGCTTGTTACTCGTGCCACAAAAAAGGTGCTGAAGCACTGGCGTTTCAAGCATACTTTTTACATTCTTTTTTTCTGAATTCGGTATATAAATGAATTCCGACTGAGTCCTCCTCGTCATTTGATACAACCAGAAGCAACAAAGCAAAAAGTGAAAATCAAGCGTAATTCAAAGGAAGCATTATACTGCTAATGAGCGCTGTTGCGGGGCATTAGAGAAGAAACTGATCGAGATGATTTCCCGCGTAGTTAATAATGATATTTCAGTGGGTGCAATAGACATTTGCATCACTGATCATGCATGCAGCCTTGTGTATGCACATGAGTGCGTCCCAGGACGCCGCGCCACATCCCATTTGTTCCATCCCGATGCCTTTGCTCCCAACAGAGTCTCGCGCAATCTCGATCTTGAATTATGCTCATAAAACATTTTAATAAACGTCTATTTATTAAACAGGAATGTGCGCCGGTGCAGTGGCCATTTCGAGATGATAAATTCTTACTTGCGACTTGGAGCAAACACGACCGAGTAGTCATAATATAAATATGTACAGCTTGTATAGATATGGATTACGAGCGTGCGTAACGCTGCCAACGGTTTGTTGCTGCCGCAGCCATAGAGATACCTAAGCACCCCAGCTTGTCGTAATAATAATTTAAATTTGATGCCACCGTAGTAAAAAAGACTTTTTTATTTTTGGTGTGCGTGCCGTTGACGAAGACACCTCCGATTGCGCTACTCCTGTTTAGAAGCGTCTATCTTCTGCATTCTGCCAGTCGCAGACACGACATGTTTGCACGCTAGCAACTAGTCTTATCCACGGCGTAATACGCACGTACCCAGATTGAAGAAATGTATAATTTTAGACTCTTCTAAGCCCCAGGACTAGATTTGAGCCTCTTGGCATGCGACTTGTGGCGTGCCATTGGGGTGAGATGACAATTTATAAATTACCAAACATAGTTACTTGCAAATGCATGTAATGATTAAAAAGAGTGATTCATTATGGTGCATATCAATGTCTATGTTGAGATGATTACTATAATTAATTAATGCCAAACAAAGCAAAAATAACGACAAAAGGGAATGAGTAATTGTTGATAAGATATTGATTGAAAAATTTAGAAATACTATCTGAATGTCATCACCTAAATGTGATTCATTCAGTGTGAATTCGTGAACAAATGGAGAGCACTATCTGATCTCTCATTGTTTGTACCTTTAGAAGCATTAAAAAAGTGCTATGCTATTCCAATTACTTACTAAAAGCGCCATTCATTTTTCAACAAAGGAATGTAATAGCCAGGATTCGAGTTTCCTGAATTTCTACAAAGGCATTTATGCACCATTGAGCGACAATAAGCTCCAGATATAATCAACATTTCAATAACAATGTTTGACTAGCACTACTCACGACACTTCAACAAGCAAATGCAACGCAACTTGATCACTTTGAAAAATAAGAGAAACTCGACAGATGCTCAATACCATAAATCTCAACAAATTTCTCCAATTAGGCGAGTAGAATCATCGGCCATCCCATATTTCAATCTATAATTTTACGAAAACAAGAAGATTATGAGCAAATACTCCGCGTTGCTGGTGAGTGCATAGACAAGTTTCTTCGCTTGGAGTTCTAGCATCCTCCTTAATTAAAAATGTTCAGTGGATTTATGGACACATTCAATTTACAATCTCATAATTCAAATTGTTTTTTACGAATAGACCTGACGAAATATTTCTTCTTTGAACTAAGCCACCACCGAAAATCTTAACGGCCAAATTAAAATTAATAAATTTCATGCTTGTTGGGGAAGAGCAGGGTGATGAGACTTTATGGTCCCAAATCTGAGGGTAGTACGTGAAGAATCACTCGGCTGTTCGTTGGCATAAAAGTCTAACAAGCCACCGTTATGCTATAATTTACGACTGCTTGAGACATTTTTTCCTTAGCTCCCTCACGTAGCAAACCCCATTCATTATAAGCAAACAGAATGATCGTAGTCTAAACAAACTCTTCCTACAACTTACACCAATTGATCACTTATTCCAGATACTCTCAATTTAAATGTTTAAAGAACCCAAAAGTATATCGGTTCGTGACGAAGCATCGTGTTTGATTTCCGTTTAATGCTTAAATACGCCAACATAAATCTATGCTATGTTTACAAAAGTTTCATTCGACTCGCTATCGAAATATGAAACAATACTTACAATATGTGCAATGCCTCGAAAATTGTATCCGAAAGTTATCGCTGAGTAAATAATGTGCTACACTTATTTCACACGATGATGCTTTAAGAATGTTTCTATTTAAGTTGGAACACGTTAGAATTAAGTTGCGATAAATAACGCGATCATGCGTCTGCAATGCGGAACGTCCGTACACAACACGGCGCATCACACTACTGAAAGCAGAGAACGGCTACCGGAGGAACAGTACCGGAAAAGCTCCGGAATCCCCACCATCGACGCCTCAGATGAACGCTTCGCCCCCACCTAATTCCAGCCTCTGTCTCAACTCTCGAGCTTCTATAGCCTGTTCGCTCATGTTCCCATTCGTACTGTTCTCAGAATCATAGAAATCAAGAGCTGAACTAAACGAAAAAGCCATGTTCAATGATCGGTTCCTAAAAGATACAATTGAATAAAGTCTATTTCAATTTCATCCCTTAATTATTTACTTACAAAGTTTTATTAAAGCATAAGTAATGTTTTTGTAAAACCAAAGCCTTAAAATATAGCATCTGACTTAGCCGATTGAATATGAATTGGAATGCACTCGTAATTCACTTACTGCGCCTTTTCATAGGTTCTTAGGAATGAAGCCAGCGGGTACGAAGGGCCAACAAGAAAACATACGTAAGTCTCATCTAGGTCAAGCCATTGGTTAATTATTATTACATGGCATGTGGCAGTAGGTTCTAGATGCTGGTCTGTTGGAAGGCGGCAATGTGTACGGAACTTCCGACCGGTGTTGGTGGACGGACGCGCCGCCACCTTTGCCCGCCGATAATGCGAAAACTTTACGGATTACCTCACCATATATTTTTCCAATGCCACGCACTCTTACGCCATCGGATTTCATTCTCGCAAGCACGCTATACGATAACCTATTTTGGAGTGCCGGGGTGTTGCAATCATCCCTTGATTCATGCGCACTCACGCAACTTTTACTTCCGGCCTAGATAAATTTGAGTAGATCTACAGGATGTTTTTGTGGTGAGCTTTTTGATATTAATTTTTCCATTACAAACTCTCTATGTGTTTTTTCAATTTACCAATTATGATTATTATATTTAAATATAATATAATAATAATTAATTTTGAACTAACTTCTTTGTGTATTAATTCTTACATAATGTCATTACAATATTTATTTTTTTACATTTTCTCTGATATTACATTCAAAGCTTTCTAAATATTTTCAATATATACAAAATAGCAGAACGATAATTTGACATATATATGATGTACAATTGCGTATTAAATTTGAGAACGTTTTTCTGACAATTTGCAGTATTTTAGTTTGCTAATCGTTTTACATAACACTGAAATCGGAATTTAGTTGCCTGCCTCAGAATTGAATTTTAAACATTTTTCAAGTTTCTATTTTGTTTATGTTTTTATTTGGCATAATTTTACAGAGTTTCCTTGCTTTTAGATACGAGGTGTTACAATCAAGTACAACTTATGTTGTACTTGATGTTTGCAATAATTTAACTGAATATGTTTATACATTCATAAGTCATTATACTTATTTAGCCGAAATAATCCAATTCCAATCATTCAATTAAAGATATTTATATATACTAAATATGATATGCAGCGAATGCGTTCATTTCTTGCTTTTATTGAAGGCAACACGACGATATCGTTATACGCATACACATAAATTAAGTGTCAATAAGTAAAGTACCTTTAATAGAATTTTACATTTTGTTTGAAGAACAATGTTGTAACAATGAATTTTTGTTTTGCAATCACTTGAAAGTAACTACCGTCGATTTCAGTTTGCATGTCAGTAGCATCAATTAAACATTTACTCCTTACATTAACAACCTCATTCGGTATGCATCTGTCATTCCCATTGTTTCCTGCATTTTAATAGTTATATGTAAATGGCTGAGTCACCTGTATAACGTTACCATCGGAAAGATGAAATGACGCAAACAGATGTAATCTTCAATTAAATTGTTAATTTCGGTAATCACGATATGTACAATTCATTATGTATGCAAATTGAACACGCTGGAGACCTACATGTAATTTTGGGTCATTGAATTGAAGTGATTGCTTCCAAAACCATCAATCGTTGCAAAATAAACAATGTGGCATCTACCATGCCCCGAGTCAGTGCATAGAGTTTGTCGCTTGACGATGATGACGATAATGTGAGAGTTCCACCGTGTTGTATGTTGATTACGGACGTAAATTAATTGTACTGCACGCTCTAAGCGTTTGAACGCATAAATAAGAATTATAGATTCGCAAATTCACTAGGAATAATTCAATCCATGTATTAGATACGACTATCAATTTCATAAATTTGGACCAATTCGTTTAGTATCTTTTGTGGTAGTGGCGGTCAATCAATCAACGTCATACAGCAGACGTATCCACGTCATTATGGTGAAATGGATGCAGGCAGTCGAGCGAAAGTTAAAAAATTGGAATAAACGAATTTTTATTACTACATTATTGAATTTGCAGCCAGATTGTCATTTCCAAAAGAAACAAATGAGGAAATAATGGCTGGCATATATCAAATTGAATTGAATTGGCTTTGTTTATTCGGATAAATCATATAAAAACAACTAAGGTGGCTTATTAAAATTTCTAAAGATATAATGTAAGACTTTTATTATTCTACTTCATTACGTTTACTAATAGTGGTAGATTTAGAGTAGAAATCAACATCGTGATTACATTATTTAATCAGTAGCATCAATATATAATATTTCAATAATTTACCTGGAATATTCTGACCAAGTTGAGTGACAAAAATTTAATCTAGATTTGAAATATAATTTTTCTTTGTGTTTAGTAATAACAGTTGGCACTTATACCCAGTGAAACACAAAGCTTAATTGAAATAAATTACAGTATCGTTGAGTGTAGTTACGAAATGTTTAACATTCATTATGTTGATAAAATTTACTTAATATTACATTTTTCGCATGTTGTCTTCTTCAGGATTTGAAGAAGATACTAAAGATACTAAAGATCTAATTAGATCTCTTAGATCTCGTTGATTACTAATTTTGGTAATAATAATTTAATTTATATAAGCATTATAAATTACATTAAGTGTGAATCTGTTTGTCATGCGCGAATGCTTTCCATAGCAAGCATATGATATATCTAGACTATGCGAAAATGCCGACAAAGTGATAAATGTAATTGTATGATAAACTTAATTTGACTACTTTGAAATATGAGTAGAACGTTTGAATCAACGATGCACTTGAGAAATGAATTCTTTATGACTACGTGGTTTTGCGTTGTATTAACGAAATGCTTACTGGCAAGTTCGTGACAACTTTTGTCAAGACATGTTCAGACTCGTTTTGCACTTACCATGTAATGCGGAATAGGAATGAATTGTATCACATAATGCATAGCGAGTAAAAGTTTCTTTGGGACTAGACGCCCATTTGTCGTATGCCTCAATCATAATAAAAAAATTTGTTTCATTGATTGGTTTAGCATTATCAAGATGTACACTTAAGAGACTACCTTAGATTTTGAAAAAGGGAAGAATGTTGCAAATAGCAGTCATAGAGAGTACTATAGACGTGTCGTCATAAAAACAATAACATAAAGGGACAGAATGATCTTTAATTGTTACATTTAAAACATTTCAAATATTTAAAGACTCAGTTACATTAAGACGACGTGACTCAATTGGGAATAAATGAATTTATTAATTTATTTGTTTTAATGTAGTTGCATTCCACTTGCATCGCATGCGTTAATATTTTTAATAAATCCGTTTGGCTTCACTGACGTGACTTACACGCTGGTCGTATATTAGCTATAAATGCTTTGTGGTACATTTTGATGCTGCACTGGTGAACAGCTCAAGAGCATAACGCATGGCGTAGCATGTTGTGTGCGCATAAAATAAATATTTTTATTGGACCACATATGGAACGATGCATGCCAGCAACGACATGGTTATACGCTCCGGGATGATTCAATTCTTTTTGTTCTTCCAAACGCCGCCACCGCCTCATGCTCCTCTTCACTTGCGTCAGCCGCGCGGGATTAGAATAACGAGCCTGTAAAAGTACACAGCAGCTCATGTGCTGGGATGAGATGGTAATACTTAATGTGCACGTGCATCCTTGCAACCCTTACGTCAGGCGACAAAGCCACAGGGATTTAAGGGGATATTGAATCAAACGGGGATAGGGGATAAGGGCCCTCGTTGTTTTCCATACGGAAATTGAATTATTACCTTCGAGGCTTTTCTAATTAGAACTATCAACAAATTGATAAGTTGCGCAAGGCAGTAGAGATAAGCAGGCGTATTTGCATTCTTGATTATGTTCATGATTCGTCACGGCTACAGCAATAGACGCACAAATCAATTAAAGCAGTAGTTATTACAAATTGTTCTAGATGTAGACAAGATCAATACCCCCACTTCTATTTGCTCAGTAGCATCAATACACACAATCGAATGATTTACTCTCTGACCAAGTTGAGTGATGCAAATTTAATCTCTCCATTGAATGCTTCACCATGACAACTGAGGGTGGCGTATGTTGCCATCCATCTGACGTTATTAGTTATACGATACAATAAGTAATGTCGGGACACGTAGATTTTACTTGTGGTGATACAAGGCGTATAGTTTCAAACCCTCGAGGGTTTCTGAGCGCAAAATCCTGTGAGTACTTGCTTGATGCATGTCTGGTACATTCGCAATGTTGAACATACTCCTCGACTTACATTATCGTAGCTAGTCGTCGCAATCAGATGTAGAAATCATGGCTGCGCGTAAAGCACATATGGCACAGCGGAGCTATTGTTGTTCGCCGACGGCGACGCAGTGAAAATGTCAATTTGAACTGTAGTCCTGCCGTGAGCTAGGATTAGTGAATGCATGAAATAGGTCACGAATAAATCACAATTCCAATAAAGTCGATTTTGATGTGGCAACTTAGATTGAATGATTTCACCCCAACGATTAGAGAACCATTGCACCCTTAATAAATATATATGACCATGTGGTGTTTGCAATGTGATCGATGCTAAATAAACATTTTCTAATCCAACATTATTTTATACATTAGTTGCATTTATTCATCTACATTTCTCATCTTGGCATTCCCTTGCGAATTTAGCAGGGAAAACACAATCAAAGAAGCACATTCAAAAAGTAATCATTATAGACATTTATTGCGTTGATTACTTTCATTTTTAATCTAAATTACATTTTTGATATCGTGAATTATGGCATAAAAAGAAAAGTGAGTGCGTTATTTAAAAAAAGCAAATAGAACGTCACATTAAAGATTCACACCTCCCATTGTGACGAAACGAGATGTCCCACCGTGGGTGTAGACAGGGAACGAACCGAAAGTGAGGATCGGCAATCTCCAGGGGGTTTTCCTCTAGAGGTTATAGACTACGTGGCATATGCAACCACAAGCTCATTTTTGAGGATATACGGTCGACACTGTAGCACAGAGGCGAGAAAATATTTTCAAGGCGTCTACAAAACACGTCAGATACCTATTTTAATAGATTTTTACTTCAGATCTGATATACTGAAGGTGGTCGTCATTATTCTTTCAAGTAAAATATATCATCATTTACTGAGGTTTCTCAGTTATATTAAAAATGATGAATTCTACGTCAAAATTGTTTGTTACTTTTTAAAGAACTATATATTTTCCACATTGACATTTATTATTTCAAGATGACTGTCTGTGGAAAGCTAGGATGTAAGCCACCAATCCAGTGTAAGTAACTAAATTTCCCATGTATCCGAATTCAATCTAATCTAACTCTAACTGAATATATAAAAGTATAGATATCTGTCTATAATTGCACATAAATAAAGATACGCGACAGAAAAACGGAAAGCGTTTCCGAAACACCTGCGCCATTGCAATGCTTCAGATATTTACTACTGCTTCTCGCGTTGCTTGGAAGTAACTAGTCAGTCAAGTCTGAGAGAATTTTAGCATATTCTTTTATGTTTATTTGAATTGATGATTACCTTCTTCAGTAGAACTATATTGTCCATACTTGTGATAAGCCCGGTCCATAAACTCACTTTATTCCAACATTGAGATAAGCCTAGAAGCTAATCAAAATAGCAGTCTGGCAGCAGAAGCATACAAAGTTAATTTATGTCTGTTCGTGCGAACTGCACGTTGAATTAAATGCAAGCTGATCGAGTGTTATTCTACCACATGTGGTATGCTGAGCGTATTGTCGGGCAAATGTAAAGAACCATGGTTGGATAAGGTTCAAACTCTAGTATGTTACCGCGCATTATAAGTTCGGATTATTACGTTTGTAAGAATAAGGGTGCTCTGCTCTGTCGGCCACGTTCTTGCTCTACGTTTTATGAAGCGATAAAATTGTTATTTATGTAATAATCCATAAAATTATAATCCGTACGCATTTTATTACGTTTTACAACAAAAACCTGCGATGGTAATGTAAGCGCGAGTGGTGTAAAGGTCTCGTTTTCCACTCATCATGGAAGTTTACGCTCTTACTGCCCATTCGTGCATTGGTCCGTAAAGTTATCGACATTTTGAAATGTTCTCATCTTATTAAGCTGCATATTCGTTGATGAAATAGTAAAAACCAGAAATAAAACCTTAACAATTTTACGAGCATGTGCATGAGGTGAAATCTGGTGGAGGTCATTATTTATGAAATTTGCTAAAATTTTATTCAGAGGTATGTACGGTGAGTGGACAACCTGTATAAAAACCCGACACATCCGATTGAGCCGGGCAGAAAAAACATCTAAAGCACAAACAGAAACATAATCCTCTTATGGCTGTACTGGAAGCGCAGACGGGATTCTGTTTGTTTGCGCGCTTTACATCCTGGCAAGTGTTTTACAGTAGCTACTTTTACGCCCGAATTGTACTGCTTAAGTTTTTTGTGTTTACAATTTCCTCTTCCTTTGGAGGAAAAACAAATCGGCCCAGGCGTGCCACTGCTGACGAATCAGAACGTAGAGGAAATTGGTGTCGTAGCATGGCAAGGACACAAAAATAAGTAAATAATAAAAACTGGTGAGAAATATGCGATAGGTTTGTGTTTTGCCCTGTTCATGATGTTGCCAAGTCTGTATCTGCACGTTCTGTAATTTTATATTTCGGTTTTCTTTCCATGGAGCTATTTTATGATACTCTCGACGGTGTACAAGGATCTGCAGAGAGTTTTCAGGTTGCTCGCTTCGCCAGTGCGGTGATCTTATATTTACCGACATCGTTTGGCTTTTAGGATATCGAATGCAAAGACGTTTAGCGCTTCCTCCAAACACGCATCTGAAAACCAGACTCCTTGGTTTTCTAACAAATTGGAAAATATAGCTCTATTAAATGAAGGTGGAATTTTTTTGTTGTGCTTATATCAAACACATAATTATTGTGTTACGTGTCAACTAATAAGAAATTAATTGAAAATCAGAAGTAAATACGAATTTATATCAAATAAAATGACAACAAACTATTGGATACTCATTGAGAACCTTGAGAACCTTCCATAACATAAATATTCAATTTTTTTGAGCACAGGCAATAATTTGTCGATTATACCGGTATTATATGAATATTAAAGTCACGCCTACCATTCAAGTACCACGTTTTCTGTCCTCGCTCTCGATTTACCTCAGCTTGTATTATCATCTCTTCCACAAGAACGACTTTAAATGCGTACCCATTTGCATTAAACATACTCCCGGCAGCTTTCTTAGCAGAGTTTAATCGAAATTTTATTATGCATTATGATTTGTTGATAGAAGCACTTTTGAAGTGCACATAATTTAAAGAGCTATTCGTCTCGTGATCTTTTCTTCGGCGCTTAAACTTCTTGGGTGTTGAATTTTGCTCCAAACTGCACTGTTTATGGGTGACGCTCACGTACATTATTCACCTCACATAGGGCATTCCAAAGTTACTACACTTTGTTCCTTTTGCCAACTAAGTTTATCCCTGCAACTATAGAAAACTACTCAAGAAGGACTTTGACTAAAAGTGCTATCATACCGACAGCAGGCGGCAATACAATAGAATCACGCAAGAAAAAGGGACAATGGCGCTCCACTTATTGAGGTAATGAATTGAAAAACACAGCGTACGTCTTCAGTCCAAAAAAGCTTTCCTCCGCAGCTCTGCTGACTACATTCACTTGTGATGAAAGGCACCTCCCTTTAACACTAACCCGTGTCGGCATTTAACGCCTGCGGTTTTTATTATTTTTCTTTCTTGCCATGCTCCTCTGCAAGCGATTTGCACTTTTCCATGAGTCACGCTTGTATATCCCGCGGTGGTCCCATGTGCATCAGGGATCATGACGCGCTCTGCCCCTTTTCACCACGCTTCTAATACACCTATGTGGGCATACTTATAGAAACAGGGCCATAACGAGAAGAAAACTTTGGTCGTCTTTAGGCTTGGACCGCTCGACTGGAGACTGTTTTACTAGGGTGAAGTGAGTCAACATTCAAACCCCTCTTTAATAATAAACGTAAGCATTTCTAATCTAATAGATTTCTTGCGGACAGCAAGGGTATTCGTAGATTGCGACGGATGGTCTCTTTGGTTAGGTAGGCCCACATCGTATTGAATCTGTTACGACGCATACCTTGACGCTAGTTCAATTCTACAATAAAAGAATCTATGTATGGTCAATGATAAAAGCATGATTTGTTTGATATTTCACATGTAAATATAGATACTCTTACATTTGTTACAAGATTGTTCAACATTGTTCTTACTCGAAGGGTGAGCTTTGGGATTTTCGAAAGAGTGAGCCATGTTCACATTACAAAGCACAGTTCAAAGGATCGCTCTTTACTCAAACTGTAAAAGGAAAAGAGGATTGTGCGCTACATTACAACAAGATTTTTTTTTAGTTCTATTGCTTCGATAAGGCAATGGTTGAAATACGTTCAAAGCCTTCGATTGAATTATCTATGCTTGATTTGACTGCGGCAGTAAACATTATGCGTTGGTAAATGGATCACAGTGAGATGCTTCCTTAATGTGGCAACTTTTTAACTTAATTTTGAAGTTTTCTCTGGACATTTGATATTTCTTAATATGCCAAAAGTATAAAAATGTATTTTCTCAACCGTAGCTGTACTTTACACATGAAGAAACTTGTTATTTTTGAGAGAATATTGAGAATGAATAAAGTTATATCACTCTAAGCCAATAAGGCAATAAAAAATATTCAATTTATATGAAGAACTCATACATGCAGCGACACGTGCCTATTGGAAACACACGGACGTATAATATGTACACGCTATGCTTGATACGTGCTGATTGTGCCATTGTTATGGAAATGCGAACGCGGCATTGATATTCCCCAATATCCGGTTTTAGAATTGACATTCGCATCATGTATCCCTTTGTGAACCACTGCGGAGGAAACTTTTACACGTTTGCTCGCGCGCTCATTGAGCTGGCTAGGTACAAGTCATAAGTAAAACGCGCTAAATAAACTGAGAATATTGAGATGCATGGAGCCACCCATAGCTGCAATATCATGCTGGCGAGGATGTACCACCAGCACTCACTGCACGTACGCGTCATAAGAATCGAAATAAACTACATGTTTGAGTTTTCTACCTTCGCCAAACAACAAAAGCAACATTGCAATTTGCATGCAATGTTCGCGAATTTCCTAACTTATTAGATCTCATTGTCTATTCAATAAACAATTCACACAAATTACGCACCAGGCACCAGTGTTTATTGCTTGCAATTGTACGAGGTTTACTTTCTGAGAACTGAATTTATGTACACAACAGCAAGATGTAATTTAACGCTAAGAATGATGTACTAGGGGTTAATATGCAATTGAAGGGTAGAGGCAAATGCATGAATTTAAATGGCTTCTATCTGTCGATAAGCTATTGTAATAAAATTATAAAAAGCAGATAAGCTTGGTACACAACGCTAATGACTGTTGGTTAGGTAGCCGGTTTCTTCCCATGTCGCACATAAAGCCGGCAGTTTAGTTCACTTTGAAGGCACTTAAGATAACTACGGATGATTACTTCACATTGCTGATTGTAGACTCAAATGACTGCTGGGTGCTCAATGTTTTGTCTCTTAAATGTCGCGATATTATCGTTAACATCAATGCATCACAGATATTTTTAATGCAGCACTTTTTCGGCAAATTTTAGATTTTCTAGTACAATGCACTTGCCAATGTAAGGTTAGAAATGATTTATCTTCTAAGATATATTGTAAGTTTAATTAGTTTAGTGCAATATAACAAAGACAATCATTTCATGCGTAGTAGTTAAGTAGTTCTGTTAAGTCATAAATTTCTAACCTGGTTTTGAAGAATATAATAACAAGAAGCAACAGCATATGGCAAATGAGATTCTAAGAAGTAGAACTTTTAATATTTTAAGTATCACGACATAAGGTATCCGTTCTTTTGGAAGCAGAATCTTAACGAACGAATCTCGGCAGAATTTAACGACCATGGCCCATGAGGAGGACCACTTAGCGAACCAAAACATGTAACTATACTCTTATAATCACAGACAAATATGCCAGGTGTGCGCCGCCCATTTTTCTTAATTGGATCTTGGGCCAAACTTTTTATGGGATATCTCGTATAACCTGCACACTACAACCGGCAGCAACTTTTTGTCATGCTAAGTTATATCCGCAAATGTGACGTCCGGCCGCCACTCTGCAAAGTCATCTTTGTGTCACGGGGACACACTTTACGCCTATTATTAGTTTCACCACGAATAGTGGTTCGTAAAGGCTGGTAAACCGGTCGATTCTTAGTTGGCCCTAAAACATTTCCTTTAGCCGTTTATGTGTCGGGTAGGCTTTGTGAAGCAGCGACAAGGCGTTACGGTTCCGAGTCGCTGGGAAATTACGGGCCGGCATTATTAGGCATTAGAGGCATTGAATAGAATTCAATTATGCATTATTATTGTCATTGCATTAACAGGCCAGGCCAAAATAAAATACCACCCCCGATGTTTGATACGCCGGCTTTTCAGCGAACTGGTGTCTCTGCCTTTATACATTATCCATTGTACAAGAGCCGCTCTTTGTGGATAGCAGCAACGAAAAGAAAATCAATTTGTTCTACCTATTGGTTCAATAATAAAATTTGTTTAACATTTTCTGAAAATTAACAATAGAAGTGACACTTTTAAATATTACGATGCTGTTGGAAATGCACAGTTGTTGACTTGTGCTATAAAGATTGAAATGTGTTGTTGTTAAAGGTGCGAAAATGCAAATTGAAGTTTTGTGTTAACAGCAGCTACTGTAATAAACCGTTTATCATAGTCGGAGACGTAAAAAGAACATTATAAAATTTCGATTGACAAATGGGCAAAGCGTAAAATTCTGCTATGCGTTGAATCGTTTCTTAAAAAATAAAATTCGCTTCATTGAGCACCCTGTTTTATAGTCTGCGACCTTTACATTTATCGACAACTTTTCGAGTAAACTCTTCACACCGTGAATACCAATGAGAAAATGTGAAAATGTCCTTAATCATATCTGTAGGAAATAAAAATATTTAAAATTGTTGCTATATTGTTGCAATGTTTAATGTATATCTATGTTTTACGGACATATAGAGACAGATTTATTCTTGATGTTGCACTAAGAATAATGCATCAAGTGTGGTATAATTAACATTTGTAATAGATGCATTAATACCCTTTTCATTTAAATATGCTCAAGATCCATTAGTGCGTAAAATATTACCGGTATAAACTTATCTTAATTATTAAGTTAATGTTTTAAACGACTTTCCTGTGAAGTGGAAGTTGCACATCTACACGTCAGCCGGAGACCCTTTTCTCTTTATTATTGCTCTCGTTGTGAACGGCGCAAAGACGTAAAGATCACCACTAACACAAAACTAACGCCTGCTCACAAAACCAACAGAATGGAACAAACCAACGAAGCACGACCAAAACAACGTTAGTTACTTTTAACTTAATCAGAAGTTATGGTTCCTGGTTACTGGCGCTAATAATGAAAGGATCCCGCGAGACCTTATGACCGCCATCCCTTTTGGGCTCGTCATCTCACATCCTTTCAGCAAAGTCGCCTGTTCTCGCGTCTCTTAGATCTCGCAAGATTTGCGCTCAAACACAATGAAGCTAATGCGGGTTAATCTGAAAGGCGGCGCATACGACCCTTGAGTGATTAAACGCACCGTGGTGCAAACGTGAGAGTAACATACGCAGTTCCACCGTTAAAAACATTAACGTTTTAACCCTTTAATGATTGACTCTTCAATGACGTACCCCCTAAGTGATATTTAGGGTATACAAAAGGGTGGCTAAATTAATGTCCATCTACATAATTATGATGCTAAATTCATAATAACTTAAACTACTTATTTTTTGGCCAAAAAAGGTTCTCTAAGCCAGAATCCTGGTATAATTTGATGCTTTACAAATAGACACAAAAACGGGAATAAATTATTTTCACATATGTTGTTGCATAAACTCAATGGTGTAAACCATTTTATCTATCTAGGTTAATTCTTAATTTACTTAAAAATTTCCGCCTAAATTTTAAACAGATTTTTCAACTACAGACATATAAGGTTATACAATTACTTATTCTATGGTCAATGGTCAATAGTCTGGCTGTAAGATATTAAAGTTAATGCAAAACTCATTTTATTGGGAAATTCGTACTGAAACGTTGTAAAATTCATATGACAATCAATTTACATAATACACTAAAATCAGAATTTAGTTGGACGCCTTGCGATTAAGTTTCCCAAGGGTTTGTCGTCATTATAAGAAATTATTTAGAATATTGTTGAGTGTTTTTACGAAATGTTTTAACAATAGAAAGCAACAGGCTGAAAATGTTTAAAAAAAAGTGAATGTTAGGAAGTGTTAAGTAAATCTTATCAACATAAGAAATTATTTATTTATCATTTGAACCTCATATAATTATCCAGATGTACGTGAACGCATTTATAGAATTTATTTTATTATTTTGTTCATATAACAAATTAATTTTTTTTCCTACAAAGACAAATGTTTCTATTATTCATTTTGGTGCTTGGCGGCATACTGTTTCTTATAAGCGTGCCAACTTGGAAAGTGAAATTGCGTACTACGGGCATCAATCAAATGCAACGAATAATATAAGCTTTTCCGCTTGTCAAACCGCGACCCTTGACTGGTAGAAACTGCGGTAAAAAGAAGAGTAGATTGTAGAAGAGAAGTGAGAGCGGTCGTAACTTGCAAAAACAATTTGCTCCGTGCAGGAATTCTCACGACGCCGTCGCGACGGCAGGGTACAAAGACGGAACGATGAGCGGGAATGCATTCGCAATGCGCCCTGTACTAGTATAGATGTCGTTGCTTCGCTCGGTATTAGACAGTAGTAATATTGCATTTCACAGTGATGTATTAAGCTTTCTTCTGTGCGTTTGCGATGACGGCATATTACCCGTAAACGCACGCAGCTAAAAGAAAGCTCTGGTCTACGCAGAAAAAAAAGGGGAAAGCAGCACTGAAAGGGCTGATGCTTTACGTGCAATTTTGGGTGCGTGTGTGCGTCGTTCATAGCTTACGCTGACACTTTGATGGACGTTGAGTGATCGCGTATTTACGCGCCCCGACTTGCCGTCCGATGTACACGATGCGCACCTCGCACCCGGAAACCCCATAAGCTCGTCGAGCTCACGTCAACTTTTGCCATCCGCCTCGTGGCTACCGCCAACGTCGACACTCGGATACAATCTAAATACACCCTTCGCATTAAATTAACACAAAAGTCATTTGGCAAATGCTTCAAAAGAGTTGCAAACCTTCAAGGCTACATACGTCAAGTGGGGTTGCAAACTCCAAAATGAATTTGAGAACAGTTTCCAAACGCTCTCCTTTACATCACCAATTAAAAAAAACAAAAAAAACAAAAAGGAATGTTGGTTTGAATTAGAGTTCAAAACGGACACTTTATATTGTCATGTTTTATTTGAACTGTTCAAAGTTTTTACGGAACAAACAACCCGCAGGTTGATCGTAATGTGAGCTGCCTTGGTCTTTTGTATGTAGATTACCAACTGTTATACGGGCTGCAGATATTTAATTAATTTCGCTAAAATATATTTATTTTGTGGCATTAACAACAACCCCTCAATTAAACAAATACGCATATTGTACAAGGAGGAATAAGTAAAAATTCAGAACCACCACAAGTGCGCTGTGCCTGAAAAAGCAATAAAGCTTTACTCATTTCCCCATTAACCATCTGGTGCACTTGTTTCTGCCCAACCACTACCCCTTGTTGATGTTGATCCTGTAGAGGTTAGAAAGATCTGTTGCTGCTTTTTATGTGGTCTTCCTCCTCTCTTTTACTTAAACAAATCCCTACATTGCACTTACTTACCTCTCTGGCTGTTTCCATTTATTTCATCAGTTGCAATACGTAAAATGTCTGCTTAATAAATTACTCTCGTGTAAATTATGCACACCGTGTCAAATCTGAATGCATGCAGTATCTTTGAGTAGATTGATGCTTAAACAACACAAATAGATTCCCACTTTGGGACTGACGTTTGCATATACTTATACGCTTAGTGTTATAAATGTTAAGGTGCCTATACGATTTGATTACATTACAGCAGTGTGCTTGCAATATTGAATTGATCGTTGGATTATTTTGTCAAGAATAGAGTACAATCTACAATAGATTTTCTGCGCTTGCAATGAATAGGCAAGCCCAACTTGTGTTGCAACGTCTATTGTGTTTTAAAAGCTTTTTTCTCGATGCAGTACGACGGGAAAGTTTGATAGAAGCGATTTGTGTTGCTAGGGAAGTCAAATAAATGTAGTGGAAAATCACAAGTTGCAATTATTTTAATGGATTAAAAGTTGACAAGTATTCTTTAATACTTCATAGAGTTAGAGATTAAAATGTTTAATGTATTTATTTTAATTAAAAAAAAAACCGTTAATGCAATAAATTTATGTATAAGTATATTTTTTAAAATTTTTTGAGCGTACTGTAACAATGTCGATTACCGACACCGCACTTGACCTCTATTCCATTATATTGCATCAACCACCAGGGTTACTTGCAGTTATGCTAGCAGGATTTGAATCTTTGTCTCCAAAATTTACACCTTGCCGTCACTGCTACAGTCCAAATGTGTAAGTATTAAAGTTAGGTCAGATAATAATTATATATGAAGAATTGAAATATTTTTTGTTATGCTTTGTTAGCACTGTGCAATAGCACTTTAATCTTTTCGACCATATTCAAAAATCAACAATGTGCTCCAGAGAGGTTATTAAAAAATAGTAACATAATCTTTAAACAAAGTCAATGCTGTAATTAAGACTAAGACTAATTTTTACAGATTTTTATTTAAAATTTGCCATGTAAATACAAGTAGAAAATAATTAATAACTGGGTGTTTTATTAGAATACATACAAAAAAGAACTTCTAATCAACTTCGGTATGGCCATCGTCATCTTTACGTTAATTATGTATCTTAGATTTTCTTGTTCTGTTCAAATTCTCCAACTATGTTTTTATATTAAGAAGAACTGTATCTGAAATTAGGTTCGAAGCAATTTTCTATACATCTATGATGGATAGTGTTACATACAGTCTAGAGATATATTAGATATATAACGTGATGATAGATATATAAATTTGTGTTTCTTTACAACGACGTGCTAAGAACTTCGTATTCGTACACATTGGCATCCGCCTAATTTGACGTTTGAAACAATGTGTACTCTTGCTTCCAAATACACCCGTTGTGCTAGATACAAGCGGTACATGTGTAATAATATAGAGAACGTGCCGCTGCCAACCGTGGCGGAGATAGAATAATCTTGGTTAGCCGGTTGGATCATCATAATGAGAAACCGTCTGAACGTAGGTACTTGCGAGAACAACGAATTGGGGCACCCACACGCTGATGAGAAACATTAAACACGATACTTGCATTAATTAATCTGATAATAGCGGAATGGCATGGGTGCCATGCAATATGTCGGCAGTGCACTGAAACGTGGCGCACGAAACGAGCGACATGCATCGTGTGAGTAGGGTAGTCCCCAAATCCGTTGTCATGAGACATCTTCAATCACGGTACCATAATTAATAGCTGGCATATTGCAGCCAGCGCGTCGGCTCATTCTCGACCATCTGCCACTGATATAAAGGCCATTTAAAATTCATAACGCTTCCTTATGACGACAGCATCTACGCGCGATGATGCTGATAACGTGGCTGCTGAGATGCGCAAGCAAACAAACAATGCACCAACGCATTTAAATTTTCCGCTCGCAACAAAGATAATGACAGCGAAGGGAGGATGAGTTTTATTTTGCCATTAGCTTGCTAAACTATTGTCTAACGGCAAGCGAAAAGCTTGAAAAGTTGAAGCAATATGCAAGGGTGTAAGCATGGTACATAATTCAAATTATAATTAATAAAAATGATTAAATATGCTCGGCGACGAGTGAAACACACGATACTCCCGTGTATAATAGAGGGTCATTATCAGCTGATAGTTATCTACACAATTTGTTTCGAGCACGCCAAGTCAAGAACATGGCATCCACCAAGTGGTACGAACAATGAGAAGCTAAACGTCATCGCCATGCGAACTGAATATTTGATAACCCCCAGTACGATCAGGATCTCTTGCAGACATTTGTGGTAAAAGCGCAGTAAACAATTCCATGATGTACGCCGTAGATATTCAATTAACTCTAACAAAAGAAGCATTCTTGCTGTTGCAGCAAGGATCTTCTGTTTGCTGCCGTTGCCGTTTTGCACATCGCTTTACTGCAAATGGCGTACGATGCACGCTGCACGGAACAATTGCAATGCTCGTTGCGCCCACACAATGCCCTTTTGAGTCTTTCTTCTCCAGTTTCCATCATGCCATGAGAAAGAATTTTCGCAAATTGCGCTGCCTAATTTCCATTATTCGTCTTCCAGAGTAGAACATGAGCAAATCCATTAGCACGTTTTTGAACAGAAATAATCATCATAATAATTTCCGTCTATTATGAGTATTACTAAATTACTATTAGACAGTGTTGCGTTTTTTGTTTCTTTGCCAACTAGAAAATGACAATAAAAATCATTTGATCTTCAATTCGTGTTAACTGCCTAACTTGTCATATTATGAACTTTGCGTAATTAATAGGTAAACTCTCAACACAAAGTACTCATGGTGGTTGAAAAAGCGGAATGGTTTGCAGAAATATGAAAATAAATTATGGTCACCCAACAGTAATAATTTCAGGAATGAAAAAGTAGAATAGATTTCTCCCTGAACGTCCAACCCTCCTGGCTTGGGTTTTGCGCCGCGCCCGGCTGCATTTATCCCCGCAAAACCATCCACTAACTGCCGCCAAACTTGTAGCCGCAGGAATTCATTAATTTTAATTACCCAACGCAATATAAGCGCAGAGAAAACGTCACCGCTGAATTTATATATCTATATGCATAATGCTTAATTATCCGTTTATATATTAATATAAATAATCTGCATTACGAAACTGTTTGTCAAAAGAGCGTAGGACAGACAGTTCAAATGTTGTAATTAAATTACGCTCGCCATTATGGCTGCCCAGCCGCCTCTCTATTCTGCCGACAACAGCAGGTGATAGTGACAAATGTGTCATCTAAATAAGCGCAAATTTTGATGTTTGCACATCTGGCGTCTATAATTGATGCAATTAATTAAAAGTTAAATGAAAATAGTAGCAAAAACTACAGATAAAAAAGCACTTAAAAATAATTACATATTATGATCTTGATTATTTATTACCAAAACAAATCTCTTATATCTTTGCTTAAATATACAGCAACAAATTCTCCAATCATGTAGCACAATTAAATAACCTCGGAGATAATAAACTTGTATTACAAAGTAGAGTAGTTGCTTCTGCTTAATCGAGGAATATATTTACAAGTACCAACATATTCGACCGACAATAAACCATAAATCTTTAATGCGCTTGTAAATAGTAGAATGATACGCAAAATTTTGCCTACAAATGATTTTTTGTGTATTTCCTCCAAAAATAAATTAGTTTCGAGAAGTTCCAGGGATGAACGCGTCAGAGCATAGAAAAAAGTTAATGTTCTGAATAGCATACGCCGGTATATTATTTTTTACTGCTTATAAATGAAATCTGTCATTGTGAAAGCCTTTCCCGACATAAACCACTTAAAAGTTTCTCGTTCATGAAACCGCTGAATTAGTCAATGCACTTTTTCAGCGAAATCGAACTCTTTAAGAGCAAAGCACTCTATGCATGAAAGTCTAATATGTTTCATATAACTCACAAGGGGACACTTCAATTTGATATAAACTTTGAAAATTTACTTGGCAAAGTACTGTGAGTTTTGACAAAAAATAATTCTATGATAAACTTTAATTTTAAAGGATTTTTCAATAACGCGATAATGTTGACAGTAACTTTAATTCATTTCTAAGTTTTCAGAATTTATTGAGCGCAAACATTTACGTGCAGTACGCACATCAGGTTCTTCCTTAAATTGAAAATTACATTTCCATTTGAAACTTGTAGGCTACAGTACCGGAATGGATTTCGAACACACAACATTGAAAATTAATATTCTTCAGCTTTTAGTGCAACTAATTTTCGCAAGAAGTTGAAAGTAATCTCATCCGCGCTAATACTACCACAATGTTGCACCACAAACAAAAAGCAAAAATCAAATCTGAAATTCCAAGAGCTCAGCTAATTCCGCAGAAATGCAGAACTTTGTGGTATTGAAAAGGAAATTTAAAAGCATGTATAATATATTTTAAGATTAAAATTCCAACGCTGTCAAGTGCTGAAACTACTACGCCTGTCGCAAAGCTTTTCTTTGGCGGATTCTGCCGGACAGCAGCACAAGACGGCATCGACTCTTCCAGTTCGTTTACGTCTAGACCACTAGAATAAATAATTAAAAGATATCAAAGAGAACCGCAGGCAGCACTGACTTTCTGCAATCCCATCTTGGAAACACTCAGCTTGTTAGAGCTGTAAGGTGTAATTTATTTTCTCATCAAATACTTGCAAAGTTTATCGATTACAATTTGGTGCACATGGTCTTCATCATTTAATTAAAAGTTTACAAGTTGCTGGGATTTTAAAAAAAAATTATTTTTATTTAGATAGCACAAACTGGCTGTGCACTTGAGGCAATATAAAACTATCTGCACATAAAATAATTGAGGAACTTTATAAACAATATAGCAAGTATATTTCTTGAGCTGGAAGTTTTTGTTCTACTTTTTCTAGTTTCACACCTAGCATAAACATTTTGGTTATATATTAGGAAAGAAATACAGGCTTTATGTCAAGTTTATACACTTTAGGGAGTATTCACCTGAGCAAAACAAACGCACGCATGCTTCCGTAGGTAGGCATAATGCCCTAGCCTCACGGTGCAGAAGGCGCAGGGGCCGAGGTTTGGTAACAACATGGGGGAGACTGGGTTGGATTTTATTGATCCCGTTATTCTCTCTTCGCGCGGCCAACTTACGTTGAATTCTTGTGCAATACGAGGTGTTACAATATACGAATATTATACTCTTAATAATATTAGTATGATAGATTTAATAAATAGCATGTAAATCACCATATTTAAGATGAACATAAAAATGTATTAATTTCTAATGCCTAATCAGATTTTAACCATGCGCTTAGCTGAGAACAATTTCTATTTCAGTTAGATACTTTTTATCTTAAATGTGCATTCTGACATTCAGACTGGTTAGATAAGAATAGAAAGCACCCATGAGTATTCCAGTTTAAGTTCTATCTCAAAAACGTATAAAAGCTTCTTCGAACATTCTAAATTCACCTCTCTCATATATGCATGCTTATAAATAAAATCTGTACTTTACTGGAGCACGTCTGTCAAGGAGATGAATAAACTGGAAGGAAGATTAAGATATGAACACATTTTTGCGTATTTTACGCAGAATTCGTTTATATTTTTATATTCTTTATTTTATGCTCTACGCTCTGCTGGCTATTTCTGTGCGTCGCAATTTTCTTGCACGTTTAGTTTCGGGGTTTGCTAAAGCAAAGTGTCGCACGTGGGCGCCCGATTATGCATCAGTGTGTATAACCAAGGCGGGAAAAGTTTAATTGCCATGTTCACATTAATTACAAGAAGTTGCGAGCAGGGTACGCGTCCAAGGGCTTTCAGCTTTTTATGTGCGACCTCTGCGCGTTGACTGGAGATGAGCAACAAGCGAGCTCGTGAAAGGATTAAGGCGAGTCAGCAACAAAACGATTTAACAAAAGCCACAGTTTTTCCAGTGTGTAGAATGAATATTAACTCAATTGTAAATAAGATTGCTAAAACTAAAGTAAATTAGTTGCAAATAAAATATTTTTACGCAGTAGATTCGTAATAACTGCCAAT
>JAODIE010000007.1:3284253-3316176 GCA_027575565.1 Diploeciton nevermanni
AGAGACGCAAATTCTTCTCACGTAATTTGCATTACAAAATTGATTATGAAAACAAATAAAAGTTGTTAACCACAATTTGTGTTTTATTGGATTTAAAGTTTGACTAATTTCTTATTTCCTTTTTCTGATTAATTATTTTTATTAATAGCTTATCATTAATAAATTCAAAAATTATCAATCGTGAGAACTAGATGATGCTTTGGCACAACATTGTGCGCAAATCTTGATCAACCCCTTATATCCAAAGCGTATCCATGCGCATCTCTCGCGCCACACGCCGCCTGCCGCTCCCAGCTATACCTAGTTCACACACAGACAAATTGTTCGAGTAGAATATCGAATCATTGTAATCGTTCAGAATGAGCGCGTGCTGCTTCAAGTATCCGATCACTTACATGCACCCCGCAAGCAGAACGAGCGACATCACTTACTTCACAATAAACCGCAAGCTCGGCACATAATGCAGAATCATCGAGGCGCAAAGGGAGCAGAAGTATGGTCGGGTGCAGTGTGGGAGCGTTAAACGTTTAAATCCTAGCACTTTACGCTTTTTATTATTCCGCCGCGCGAGAATTGATTGATGACGACCGCCATGGCACGCTGGAAAATTTCTTTTATTCTCTAGCGTGTTATATTTTTAACGCAGTGTTATAAATTGCGGTAGGGCGTGGTGCTGGAAAAATCTATTATGATAATGTGAACACAATATTCGATAATGTGCAGAGCTACGCCTAATTCTAACCCTAGAAGAGTGTTTCTTCTATATGCATATTAATTAATAAAATCGCTTCAAGTTCCCTCTTTGATAAGCATGCTTAAATTTAAAATGCATCGTGACTAATCGAATTCTCACATTTTCTATCTTGCACACTTGAAATGGAAACTTACCTGATCACTGATCACACGTTGCTTCTCCACATTAAATTATTATCCGCAGGCATAACTGCTATATATGAAATCAATTATTCATTTATTTAACTTATGCAGATTTTGAGTGCTTTGTCAAATTGAATTTCGATATCATCTATCTCTTCCTACCATAATAATTAATTTTCTATGGCTCATATATTCCGTTTGGTATTGTGCTCATAGTCTATAGTGATCTCCTGTTTGGCGCTTTGGCAGATGCTGATGGCAGGCTGTATCTAATGGCATTGCTCGTGAGCTAAATCAATTAGCGATGCTTGTCATTTACAGCACATTTATTCTGGGGGCGCTAGCATTCTCATCTGTGGAAGCGGGTGGCGCAGGCCAAAGACACACGACAGTGAGACAGATATATGCAATCTTAAGATATGCAGCAATCATGCGTGGAAAATAAAAATGTTTTCAGGTTACGTTTGTAACGCAATTAGTGGCACCGCTCGCGTTGACAGATTCCCGACGCATGACGCTCGCTTGCTTAAAATTATCTGATTTGCGTGAGTAATTAGCGCGATTTGCATAGGCCACCAAAACAATCAGTGTTTCAGATATTTGACTATGTAAATGAGTTCAGAGGCGCCAACTCGCAAGTTGATTAAACTTTCTATATTAAACGTAAATGAACTAACTAGCCTTGCGTAAATTGATATAATTTGTAATTTAAATTGAGAAAGAAATGTCGCGCAAATAGAAGGAAAGAATGACAATTAGTTGTTGCTTCTGTGATATGTCAGATCAAAAATTAATTAATGCACAAAATGTTGGAAATTAATATTCAAATATCACATTTCATTGGCCACTTGTACGGATTTTATGTACGGAAATTGTTACGTAGCCTCAGGTGCTTCCTCGCAAACACGCGTTTTAATTAAAACACGACCCTAGCTATACCTCTCAATACAAAGCCACATCATGCACAAACATGATATTTTCGCCGATCCGGTCTGCAGGTATAACATATTATTCAACAAATTCCAGAAAACGGAAACTGTTAGCATAAATGAGCAAAACACGACGTACTATCGCCAATGCGGTGTTGCACCTCTACCAAACCTTAATAAATTTCGTTTCAACATGATTCCCATATTGGCTCTGTTAATTATTCGCAGCTCATATGTATCGCCCGCTCTTGCACTGCGAATGAATTTGTAACCGCGTGCGCGGGCGTAAATGCAGTCGGAGATGTGTCCGTTAATCGCTCTCGAGGGAAATTTGTTGATTGCCTGCAATGAGACTAGTAGCGCTCATTGCAGGCGCACACCGTCACGGATGCCTGCGTGTGCGTACCATGGCACCAGTTGGTCTCCCTTCAATATTTTGTCAATTTCACATTTGTGCAATTGCGAATCCGTCATTCCAATACAATAATTACGCGCGCAAAAAAAGCCACGTCGTGTTTTATTACGCCCCGTCAATCGATTTTGCACGACAATATAATAAGCGGGCAGGCGGGTGGAAAACAACATGTTGGGAGCTACTCTTGCCTGTCCGCAACGAATGATATTTTTATATCAACCGCGGATGATGCAAGAACAATACCGCGAAGGAAGCGAGACAGCTAAAGAATTTACACGCGAATAATTTTCTGATTTTCTTTGTGATCTATCCAAGCGTCGCGATGGCTCTTTTCTGCGCGTATAGGAACGTCGAACAATGGCCCACGTCACGCTCTTTTCTCATCCTGCCAAATATGCCGCGTTGCAATTTCATAAAAGCCTTTTAAAACTGCAGAGTGTTCGCTCCTGCTTCACGTCGATGTTCCTATCTACTGGCGTACTGTTGCGTCGCTCGTAATGTTTCACTCAGAGCTTTGACAATGCCTCTTACGCCCTGCAGTTAAGAATGCAAAGAATTTAGAAACAATGCTACAGATGCAGTCGTAGCTAGAGGGGAAGCAAAATAATGCAAATATTTCGTATGTACAGGTAACATGTGTTTGTTTGTGCATTCATCTATTCCTTTGTCAAACGTTTAGTTCAAAAAACATTAAAGGTTATTTAACCGCCATCGCCAGTACTGAAATTCGGTTTGTGATACCAAATTTCATTTGTTTCCTGTTCTATACAAGCATTCCAGTAGTAGAATCAGTTAATTGAAAAAATCATGCTAATTCAGAGATCTCAACATAGTTGCCATTCTAATTATGTTTTAAACCAACATTTCTGTGGTTTGGAAACGAATATAAATGAGAAATAATTGAATAATTACAGCAGCATCCTGTTATAATAACTTTCAATTCTTTACTTAAAAGCTGGGAAAATATAATCAACATAAAATCTAACTTGTTCAGTTGCTACTAAGGGAAAAACTTGTTTCTTTCTATTCAAACGCAAAGAAACAACTTGATTGCAGAAAGTAAACAACTTGGTTATATAATAACTAGGAAAGCCTTATTAATTCAATACGCATAATCTCACAAGCGTAATGTTTTAAAATGCAGAGCATTGGACATAAGTTATGATTAAATTCAAAGTTGCAAACTTTTTCCATAGTATGGCAAGTTTTCGTTAGCAGTGCGAAGTCGAGCAAAACGATGTAAATCAAGTTTTCTATGTGGCAACACCCGCGTCTCGTGAGGAATAGAATTGCAAAATGTGGGAGAGGAAAACACATTTTAGCATATTAAAAGAAGTAAATCTTGTAATCCTTTTCCTCCGCTAGTTTCAGCTTTAATGTGGCGGTGTTCGTTGGGTGCGTAGGAGGGTAAGCGCTTTCTAGAGACCAAAGTTGAATCTTACTCCTTGCCGTTGGCTGGCTGGTGCCTGCTTGAATAATTCGGAATACTGACACATAATCCATCACTTATTTTCATTAGTAGGATAATTCCCAAATTGACTCACTTCGCCATTAAGCAATATTTTTTTCTCAATAAGTTGGTAATTAATAAAATTAACGTATAATAGTATCATAAAATAAAACTAAAATTGTGTGAATTTGAAATTGTTAAATGTGTTGAATTTTCTTAATGATTAATAATACAATTTGATTGGTGAATTACCAACAAGCCGGCTGAATATTGCACAATACCAATTCTAATTGCCAATTATCTCAACTGACTTGGCTAATTGAAGAAATTTGAGGCCTTGTGCTTCAAGACTTTGCGGTAGCGCCATGGGATGTATGTTAGGTTGTCAGATTGTTAGCACACCAGTGAATTTTATAAACGCCAGCAATTTAGGTTCATTTCAAAATTTGGAATTGTCGCTCATGTTTAGATACGTTTTAAATTTTCATTGGCGACAGTACTAAAATTTACTCAAACGCCAATATGCGGCATATTAAAGCCAAGAGAAGGCCGCGAGGGAACTGGAATTAAATTATTCATTGCAACAATAACAAGGTTTGTGGTAGACGTTAGCCCGACTCCTAGCCCGGTGTTCCCGTTGCTTCAACTTTATTCCGCAATTCACTGCATTTGTGGTTCTTTCGGGAACATCCTAAACAACAAATAAGCTTAAAACAAGAGCCACAAATGTCTTCACTACAAGAAAGAATAATTGTGAGAAATGCATCAGGAGAAAATGATAAAATATTGACTTTATTAAAAATTGATCTTTTATGGTGGTATTTTATATAGTCGGTGGTGGTGACTCTACCCTAAAAATACCACAGTAAACCCAATGGCAAGACGATAGATTTATCGGGTGGTAACATCTCCGTTGTAGCCTGTATGTTTCAATTAGCTAATCCGTATATTGGGGCTCTACTGCAGCTACCTATCCTTTTAGAATACTAAAACGGCAGGGTGGTATAAAGCCAACGTATCAACCCGCAGGCTATGTTCTTAGGGGCACGTCGAATACGTCAGTTCTTCTTCTTTAACGAAACGACATACTTCTCTACAGTGGTAGAGAAAAAGAAACATGCAACATGCTAGGACGCTCCTCACGAACTGAACTATCAGTGACAATATACTACGGAATATAATCGAGTCTTCGAACAAGGAAAGTCCTGCAGGACAGGTTCGCGACGTGTTACGAATTTGAAGCAGCCTCTAGGCAAGCAAGCACCATCAGTACAAACGGAATGTAATGAAATGAAAATATATGATCTCGGAAACTCTACTTTAAACCAAATTGTTACGCACTAGAAATAATAGATTAGAACTCGAGTAAAACGCGTAGAAAGCATTGATTTGCAACCACATTCTAATGCAAATGGGAATGTGGTTTCTCTTAAAACTCAAAGAACAAATATTACAAAGTAAATTTTTTTATGTCCATAAACTAGATAAGTGCTATTAAGCACGTCTTCTACTTGTACTACAAGCCACAACATTCTCTTACTCGTGGGCGGGTTGAATCTATGTAAACCGTCGAGAATATGCAAATTCTACCAAGCAGTAGTCGCGCAACAGATGCTTGGGAGCTTCTGCTCAGTCTTAATCATTCCGTTTTTACTAGTAACCACTTTTTTGATGTAATTCCGTTTTTCTTTCAATAATAATAGATGCTTATTATTAGAAATACCTTCATATAACCATCAAGTCAATGATTGTTTTCTTATTCTTTTGCACCACCATACACTTCATGTCTAGTCTAGATGTCAAAGGAATACAAGAGATGTCCAGTTAAACGCCATCTACACGATATTGCCGTTTCTTATATGGTCAAGCATTTCCAATCAAATAATAATCAACGCCAAAAGCGTGGATGTAATAAGATAGCTCGTCGTCCGCGTAATATAGTAAAGCTGTCTACGAAATGGATGGATATGAGAGGAAACATCCGGTTAAGATGCGAAAGTAATGTCCCGAAGTGAAACGGAAGTGAGGGGAAAACCGTAGAAATTTCTACGGACAGTAAGGACAGTATTACTGTTGCTAACGCAAGCACATTCCAATATAGATATAAATATATCTAGGTAGACATATCACATTAAATGCATATCACCAGCATCGCATAAATATGAAATAGAGAATTTAAAAAGTCGTATGTCAACTAAATTTATAGGTGGCTAGTCTACTTGTAAATTGATTAAATATGTTTCTGAAGAGAGCTGCTTAAAAGAACTCCACAAATTTAATTGGCACAATACAAGAATTAATTTTGGGGAATTTAGAAACAATTTATAGGTGACCGGAATCTGAAATGCAACCATAAAATTTAATTAAAACTTCTCTTCAAAATGCCATCCAAATATTCGACGTTCCACGTCTCAAATTACGGATGTTTCTTGTCTTCTGCTATTTCTATCATTCCCGTTATAGAGTTACAATTGCTGTTAAGAAACCGAAGCAAATTTCTTGCTCAATTCTGATGAATGGTAGAAATTTGTCAGCCAGCGCTCACGTATTTAATTAAAATAACGAAACTTCTTTCGAAGCGCACACTTTAATTTAATTCCTGATAGTCTACGACGAGCTGAGCACGCCTGGGTTAATTTAAGCGGTTTTCGCACCCCGGCGAGGCGGTGACGAGAAAAAAGCCAAGCGGTTAATGCCCACCGCTACCGGGACGCAAACGCCACCACGCGATGGAAGAGAAGCAACAAAAAAACCGATGAAATTTGCCGTCATTAGTTATTTAAGGCCTGTGTCTACGTCGGACGCTATGAGAAGGCCATGCCGGGTCATCAGAAGTGACGGTACAACACCTTCGGGATGCGAGGCGCATTAAAAATGCAACATCCTTGATTGTATTTGGCTCGGCTGTCGGAATACGTTCGGCGTAAAGTTACGGTGGTGGCAGCACCACCACAGTATAGCGTCGTTCCCGTCTCACACCGGTTGAAGTGCTTTTATTTTTCATTGATGTAGACACAATTTATTATGTAAGTCGCGGTCTCGCCCAGAAAACTCACGCACAACCGACACGTGGGCGGCGCCAAAAACTTGTCGAGCTTCTAACTTAATTATTGACACTCGGTGCGCTTCTGAAGTAGGCGCGATATGCAGCACCACACGCGGCCGCGCGCCGCCTCCGGCAAAACTCGTTCCTTCTGAGCAGAAGAGAGTGTATCAAACCGATGCCAAACTGCATAAAAAGGTGCAGAGCGCAAAGCCTAGCAAAGTGAAGAGAGACCTTTATGCATATTCAAATATGCTAATCGCATACTGTGGTTCTCGTACAGCTTTTGTGTTTCGACACTTTCAAGTAGCAAGGGCACCAGAAGTCATGTTTTCGCTACACCACCTCGCACTTTTGCGGTTTTAATATTCAACGGTAACGTCTGAAATCATTTTTAATTTCACTCATCTGCAATTTCTTCCAACTTACAGATGAAGCAAGATTGCAAGCAAACTTTTTGGTCTTAGTAGCAAAATCCGCATAGTGCTCTTAAATTTCTAAATACCCTGTCGGTTTTTCTTACTTTAACCTAAATCGCAAAAACATGAAATAAATTAGAATTAATTCATGCATACAACGAGATATTCTTTGCAACACTTCGAGTCTTAGCTGACTACTGCTGACAACATACGTTGTCATCTTAATCTGGCTATAAAGTTGCAATGACAGTAAGCAGGTCGTTGCCACCTTCCGCATGTCCCAAGCATTTAGAATGATTGTTATATTATAGTAATTTGCAGTCGTCTGGCTTGGTAGATCCCAACTTTGTTGGCCAATTAAAAGATGTGCCAGGAAATTTCTAATAAGGAGATGAAAATCTGATTGAATAATAGATTAGCAAGTAAAGTGTAAAATTGTTTGAATTGCAGGGTAACAATTATACCAATTATATAAGTGCTTACAAATGCACTTATTTCAACAAGTTACAGATTAGAGACGCGTTTGAAGCAGGAGAAATGCGTACAGCTCTTGATGAGTGAGCCGAAAAATGAATTCACAGCACGAATTGCAATTGCACTTCGGTATATGCCAATAATCCACGACGCACGTGGAATTTTAATTGGCGCATCCCGACGCTTCTCGCTCAGCAAAAGCTACACTCGTTTCGCATTTACATTTCAGTTCGACGGCACGAACGCCCTGAAGAAATGAATGGCGCGCGGAAGCATCCTTGCAGAACCGCAGTGTAAGTGGATATATTGATGAAGCGTGGTAGTCTTTTAGCGCTTGCTAATTAATGCCGACTCGACTGTCCATCAATCACTTCGCGGAATATCTGTCATCTTTTCTGCTCGCCTTACTTCAGAAGCGAGCTACTTTCCATCCACTAACAGTTTACATCCGGATGTGCGTCGCATGTAGCAATTACTTATTAATAGACATCGTCTAGAAATAATAATTCTACGACTTACTGCAACTTGCAGTACAGGCCAATAAGGAAAGTCAATTACTTTTCAATTTATTCGTGCACCTGTTCTAATTTTAAATCGGTTGTAGCAGCCGGAACTAATTCTGTTACTCGCAATTCTATTACCATCCCAGTCGCAATACAACACTCTGGATTTTCATTATTTTGCTTGGTTTTTACGTCTGTATTGTTTCATGACAAACAAAGAAAGTTCATAAAAAGGGTTAAATTGATTTTGCTTCAATCTCTTCGCAGCAGTTGTGTCAGGCTTTCCAAGCGAAACCGCACAATCTAGCGCAAAGTCCACTGTTGTTAAACAGTAAACTATACTGGATGTTTCAATGTTTCTTACCTAAATAACATTAATTAATTGTGAATATTCAATATCAACGTATGTCCTATAAGATAAAAAATATTCAACCGTTTTCGATACTTATTTTTATTGACGGTTTATTTAACATGTGTACGCTCGTGTACAGTTTGTACATTGCAGTGCATTGTCTACTAAATTTTTGTCTCTGTATGAGAAACAAACGCGTGGACACTGCCCGGCTCCAGCTGTCAGTTCCAGGAATCGATCTCTTTTCTAGTGCACTTAATTACAGCGGATATAGTAGCGCGGAGCGTACTTGCCGCGAGAGCTTTGCCCGTAGTATATATGTGTTTTAATTTGACAAACAATGCGTTTAATGAAGTTACTGGAGATGGCCTGATAATTATAACGGCCACGCGGATTCGCCTCGAATTCGCCTCGCATCACCCATAATACCGATTAATTCAACCATATGACATGTATTTAATAGCACAAAAAACAGCGTGGGTCCATTAAAGGGGCAGTTTTAATCATCCCATCGCATAACCAACAACTTATTGACGATGGAGAGAGTGACAAAAGCACTTTAATATGCCACCGAAATTCAAGCGCATAAATTTTAATTTTTGACTAGTTTTGTTCTACGTTGTTTGATACTTGACTTGTGTAATGCTCTCTGTTTCTTTCCGATTGCAAGTTTGTCCAGTAACCTCTTTGCATGTGGCTTAGGCACAAAGTTACAACAAACACCACGATCTTCACATCAAAATTATAAGCTTAATCTACATCGAAATCTTTTTATCCAACAAATTCATATGTTTTGAATTGCAACACAGCTGTTTCCCGGTGATCAACTTTTCCTTTTATGCCAAAGCTTGCTTTCGTGGAAGTAGTGCTACTTGTATTACGACAGCATTCGTTCTGGAGTTCAGCCCCGTCCGGATATTATTGTTGTTTGCAAACTACATTCCGCACATATATCTTTCGCATAGAACCGCCCAATTTGACTAACCATCTGTCGAAACTTACATAGTCAACACATAAAAACAACAAATGCTTTGTGTGCTTTCCTGCCATCTAGCAAAAACAACATCTTGTAAACCGGTAGTAACTTTTGAGCCTCAAAATTGTATTGTAAATGCCAAACATTTCCACACAAGTAAGTTGCTTGGAAATGCAGTACTTCTACTGTTTAGAATAGATGGAAGAACTTCCTTGAGTGTAAGATTGCATGGTGGTTATTATAAAATTCACGTGTAATAATAACTCTTTGTGTAGTCTGCAGCACTCTTGGAGAGTAACGACAACCCAAGTCTAAGTAAAGATGAAAGGAAATTTTGTCTTATCCCTTTGGAAACTTTTGATGCAGTGGCAAGGCAAATACAGTAGCTGCACAATCTACTTACCAGCCATTAGAGAGAACGAATGACAACTGGGGGAAGGGACAGCCATGCGGCAGGTAAGTAGTTGCTTTGGTTTCGTGCTTTTCGTTTTGGGTATGCCGCAGATCTGTCATCAGCACCAACTTATGCATAAATTTATGCTTGCTTTATGCATAAGAGCATACTGCTCAATACAGGAGATTGTATAAAGACGATTTTTAGTGGGAATATCTTTGAGGAGTTAATTTTCGGCTTTGTACTTATCGTACGACCCTTTTCTTCTTTATAAAGTTTGTGCATGTAGGCTGCACCAGCAATCTACTCTACATAACCTAACATAACGAAAAGATACATGAGATGTGAGATGTAAATAATGTACAACATTTTACGATATTTACATAACTGGTAGTACTTCTGTTCGCACTAGCAAATTGGTGTAATAGTAAATGTTCACAGAAAACTAATTACGACCGGCTTGGACGCAACTTGATGTCAGTGGAAAATATTTTGTTTGCTTGAGCTTGCGACGCGACTCCTTCACTAGCTCCATCGATAAAATCTTTGAATGATTAATGAAAAGTAAACAGGGACCTTCGTGTTCCGTCAGCGGCGAAGTTGCGTGGCTTAAGAGCAAACGATCATTAATCATACGCCGCACCATTCACACACAGGTCACAAACACAGCGACGGTTGTGCACACCTTCATCGCATTTCATTTTTTGCTATTTTTCCTTGCCGCCCCGCTGCTTTCCTAGCCGTCACAATCAACTGGCAGGGAGAGTATTAACGCTTGAACGCACCGGGAAGAGTCCAGATTGACTTCTTCTCCGCTCTAGCATTGCAATTAATTACGAACTCTCAAAGACGAAGCGCGCGCTAAAAATACAAACCAATCAATTATGAATCTATTAACTACCATCCATTAACCAGTCGCAGAGCCGAACAATCATTAATGGCAATGCTAAGCTGGTAGACCGTGGAATTCAGTGTTTACGACGAATATAAAAAAAGGTTATTAGGTTTCATCTACATGATTCCAGTCTTCACGAATTTGATACTTCCTTTGAAACATTTTTTTACGCTGTGGTTTTAAAAACGTTGACGGATGCAAGGCGACCGAAAGTAACAGCTACCGACAGTGCCAAGAGGAAGCCATGTCTAATTATGACACAGTAAATCATGTTCGAACTTTGGTATATTCAATATGATTGCCGTCGAAACTTTTTTAGTTACTGTGATTTCTTTGCTACTATGTTATTCCCTTCTGTGGTATGTTTGCATATGTAACTTTTGTATTAGTCTTAATGCTGACAGTTGTAAACTCCTTCCTTCCTGGCACAAACACGAATCTAAAACAAACCAATAACATATGCATTATGCGTGTAAGAGAAAAAAATTTGTAGTACGAATAGATTCACAACATTCGATAAATATAAGCTGAAAAAGTTTTTATTGTGATTCCTGGTGTTTCTAATGCGAAATCATAAAATCGATAGATCTATTTCTAAATAACTTGGAATAGTATTTTGGTCGGTACTATCTTGATAGAACTTGTAATACTGAACCATTAAGATCAAAGTTGTATTGCAACGAGTACAACATTACAAGTTCTATAATCGTATTCCTTATCAACTAGTGGCATCTACGCCAGGATGCATAGGAATCAGCGTATCAAACTTTTCTTCATGACCGATGAAACTTTTTCCTCTTTCCTCTACAGAACCTGAATTCTACACGAGTGCGTATAATGGAACGCATATCATATGAACTATTTGCAGGAATCGAAATACCTTTTTACGTACATTCATTCCGGCATGTCGATATTTTCGGAAATGATATATCGTTTGCAGAAGAAAATAAAGATGCGCACGAATGTCGGATCGAAGCGTGTAAACCACATAAATAAAAAATGAATATGCAATTTTTTGAAGTGTTATTGAATAGACCGCTCTTCTCGGGAGAACTTTTCGTATATATTATCACAGTAATAGACTTAGTTTCCTAAGAAATAAAATTTTATAGTGTTCTGAATCCTCGTGAGAGGAACAAATACATTTCAACTTTCTTCACAATGTTACATAGTAAATATTTAATGAATGTTGACTTTCCAAGACCATACGTATTCAAAGTGTATAAATCATATTGTGTTGTTTTAATGTGTTTATTCGATGAAGTCGAAATTCCACTTACTAAACAATAGACATGACTGATTTAAAACCTCTAACGGACTTTTAAGCTTTAGATGAAGTATACTTGTTAATCCTTAATGATGTATTAAAGTGTTTTTCAAGAGTCAACTGATAGAGATGCACCGAAGTTTATGCAATAAGGTGTTCACGATTTTCACTTGTATTCCTATCTAATCTGTTAACATATGTTGTGCAGTTCTAATAGAAATATACACATTAATGTAATAAATAGTTTTTGCACTTTGTCACGTTAGTTATAAGTTTAAATCTTCAGATAAGTTTACTGGCTGACAACATCATCTACATTCCGCATTCCGGTTCCTGACTGCCCTCAGGCACATTTTCAGTTGGTGACAGTATTGTTCCACCGTATTTCAGCAGAGGCCAAGCAAAATAAATTCAATCATCATTCACAAGCCATAAAACACAGCGACTCACTTTAAATGAACACTTGCTGCAGGAGCACTCTGCCATTTGCTCTCGCGCTCACCACGGGCCAGTAAGCCGAAATCACGCTCCAACGTGTAAACTCGCATAGCGCCAATGTATGCGCGCGGAAAACATTAAAACAACTCCCATGAAATAATGACCATTAACGCGAACATCGGGGGCAGATAGGGTGTGAGTGATTGTGCTAGAAAAAGGGCACAGTACATCACCACACACAATTTCAAACACCGCACATCTGTTGTTGGCTTTCATTGGTTACTGTTGGTTTGGTCAGCAGGATACAGACATTCGCGCGCAGACAAGGCATGCGGATGGATACATAGACACCACTGGTGGCGACCCGGTCGCAGGGACAGAGTGAGCGAGGGGGACACTGTCGGACATTGCCAAGATATATCTGTGCGGAGGTATGAATGTTTTATGGTATAACGTCGGGGCGTAGGGAATGTGTGTTATAATGGAGACTTGTCTCCAAAAAGCAGCATCAGCGGTCAGTAAAAGGCTCATCCATGCCACACTATACTACATTTTTGTTTCTTTGTTTTCAAGTTTTTCGTAGTACAAAATCAAACTTTGTACTTTTATGTGACTACTAAATTCAATTTTTCTCTTGCGTCATGTCCCCAAGTAAATTTGATAGACTTCTTTTAACCCAAGTACTAAATAACATTTTTGGTTTGACTGATATAACATTCTTATTGGGAGATAAGAAAAACTACATAATATTTCATTGTTTAATAACGTTAAACACCAAAGTTCAATACATCTTTATACGAATAATAATAATATATTTTGTGCATATATAATCGTACATGTACAAGACCATCGACCAAAATTCCTTAAGTTATGAAAAAGCAATAATTAAGCAAAACGTTAATAACAATAATAGTTATAATAATATTGTTCTTGCCCCGCTTCATAGTTCAGTCGGTAAGCCGTCTGACTGTAGCAATGACAGCGAGGTGCATATTCTGAGGATACGGGTACAAATCCTGCTGGGGGTACATTCAATATAATATATATCTAATACCTATCAATAATCATGGTAATTGATGCAATACGGTGTCAAGTACGATGTCGGTAATAATTACTATGGTTGTAGTACGCTCTAAAAAATAAATAAATAATAAAATAGTTTCTTCTTAATTTTACACATTTGAAATCTTCAAACGTGTAAAATTAGAAATTCCTGGAGCTTTTATTCTATATTCTTAGCATTTTACTTCTTTGCAAAAATCAAAGTATTCACGTTGAAAAGCATTTGTGCACTGTGAAGAAAATCCAGAATATTTCATTTACATACATATGATACCTTTAAAACCAGTACCTAAAAGATTTCCTACGCTCGAATTCAGTTTCTTTGAACATTGAAAGTTCCAAAAACTCTAAGGTAAATCAGAAAGTTGCATTAATAAAAAAGTATTACTCCAAGTTTATTTCCTAAATACCATATTTTTACATAACAAAATCTTGTTATAACCTTGTTACATAAAGGAGACAATCTGCAACAGCATCGTTGGCTTAATATTAATTTTGCAGTCAAGTTGCCTTCTTACCGCAACTTCGACAAGCAAGGTGAAAAAAATACAACTGTTTAATGCATCCTAGACGACTAACAGAAGCGATGGTGAGCTGCGAATTTTTTAATTAAATCGGTGCACTGTGTTTACAATGCCGCCTCAATTCTCTCCGTTGGCATTGTTTAACGACAATGAAAATTATTCACATAACGAACGCGAGCATCGCGAACGGCAAACATTGAAGAAGTGCCTAGAACAATGTTTGCATGCGTCATAATTAATTTTACTCACGCATTCATCATTCAGTTCAGTAGCCTCATGTTATGTGTATGTATACTGGTTCATTGGAGATGGCATAATTTTTCAAAGAAACTAAAACGGTAGTTTAAAAATACATGAATAATAGAACGTTACTTTTCCAAGATGGCTTGTGCAAAATTAGTAATCTTTAATTTAATTAAAGTCTTTAAGAATTTAATTTGCAATATAAATTATTTATAATATCATCTGGTATATATTGAAAATATGTTTTGTAATATTAAATTATATGAATATTAAAACACCAGTGCAAACAAGTGCATCGAGCTTGCATAGAATAGTCAGCGTAAAGTAGGCATTTTATTAATTAAAATTAGTGGTTTTTAGTGCGGTGCATAAAATTTAATTCCAAAAACTATAAAATATTACGAGCATTAAAATATTAAGTCAGCACTTCAGTATGAATATCTAGGTATTTATTGTGTACTAAATTGGCCACAAATATATTTGAAGATACAATTTCTGTATATCAAATAATAAATGATAGTTTTTTTAGTAACGATAATCGATTAGTAAAATAGACTACTACAGATAGATAAATAAATTAGATTAATAAATTAATCGTGAATTAAATCCAAAAAAAAAAAATAAACTGAATTACGTCAAATCAAGTTTTACTCTGTTTTATTCTATTTTATTAACAATAGTTAATCAATTAAACCATAATCAGAGAACCAAGTACATATACGATACAGTACATCTACAATACAATTGTGGTACAAAATTATGAGAAAACTGTTTTTCTATCACATTATAACTAGTCGAGTGCCGTTAATGTCATCTTGATCGAAAATTTGCTGTTGCATAGTGTAATAAGTATTTTTGCAATAGATAGATTACAGTTATCACAGCTTTCGAATAATATTACAACTGTGCCCCACAATTATATGTTCATGACATCGACACACGTCAGCCTTTCCCAACCCAAGCAAAAACCTATCATCGTTTTTATTAGCCTGTTGCTCGTAATTTTTGAAACCTTAAACAAAATATCGTCAAAAACAGCTCAATCAATCTATAGAATGTTTGATTCAACGTTTTTTTTTTTTTAATCGAAACTTCTAAATTCAAGATTCACCCGGAAGAATATCCTTATTCAGCGGGGCGCTAGACTGATTTCAGTTAATCCATTCCTCGTTCTATAATGCTGAAGCACGTCGACGCAGAAAAATATTTTCTCTTGCTGCAGAAAGAGTTTTCTCTTGCCAAGAATTTGATTTGTTCCCAGCTTGGAAGTTGTTTGCTGGTGCAAAAAGCAAGAAAGTCATAAAAAGCACAAAGCTACTACTATAGGAGACACATCAAAAGCAATAATAGGCATAATGTCTTAGGCAGTTCAAAAAACCTTAAAGAATGATATAAGAAATAAAGTTGCATATTTTACATTCAAACCAAATAAAAACTAATTGGTATTAGTAAATTATATTTCGTAAATAAATGGAAATATTTTCTAATTATTTCTAAGATGTATTTAATGTGTTTGTAGATGACACCGAACGTGTTAATTTTGAATACGTAGATTTTAATACTTCTGACTAAATCCTAGTGCATAGATACTATAATCATATAATAGTGCAAGGTCACTTAATTGTATATACTAACTACTCAAAAGAGTTTTAAATTTCTCAGCAGCATGTATAGAGCACTCAACATTACGTCTTTAATATACATTCATTTTAGTTTCTAGGCAGCCAAATATAATATTTACGATAGTTTTTTATGTTGAAAGTTTAATATCTCGTTAGCACTATGGAATGTAGAAGAAAGACATCCAGCTGTTAGCCGACTCATACTCAAATGCAGCAACTAATAAACACTGAAGAGCTCATAACGTATTCTAATTAGAAGCAGTATCGCAAGGCTTTATTAAGATGCATTCGTTAACAAATTATTTAAAGTTACGATTCAAGATAAACAGTTAAGGTTGAAGCAGTGCATATAGATCACCCGTGTATGCAGCATAACTGCACCGCGAGTGACTTGTAATTATTTTTCTAACAACATTTTAAAGAACTTAATTACTTCACGAGATGGCCATTGAAAAGTTTAATTAATGGGGCAAAGCTTGTTTCTTATTGCATGCTATAACTTACGCATGCTAACGAACTGTGAAATATATTATCGGTTAGCATATTCAGGCGAAAGTAGTTGAGCTCGCCGTCGTTCGTCACACGCCATGTATCGGCCGAGATTTTCCGCCACCGTCAGAATCTAGGCCCCCCTCTTGGGAAATCTGCGCCGCATTAGAACCATCCACGGCGAACACATGTGGCGTCCGATTGCGGCGCGCCACCACCGGCTATATGGATTTATATGTGTCAGAGCAAACACCAAGATCTCAGCGGGGACGCGCGTGTTGACCGTGTCATCGATGGAAAACCGCCGACGGAACCACAACGCTAGACTACCACCTGAAGGATTTATAAGAACGTGCATCGTTTGCCAAGCTGTTTCTTGTTGGCGAGGGACTCACCCAAACAGCTTGACTTGCTTGGTTATGACTTTTGCGGTCAGCTCAACAATTTGCTATTTTAGTTAGTTGTCAGATAACACCAACGATATAATGCTTATTCTCAGGTGTGCTCTGGAACGATATAATCATGATTTAATATGAAAATTGCTTGTGTTTTTCTTTGAAACGTATTTGAGAAATTTGTTGATTACATTGGTGTGCTCTTGATTGCTTGAGAAATAATGGGACTCTTTATAAAGGCGTGTGACTGCAAATTCGAATAATCGAGTTGCTCAAAATTATTGCCATGACTGAGCAGTTTGCCGATTCTGTTTATAAAGATTTTCTCCGTTGCGCGCTTCTTGTACTTCGTATGTGTTCTTTTATGGCTGCAAAACTATTGCTTACTGTTGCCCATTTACTTTTGATGCGCTCCGCTAAACTGAACCGAATGCTGGAAATCAGAGCAAAATCAGACGTAAATATAAATGAAAGAATCGGAGATTCACTGAAGTTGATGCAGCATTTGTGACTTTGCTATTTTCAGACATTGCTTTATATTTTGCTGCGTTAACTTATCATCAAGAAGAAGAACACAAGCACAATTATATCACCAATATATCAAAATATTTTAAGATATAAACTTAATTAACACGTTTTTCCTAAATTTAAAATAAATAATAAATAAATAAAATTGAAATCACTTTGAGCACGAGAAACATCAACCACACTTTTAAATAACCGAGACCAACTGTCGATATTTTGTTCTAATGTACAATAAAACCCGGTGCTTTCCCTAAAATACGTATTTGTGGTAGAGTATGTTTTCATGTTGCGTTCAAAATTTGATCAGAGGAAAAATACATCACGTCAAACTGCAATTTTCACTACTTACTAATGAAATAATGTTTGAACCTGTGCAGGACATGGTAGCATTGCTATAGAATTAAGAAGCATTCAATGCGCATATGGGTATTCGTGTTATTTATTTGAAATCGTAGAAATATTTAGCAATTTGTGCAACGACCATATTGATGCCCATGGCAAGGTGGAATATTTCCCGATCGTAGTCACGCACGTTTGGCGGCTGAAATAGATGGAGCGGCGACGGCACGACACGAAAAGCTTTTTAACTTTTATTATTTATTCGGCGCACGCATTTTCATACCGTGTTGCTCGGCAGTTGCACGAATAAAGAAGACCTGATTGACTGTTTTAATGGCGAACGATATTTTCATAATGCCGTCGCGCTCTATGGAACGCCCAATTGAATAGCGTTCGAAAATTGAAGCAACGTTTTATTTGTGAGCAAGTGCCATTGCTTTACTTGGGCAGAGAAAATCGCTCTGCGCCCAACATCATTGAATACAGAATACATTTTTATACTAATAAGTCTCTTTGAATAAAATTTCATGCATACTTATAGGATTTAACGCATTAATTACATTTCACTGCTGATGCAAACTTTATGTGTCTGATAAAAGCACTGCCTTGTATATAGGTAATTGGAATTTTGGCATCCAAATTATATTTATTATTCTACCTCTGGCCATTTGCTTTCAATTCGACGCAGCGAGCAATCAGCATAAATATTGTATTAACGCGAATTTTATGCTTGCAGAATTACATTGAGTGTCCCCGTTATTCTTATATGCTGCATGAAGGCACGTTAATATGAACCGTTGAAAACCGCTTTCGGCAATAACATGCTCCGAAACGCAGTGGAATATTTTTAATCCTTAATTATTTTAACACGTTGTTAATGAGAATCTTTGGAGACGACACCTCTTGCATATTTTTAAAAATATATATTGCTTTATCAACCTATAAATAATATCCATAACGATGTGGTGTGAAACTCTCACATACAATGTTAACCGTAAGAAATCATTATGAAAGTAATTTCTCGAGATATAATATAAATTAGTTGATAACTGCTGCAGCGCAAACTCTTTATTGAATGATGTACTTCAACTAAAACAAAAGAGATGTGCGTCAAGTTGTTACAAAATTAGATTTTTGCATGAGCCACAAGAACGAAAGTGTAATAAAGTTATATTAAGCATTTTATTAACTAATTTCGTACACTACTTACAGGTTGGAACGGCGATGTATCTACGTGTGTATATATTTAGCTGTCAGGCGCATCTCATCTAGCGGCGGATGCAAAACGTTTAGTCGGCGGGAGTTAATAACGTGCCAGTCGCGAACTTCCCGGAAACGACTCCAGGATATTATGATAAACTGATTTAATATCTTACGTTTTAATATAAAAATGCAGGCCTATACTGCTTACGACGCGACGTTCCTGCATTCTCGACTTTGATACTCAGCGTGGCGTAGGTAAATGCTGTTGTGTAGAAGGAGGGTAGGGAAAATTTTTCTTCTGCTGTAGCACCCGCTTTTCGCAATTTTCCTCTTATCGTTGTTTTGCATTTTTTTGCGTTTTACTAATAAATGCCAAGGTATGTTATTAATATTTATGTCTGCATTGATTTTTTGATGACTTTTTACGGAAATATCAAAGTATAGTAGATGCATATAACGATGCATAGAAAAGAAATTAAAGAAATTAATTTTAATCACATATTGGAGGAATTAAACATAGAATTGTACTTGATTGTTTCCGAAATATTGACAGTTAAAAATTAATTAAAAATATACTATGAAAAGTTTTATAAGCTTGGCACTATATAAATATAGAATCGTTCTTCAAAATACAGTAAGTTACAAATAATAGATATTGATTGGTTTTAATATTTTTAATAACTTTTCACTATACTAAATTTAAAATTTATTTTAGATTAAACCGGAACACCCTCTATATTACAAGTACTTAATAGACTCAGCTCAGCACATTTTTTTTAACAACTGATTTCATTTTTAGGCATTCGCGTAAAGTTGTTATTCGAATTTTGCAGTTGCTTTGCTAAATGTATTGAGCTCTCAATTAAACAGCAATAACTGGCATTAGAACTAATTGCAACATCAATAAACACACTTGGGTATTTTAACACAAACCATCGATATCTCCATTCTGATGCATAAAAACTTTCCTAACGCAGTATCGCAAAATAAATAACGTACGTGTGGCATTTTTATTCCCGCAAATCGCGCGCCCACAATGCAACATGCACAAGCCGATAAAAAGCATCATTATGTCTTCGATGGTTAACTGCTGCATTTGCGGTGATATTTCCGAAAGCATTCGGAAGGTTCGCTCCGCAAACAGCGTGCGCAGCGCCGATATCAAGCCCGCAGTTATGTACCAAAAGGACTAAATTACCATCTAGTCGCAAATATTTGCGAATTGAGCATCGGACTGCAAATTGCCCTTCTGCAAATGTACATGGCTACCCCACATAAACACTCGCATGCGTACACAAGGATAGAAAATTAAACATTAAGGACAGAAAATGCAGCAAAGATGTCATAAAGTCATAGCTACCGGCGACAACAAGAAGGAGCATCGCTTATAGTCGCAGTCTTATCGCACTCACGGCGTCTTCCTTTGGCAATAGAAAAAAATCACATCATCCACCTCTGCATATATGCATGCCAGAACATAATGGGTAGATTTCCGTAATGATGTTGCCAGTCGTGTAGTTGGTGCTTCAAGCCGAAATGAGGTAGGTGAATAACATGCTTCATAATCATCTAGAAAATGAGTTTCTAACGACAAAGCAGATAATTTTTTTCTCATCTAGCTTCTAAAACCAATAAACCTTTTGTTTGCAGTTGATATAGTGATATTTCCATACTCGCGCGCTATATTCATACGAAATACGTGTTTGTGCAAGTAAATTCACGACACCACATAATGTCACTGGGTAGGGGAGTACTCATTATGTGAATTTCTAAGATAACAAAAAGTTTATGTTCACAGCTTCCGTGGATAGGCAAAACATCAAACTACTCGACAAACCCTCCCTAAGTAAAAACCAGATGCTTGCACGTACTTGATAGAAATTCATGAATCATGTCGCAGTAAAAAGTATAAATTGATACAAAATTATTGTTTTCCCTGTTTTTTTATCTGTGTTGCCCATTCATTTCTCACGCGGCATTTTTGGGTACAAAAGTCTGTTGTTCTATTAGTCGGTATTGAAATAATTTAGTGCTACGTTTAGTTTATCTAATCGAAGAATATTATTTTCATGTGTCCGGCGTATTAGTTTCATAAATTGTCAATCCTTTGTCTTGCCAAAGGTTTAGAAAAGGACACAGCAATGAATTCATAATTTACAGTATTTCATTAGATTCACTTGATTGATATTAAACTATTAGAAATTCTTCACCCATGTACTCTGTCCTAGTTCTTTAGAGGTGCAAAAAGGTGGAGCGATAACAGATTAATAATTATTAATCTCAAAAAGTCGCAAAAATTAGTAAAACTCGAGTTTTAACTTTTGTATTAAAAAAATTCTATCTCCAAAACTAAATCCGTCAAGAAAATTGGAATACTAGTGTGGTATTAGGCAACTCATACTTAATCTAGTAAACATACTTTCATTTCATTCCAAATGTATATTTGTTCAGAATATGCGTTCAAATCAACGTCTGCACTTTTTCACAAATTCTCACTTTGACAACTAATAGCTTTGAAACTATTAAAGATAAACAAATCACGTTTTCACATATTTCTTCAGTATCTATTTACAAATTGTTATTCGAAACAGCTAAATGATCTAACAATAAATACGAAAGTTATGGGTCAATATATCAAATTGAAACCAAAATTGGGCAAAACACTAAAATCAAGATTAAAAAAAAAAACGTTGCGTGCAGGAACAATTTTGAAAAATTCGTTTTCTTAGAAAATTGGGATTGATCGAATGCAGTTAATGCCATCTTTGGAAATCGGAAATTTGCTGTTCCACAGTGTAACAGGCCAGCAACGAGGAAAGAACAGGCATTTGCCTTTATACATAGAGAAAGAAGAAGAAGAAGAATCTCAAGTGGAAAAAATTTATAAATAAGACAACTGAAGGCGCAAAAAATATGACGGGTCATAATACACGTTTAATTAATAACAAAATGAAAGTATTAAAATTTACACAACGTTCTCTACATACACTTTACGCAAAAGTTGTAAATTTGAAGAATGTTATGAATATTGTAATAAAATCTATCAATTATATTCGCAAAAACGGTATATATGAATTATCGAACATTTCAGAATTTTTTAAATAAAATTAACGTAGAATATAAAGATATTATTATAAATTTTTCAGAAGAAAGATGACTTAGCCGCGGTAAAATTGAAATATTTTTGACAGAAAAAGAAAATAATATACCAGAATTATCGAATTTTAAATAGATAAGTGAGTTAGTTTTTCTTGTGATCATTACAACTTATCTCAATAAATTAAGTATAACACAAAGCAAAGAAAAGTTAATTAACAGGAAAACTATTTGCGGAAAAGTTTCCAGCTGTCAGTTTCATTGTCATTTTCCGACTTTAAAATCGTTTTTGACTAAAAACAAGAAACCGTGTTCTAAAAGTACTGGATGAAAATTTTTGTCATAGGTTTCAAGATTTATATTTAAAAGAAATAGACATATTAATATTAGCAAATCTTAAAAATTTGATTTTGTAAAAGCACCAGACAATTTACAATCTAACAACAACATTATATTCATATCTACCAGAAAACAAATTTCTTAATTTAAGAAGCTTTGCAAAATCAATGTTTTCTAGAACTCATAAACAGGTTCTAGAAAACAAACATTTACTAAAAAAAAATGAATTATTGAGTAATATGTATGAATAAAAAGCGTATTGAAAGATACACCATGTTCTATATTTTATAGTTAGGTATTTATACAAATCTAGTTGATTTTTTTGTATTGTATGAAATTGTATAATTTGTATTCTCCGTCATTATTGTTATTATAAAATGTCAGAAAAATTATAGTCTTTTACTATATTTTTGATAATACATAAAATTCAACGTACAGTCCGCATAAAAAAATATTTCAAAATGGCCTACCGTCTGAAAAATGTTGCCACCTCTTGGAGTTATAAACTGTTTCACAAAAATAATTTGTATTATATTTATTTAACTTTAAAGCAGAGAATTGAAGAGAGCAGTTGACAAAAAGTAAAATTTCTGCATTAACCACTCTAAACAGCTATTTCTTATTAACAAGATAAAGTTCCGTAAAAAGTTAATTCTACCTCGATCATACTTATTATTTGTATTACATGAATTTGTCTCTGTGAGTTTGATGTGGCTTTCAATTAAACAGATTTTTTTATATTATATTTATATCTGTTTTCACCCCATCAGATATTATAGAACGGTGCAAAACATTTCTTAGAATTGTTATTTAATTAATTTGCATGTTTCCGAAATACAACCGCCTGCGTCCGGAGAAGTAAGAAAATACATTCTACTTGCCAACCCTATTTTGAAAATATTAGGTTACGCAGGAACGCCTAGCTGTTCAAGCAAAAGGATGGTGTTAAACTTGTATATTTTCATTTCTGGAAATGCACACAGGACGTCTTAAAACATCTTGAAGGTTTCAATTTGACATGTATTTCAATCCAGTTGTGGCATGTAACAGCTATTTTGATATTTTATGAAATATTCCCTTCCGTCGAACATAAACTCATTACGTTTATATTCTAATGTGTGTATTATTAAATTGCTGTATGAAAGTAGGTATAATTACACCAAATTGAAATGCTAGGTAATAATTCAATTGAATTTGTGTAAGAAGATACTTTAAGGTGCGGAGAACACTCAAGTAGGTAATATCTGTTTCACGTTTTAGGTACATTTCTTGTGTTTCGTTTAAATTTGTAATTTGATCTATAGCAGATGCGCCACGTAGATCATATACAAGCCATCTTCTAAAAATATAAAACGCTACACATAAAATGCACAGCACGCTTCAATGTTGGCTAACTCTTTTTAGCTTATCAGCTTAGCTTCTAAACTTTGGATCCGCTCCGGATGACATTTAAGATTCTTTCTGCCAACTTAATAAAATGGGTACCTAAGCTGGAATTTGCTTAAAAATGCTCTACTTTTGTTTCTATTATCTGTGTTAAAACACACAGAAACCTTAATATAGTAATAAGTTTCCTATTTTTCTACACTGATTTCTATCAAACACCAAAATACCACAACTCTACTTAATCATTATTTGCACGAAAAAATTGCTTTAATCATATTGACGATACTAGTTAAAGCACATAGAAATTAAAGTGCATAATAGATTGAACTTAAAACAATAGAGAGATCATAAAATCTCACAATGCAACATTACTGCACATCTAATGATGATCATTTGTTGAGCTGAGCAAACTGCTCGGTTGATTGCCGGAAGATTGTGGTGAGTTATCGAGAAACGTCGAGTACATGGAACTTCCAAAGGCACGTGAAAACTGTGAATTTGGTTTTCATCTCATTACGAGCATTACTCACAAGTCTAATAACGCGCAACCCGTTTGCCTCTACTAGTCCCTAATGTAATTCTTGCTGGCATCATCTATCAGTTAGCTAACTCGATATTACTTCGCATCTCACGATATCTAAGCGTGTGCAATCAACTAGGGAAATTTAGCAATCAATGACTGTGGCCTCGTACCATTTCCATCGCCGTATTTATTAACTCCCGATTAAGCTCTAAATTATGGGTTAATTTGAAATGTATTCAAGAAGGCAGATATAAACATTACCTCTAATAGCTATTCAATTTTCTAATATCAAATAATAGAGAACAACGTCTACTTTATGAAGTAGTTGAAATCAATTTTTAGCTGATAGCATGATATCTACAATCAAATATGGAATAATGCGCTAATAATCTTTGGCAACTATTAAATCTTCATGATTAAAGCGCAATGTGACAGATCGATTTCAGCATCTGATATCTTGGTAAATCAGAACTTGGTAAACGTGCTTATATATAACAAAGTGCTTTTAGCATTCACATCGTTTGTCGTGAGAGCATTGGAGCTTTGCATATGGCTTTGTGTTCTCTAAGCTGCTATTAAACATTCCATTCTCCCTATGGGGCATAATTCTACGAGCAGTCGAGTATCGAATGTGCCACGTGCGAATGCTGCAATCTCATGACTAGCGTAATTACAATTTCATAGTAAGTGTACGTGGAGCTTCAAGGAGACGATTGTTAACTTGCTGCGCTGAGTACTCATACTCATTCAATCTACGTAGGGCCATCATCGAGGATGGATATTAATCGATATAAATATTCATAAATTGTTGAATTTCATCGTCGTACCCCTTAGTCGTTGCGCAAGGTCACCGTCGCAAATTCATGCCTCAATCGCATGCATTTCACGCGGTGAGCTTACAATTAGTTTAACACTCAAGTGCAGGTCGGATACGAATGCATCACTGCCAGATGGGGGAAGAGAAATACGCTATGCATCAAGTATATGGCAAAGGGGATGCACGTTGTCGATGAATTTATTAGTATTAGGATTATTTCCTGGGTTTTGTTTGGGAAACGTGCACCTGAGTACGGTGAGCACCCTGAGCTTCGTCGAACAAAAGTAGATTTATACATTTATACAAATATTCAACATGCACTACCACCAATTTTGTGGGCTTGCAGGAATGGGAGAGTATACAAAGCAAGTTAGCTAAGGTATTGCTGCTATACAAGGTGTTTCAGAAAGGTATTTTGTCTACGATTAAATAATGGGTTGTTCTATATATTTGTATATTGCGATTTGGAATTTAATTGACAAGAGAATTGATTTAGAGGCACATTTAGGGATAGAATTATACCAACGCTTTGTATAAATAACACCATGACCTCGACTGAGCGAAGAATAACCACTTTCTGTTATTGATTGCAAGCAGCCGAAGGTCGTTAGCGCACCTAGCCTTTGCCGCCTCTTTATTTCAATATCCAAAAAGGGGCGCAATCCGCACGCAAACCAAACGTCCACCGTAGATAGACCTTAAACACAACTAACAACAAAATTTCTTATTATTTACCTACATTGTACATTAAGTTTTCTAACTCTATTCGACTTAATTTGATAGGAACCAAGAACTCACTTAATTAACTCGCCTACACCAGTGGCAGCAACTTAATAATAATGACGCCGCTGATGATGATGAAGTATTTTTAAAAAATCGTGATTAAGAGACATGTACACACGCAGCAATGGTGAGCATCACGACCGTCAGACTTTTGCGAACGGATTTATACCGAGTCAGTCAACTAATGCGATTACACTTTGGGAAAAGTTTTATGTTTATATAAAAAGAGTAACTTCTATGCTGGCAGGAATGTGCAGTGGTAGCGGTTGGTGGTGATATTAACTTAACGTTCGGCTGGCAAAAAGCGTGTTTTTTAAATTAATATTCTCGCGGCGCACGGCATAATCTGGAAAAAATGGACGGAACAAATTGGATTTTTTTCTTATGCTTAGTGGCGGCATTCTGCCGTTGAAGGTCTCCGCACAAGGCGCACAAATAAGTTACTCAGCTACGTTCTGGGTAGCAATGAGCTGCAGTAATTGCACGAATTTACTTGCGAGGGGTGCAAAGTGACTGCAACGCAAAAGAAAAAAGTGCCTGAGATTAGTATTAATTACATTTTGAAGGAAAATAGCGGAAATATTAGGGGAATAATATTTTAAGTTCAGATTGCGTTGTTAATCCCTTCATGCTTAGGTGGCAGAAAATCAACCAAATTCTATTTAAAGTAACGGAATTAGGCTCGACTTTTAATGTGATTATTATTATTTCACTTGGTTACTTGCTATCATTTATTTCAGAGACAGAAAGTTGAACATTTGGGTGTTTGATGTGTTTAATTAACGACTTTGGCTTCAAATTCTTTTTTTTTTTTAATTTTATTTTTTTATACATATTACATAAATATACCATTTGAACATACAACAATAAAATGCCTGTTTTATTGAGTATGGAATACCCAATACGATACTAAATTTATTTTTCGTCTTTGGCTCTTAACGTGTATTTCAGCAATATTTAAATTTTAAGGGTTATGTGCTTCTTTGGGCAATAGTGATTTGCATTACAGTTTATAAATGTAAAACTAACCTAAATGAATCAGTAACCACAAAATGAAATTACATGAGCAAGAACCTTGGATGAATTGACTGGACTTTGGGGTGTAAAGATAAAAGGAGATCCTGCATTTCCCTCGCACCCTGAGCTGCCGCGGTCGGTCTTTATATGCATGTCCTTTAGCCTCTTCAAGCTTCCCAAAAGTAACCGCTAATTGAAACACAGTCGGTACACATTTCTCCAATACGACGCCTCACTCAAATTCTAATTCACTTTTTGATCCTTATACCGTCTCTCAATATTTAAATAATTATATTATGTCGTGCCACTAAAATGTTGCCACTCTTGTTTCAATTTGGAGGACATTGTACGATATGTTAAGATTTGTAAATATAAACATTTAAATATTTATTTACTTACATTGAAATGCAATAAAAGTTTATACCTAAATAGATGTATAGAGTATGCTATAATAATAACATACTAACATCTTAATTTTTAACTGTACCCGTCCATACTTTTGGCGTATTATTACCCATGCTTGCCATAGACCATTTTATAGTAAACTAATCCTTAAAAAATAAATAAATCTCTAAATTTTTGCTCAAATCGCTTTACAAGCTACATAAAACCCCCAATAAATAATACAAATATTGTAGTTACAAAAGTTATAATTCTTTAATATTCTATGTTTATTAAAGAAACACTCAATTACGGAGAATAATAATTTGAAATTTTTGACTGCAGAAACCCATTTAATCACAAACACACCGTAAAAGAATGTCAGATACAAAATAAGTCAAAATTGAAAGAAATAAAAAATTGGAGAGAAATAAATGTGTGGAATTTATGTTTTACTCGACATTTTTATGAAGAAATATTTGAAATACATTATTAAAATAGTTATCATAAGAAATCAACAATTTGTAACTGTCACATACACCTTGAACCTAAACGATGTACCTCCCCTATTGCAACTTGACGCAATCGTTTTCCTATTACATAATATACCAACTATTAGTTTATCCCCACAATCGATCAAACCTCCTTGTGACGTAAAGAAGTATCAACCGCATACTCATATTTTAAACTTTTTTTACTTTTATCTCACGCTGCGGTGTTTGCATAAATGATTTTTTCTCAGGAATGGTAATCGATCGCTCCTATATTAGTTTTCAATTTCACGTCATTTCATCATACCACATGCCGAATTCATTCGCGTATCGTCTGAAGATCGCTTCTAGGGTAGCAAATATCACTCATAGAGAGGAAATTTAAACTTCAATGCAGAATGATGGATGAATGAATTATTCTGATTATATTTTATTTCCGCTGGTTAAAAATATGAAAGGCATAGACATCAATGTGATAATATCGGAATAACAATTTTGGTTGATATCAATGTATGTATCGATTTGTTTTGAAATTATGCGAATAAACGCTTCCTGAATACATATTTTTAGGTTAGGTAAAGATATCTAATATATTCTAGATTTCTCATAGGTAACATTCGGCAAGAGTAAACATTTATTCCAACGACTGAGTTTCGCACAGGTACAAAATTTCATTTGGAATACAAATTGGACATTCAATTGAATATTCAATTTGATAGCATGTGTTGTGGTGGAGTCTATATTACATCAAATGCTTTCTTTCCCAAAGGAAATTTTGTTTTCAAGCAGATAGTTTTATTTGTAAGCATATAAAATCCGACATTGGAATATAAACATCTAAATTCCAAATGATTATACCTTGTTCATGCATTATTACGAAATTTAAACCGTTTACGTTCCTACCATTTGCATTATTCTACCAGTAGTGTAGGCGAAATTAATTTGAAAATAAACTCGTTTCAAGTGCCAGACGCAATGCAAGCCGTCTCTCGCTTCTCATATACTGCTAGTTCTATATTTAAAACTAATTACAGTTTTGTTTTTGTATACTTGCATGTAATAAAGGCTTTTGCAGGAACAATCTTTTGTTTCTCGGTTCGAGCTATATTCGCCGATATTTAACAATTTGATAATTAATTTAATCTAGACACTATAATTAATAAACTGCCACCGAAATTTAATAATTTCAAATTGGTTTTGCAAGATCTACCGGATTGCAAATGAGAGATCGTATAATGGCCCTTAGTTACGCAGTTGCGTTTGGAACTGCAGGAATATCTATCAAACTCAGCATGCTATGGATAGACAGCATCCGGTCAAGTGTCTGTTGCTACTGTTGTAAGTTTGCGTTTGAGTTGCAAGTGCGGAAATTGCAATTGACGTGAAATACTAAATGTCATTCATATTTCTAGACAATTTAGAGATGAATTTGTTTGAATTTATTTTTAAATATACCAACAAATGCAGGCTTGTCTTTGTTCCAGTTCTCAAATATAATGTATTTGTTGCAGTTACTGAACGGAACATAATTAATAGGTTTGATTTCTATTCGTTCCTGCATCTTACATTTGTTAGTAGTCCAGCGCAAGCAAGAAGCTAATAAAATCACCTAATTAAAAATTAATTGAACTACACTTAAGTAAATTAGGCACTAGATGTTTTTTGTATCATTCTACTCAAATTAGGTCGGAAAGCAAACGACAATTTGATTTTAAACGTCTAGTATTAACAGGTACAAAAACACTTACTGAACAATTAATTAAATGAATCGGAGTATTGTTGAGTGTGGTTACAAAGTGTTCATTAGATTCATTATGTTGATAAAACTGCACTATTACACTTACTGTTTGTCACTTGGTAACATGTTTTCGACATATTGTCTTCTTCAGTATTTATGTTTTAGCATTTAATAATTTACGTAGAAAAAACGCATCATGCATCTCAATTTAATGTTTGTGAATGACGCATACGCCTGTGTCAGAGAAATGTCCAACTATTTCTGCACTTGATTTTTCACTTGATTATTAAAGATTAATTATTATTCGTTGTTATGCGCCTTTAGAGTTCATCTTCAAGAAACTGGCAATATTAATTATTCTTCACAAAATAATACGGTTCAGCATTCTACAACTATCACCTGAAAGTGAAATTTCTCATTAAGTTACTCTATTTTATCTACCGAAATTATTAACTGTTATTAACAGTTTTGGGACTGAATTCAGTGAGAATGTATATTGGTTTCAAACTCGTATTCCCAGAATATTCGCTCCGCTGAAGCTGCCGTAAAAAAAAAAATAAATTGAATAATGAAGTAAATCAAATACATTTAATCATATAAGAACGTTTTTATTTCTTTATAAAAATATTGAAGAAGGCAACATGCCGAAAACGTTTTGCCAAGTGAATAATAGTAAGTGTTAAATGAATCATTTCGTCTTGTTGTTTTCTAAGAAAGACATTATATAAATAAATATATAGTAATAGCTAGAGTTAAGTTATATCAACATAGTGAATATTAAACACTTCATGACCACACTCAATAATACCTTTAAACATCAAACAGAAAAACAAATGGATGTGAAAACTAGCAGCGGTTGTGCGTTGATTTCAGTTCCGTATGCGATTCGAAAACATTCGGATTAGTCAATCGCGATAGTATCAATAACCAATAAATTTTCGAAGATTTTCTTCTACATAAATCATTTTTAATAATAATTCGTCTCTTTTCTCTCAAGATAAGAATTAAGTAAAATTGATGATATCATTAAAACTGTAAACAGAGCTTTAAAAAAATCAAACGTTAATTATCAATTGAATCTGAAGAAAGATGATACTTTTAAAACTCGAAACTTTTCAGCGCAAAACTTTGAATAAAATTCCACGAATTGTTTCTCTCTACAGTGACGCCGTTGGCAACTCAGAAGAGAAAAGCTCTTAATACTTTGCCAATTTCTTCTTGGAATTTGCCACTAAACTTTTTCGCATCTCAAATATTGCATCAGAGAAGAGAAATGTAGAAGAAAATTAGAAGTAAAAGAATTTATGGAAAATGACTACACTGGTAAACACACACCTGTACTATTCAAATATACCACCTTCATTTAGAAATTACCTAAGTAAATAATACTTTTCAATGTTTATTGGATTAAAAGACTCTTTCATTGTTTTATACAGTAAAGATAACATTATAGTATTTGTTGTATCAATATTAAAATAAAGCGTTAAAAGTTGTAATTATCTTATTTGTTATAACACCGCTATTATCTGTAATTTTGTAATGTTCTTTCTTGGAAGAAATAAGCAATGTCTGAATCAATCTCTAATATAAAGTTAATGCCTTTTGCTTTTGATAACATTCGCCAATCAGCACGCTTAACAGCATATAGTTAAAAGCTGCACAAAAGCAACGATTGTTGCATCAATCTAACGAGAGATAAGAAGACGGCGAAGAAGGCAGAGTTGTCATTATAAATCAATAATCTCGTAGACTCGTAGAGTAAGTAAAGTAAATCAATTTGAAAACACAACGATAAAATCAATTAAATCTGCCATTTAACACTACGAGTGACAATCAACTATAGCAATTATTATTGTGAAGTGTAGTTAATTGAAGCAATTAGTTTATTTTTATAGAGTATAATTGCTTTAACCTTTTAGGTCATAATATGAAATAATACAATTGTTCACATTTATCCATTTTATTGCTTAGTATCTTATAGAATTAAATTCAACTCAATTCTCTATAGACTGTCAATTTTAATTGTATTTAAGTGCATTCTTACATAAATTTTTTTGTACATGTTATAATAATTATGTTGATAAAACTTCACTATAACACTTACTAATATTTACTTGTTATAACGATTTCGGCTTGTTGCCTTCTTCAGTATCTGAAGATTTCACGTGACAAATCATGTTAATTCTAAAAATAATAGTAAAAGAATAATTAAACCTTTCCAGTATACACAATTACTTTATTATTCTTATTTTATATTAAAAAAAACATTAAAATACTGAAGATACTGAAGAAGGCAACAAGCCGAAAACGTTTTACCAACTAACTAAAACTAAATGTGAAATCATATCAACCTAATGAAATATTAAACAATTCGTAACCATACTCAACAATACTCTGTTATAATAATCATAAATATTTGGCTGAAGGACCTTTCGTCGATGATCTTGTATATGTACAATTGTATTGCGCGACTGTATGTGTGCAAAATATATTATTCTTAATTATAAATACTGAAAATC
>JAODIE010000007.1:3316276-3327316 GCA_027575565.1 Diploeciton nevermanni
CACCCTACTTAATTCATATAATCCAGATTATAATTTCTTAATTTTTTTTACTTACACCTCCCACAAATTGTTGCATTGACATAAACTGAGATATCTATGTTATCCATGGAAGAACAAAGTATATTATATAACATTAAAAAATCGTTTTCTTGCAGGTTACACTATAGAAATATTGAAAGCTCACGTCTTGAACATTGAAACGTCCCACATGTTTAAATCAAATTATGAATGTTAATCATTAATATCCTGCAGCCTGCAACAGACCACCATAAGGTGGCGGCTGGTGTGTTCCGCCACCGCGTTTCGGTTTCGTTCTTCCGTCGTATAACGTGCGGCGAGGAAATTACGGCGGCGCGCGTGCAGTTGCCGAAGCGCGCCCCGCGCCAGTTTGTATTCGCCGGCGGTGGAAGTTGGTTCGCGTCGTGGCGCTCGTTCTTCGCATCGCGTAGCTCGCACGACGCAAGAGTGCATGCAATACACCATAATCCTGTTTGATTGAGACTAAACATTTGTTCTTCGCAAAGTTTTCTTGGCTGTTGCGACGCTATGGTTCTTGATTTGAAAGAACATTGATTTGCTACGAGATTCCTGCAAAGATTTGCTTGTGCCCAACCGTAATCCAGTGATTGTTTGGCAGAAAGCTCGTTATAAAAGTGCAGTGATGCGTTAATGTGCTTCAAATGTTATAGCGCTTTTCGGATTATTCTGCAACATTAAGGTGAGCTTCATATTTCTCCTGTCGGCCCAAAGGAAATAAAATGTTAGGAATTTTCCAAACTTTCCTCGGCAGCAGCTACAATAGCAGGAACCGAATGGCACAGGAAGAGAAATAAAAACGTTTTATATCATTTTAATTAAATGTCAAGTCCTTGTGCTCGTTTGGTGCAGAAGGGAAAACACTACGCGAGCTCAAACGAACGCCAACTGCTTTAACAGTGGCGGTGACGACGTGTTAGTGGCGTTGGCGGTGCGACGAAGGTACAGAATGGAAATTTCGATTTTTCACCTACCGTTCATTGACGTGCCTGCGCCATCGCGACTCCACTCACAATCATCAGTTGCCGTTCAACTTATGCGAGCAGTCATTTTCTTGGGAAAAGTCCAATAAAATGCACACGCTTTCTTCTATTTTTCTTTGTTATGTTCATATAATTAAGTTACCGTTTGGGGTTTTCGAGTAGCTTGAAAAGTCTATAAATAAAACGTGGCTAATCAGTCTAACAAACAGCTTGCAATATTTTTGAACAAGCAATTCAATTCAATTCGCACGGCACGTAAACGCATTGATAATAAAACTTTTGGAAAGGTGTCAATATTGATTAGCAGCAGGATTTGGAAACGGCCCAAAAACTAGGAAATGGAGGCATTAAATTAATAACCGTTATTGATTTGAATTCGCATTGATCTGCGAATGGTAAAAGCGGATACAAATTGTGCAGTGTGAAGGTTTTGATTAAATTATTGCGACTGCAACGAGACACATCATCAATGGCGTCCAACTCGTTTTCGTCTCGGATGCAAAATTGAAAATTAACCAATCCGCACACACGCTTCATTCCGTACCATACACTTTAGCGGTGGCAATTTCATAATGGTAATAATGAATATGAAATGAAATTGCCATTGCGCTATTTGCTGGATACTGAATTAGCTACATTGCGTTGCACTTAGCTCAAATTGAATATATAATCATTCTGATTGTGCCATGTGTAGTCCTCTACACATACTGAATGTTTCACAAAATAATTTTAACCATAATATATATTTATAACTTATTACACTCAGTATCCCGGAAAATGAATATTTATTAAGGCATGTAATTTAATTTGCTCGAATGGCAAAAATAAATAGTAGGATACTAGTTATGGTTTATTAATATTTACAATTCACTTGATTATCATTCGTGTAAATTGTTAATTAATAATTAGGCACGTGTAAATTGATATAATTAGTAATTATCATAAAATACAACAAATTTAAATTTGAAAGCAATAAAGTGAAAACAATTTACCAAATGTTTTGTTATTTGGCCTGTCATTTTGAATAATTTTAAAATACATTACGCTGCAATTGAAAACATAAATAATTAGAAAATATAAGCAGATGATTACTCGCGAGTTTCACAGTGTATTATATTCATATTATTCTTCATTTTCTAACCTGCGCGCGCCTCGTTTTTTTGTGAAATACGTGTGCGCAATTTTGGGCTCTCAAATGTGTGATAAATCCTTGTAAAAATCCAATAAATTACTTTTCCATACGCGCAAAATTTGCACGCGAACACTATTTGCAGCGGAATATGAAATTGTTTTTCAACAAGGGAACACCATTTTATGAGGCTCGCTGACATGATTTATGCGCATTATTCGAATTCCTTTTTAAAAATATTATTGGATATGAATAAAAGTACGGAAATCGCATTTTAATTATAAAATGAATCTCATCAATGTAGTTTTGTATCAATGTATCGTTGCGATACAGACTAGAAGTGCATTTTTTCTTTTAGAATGAGCCGGCAGATGGATTTCAGCAATTCTGTAATCGTCGACGACGGCAACGTAAATCGTTGAGAGACGTCGAGCGTAATTTTGCAAACATGGAATTTTAAATATGCATGCAGACGTGCCAGAAGATGGCCGCTCACACCTTTGCAACAGCACCTACAATCCAACAAATCAAATATTTATTATGCTTCGGGGCAAGATAGCAAAATATTGTTACCATATTGAACTGAATTCAAAATTCGGTAAAGCTGTTTCTACGACGTGTTCATGCGCATGATTAAAAAGGAACGAGGCATCCCACCTTAATTTCTATTAACAATCATGCTCGAATAGATGGCATAACAATGAAACATATCCTCGTAAAATATGGAATGCTTTGTTTTACACACAAAGATTTAATTATGAAAATTCCAAAACGGCGGTGCACGTACGTATATATTTTCACCCCTTTTATAGTAGACGGAGGCGGCGGCGGGCGCCAGCGAGGCGGCCGAAAACTAGTGGCTTGCGTGTGCCAGTCCTTTCGTTTCTTCGTTAATGCTCAACCGCGAGGTCTATGTATGTCTGCATAGTTGGAAACATATAACAAAAATAAATACGAATATTTGACAGGGTGATACCGGAATGATTACATCAAAATAAAATTAAGACCAAATATTATAATACTTGATGAACATTAATTAATAACCAAATCCCCTTTAATTTTATATATTTAGTCTATTGTACTTGTCCTTGCTGTAAATGTTTGCAATCGCTTTGTAGAATTGTCTGGTACACGTTTGAATAACATTTTTGGGGCGCTCGAGAAAAGTCAGAGTTTGCACATATAAAATACACAGAGTGTGCTCATACGTACCGGGCAACGCAGACGAAATGGGCGGATTTAATATTAATATGCATGTTAGAGTTGACGCTTTGTGAGTTTAATGCGAGTGCTACGTGGACATGTGTATATTTTAATTCTACGCTTTTTGCGCCAATGCGTACGTTGCGGCAACGATGCAAAAATTTCATATAAAATATGCAAATATTTTTGCAAACTGTTTTGTTCCACAAAGAGAATTAAAAATGAACACAATGCTGTGCAGTGCATCGTGTTTCTTTATAATGTTTACAAAGTATTTGATAAATTTACACAACAGCGCCTTGTCGCCGTGCATTGCTATGACAAATAATGATAAATAATGGGCGATGAGAGGAATGCCCTTCATGTGCATTCAATATTGACTTAGTGATTGTTTACGCATTTTGTTGCCGTGACCGAGGAAAGTTATAAAGGAATATTCGATTAGTAACTGCGGTTACTGACTCATGACGTGTAGCTAATCGCCCGATTATCGGGTTATCATAAACAAACATTCATATTTGTCTTGGAGAATCTATGAAAATATGTTAGCATAATTTCTGTTGTACATTTGTCTTTGATTTAAAATGCCTCAACTAGCACCTGTTGCCAATAAGTAAGGAAAATGCTATGCAAAGCTAGTACTAATTTTCCATCAACATACCATCTTTTAAAGGCTATAATAAATGCCAGGAGAGTCGTTCTGACACCCTCTATTTCAAGCGTCGTCTTCTGCAATTCATGTTCCTACTTATTACCGTCACAATTGCCACCTATTAATAAATTTATTAATAACTGGTCGTAACTGCACACGCGCACCTCCAGTTATTAACAAAGCATAAACAAGCCAGTCGTTTAGGCTTAGGCAATTGCATACCATTTAGTTCATGTCATACTCTTCATCTCGCGTCAACTCTGCTTTCATCTTTTTTATTGTTCTGTCTCAGTGGTAATGATGGCAGCGTCAGCTTTTGTACATTAATTTATGTTTTATTTGCTTGCTGTGTTTAAAATTATCCACAGATGTTTGTTTCACAACGATGCGCGCATTCTACTCTCTTCATGCCGGTCATTTACATTGACTCACGGTAATTTGATAAATACGGATAGATAAAATAAGCAATGAAATTCAATCACTTATCTGGCTGAAATGTGTAGTAGTTGTATTATCGTGTTTGTTCACTACAGACAGAAGAAGAAATAATTTATTATGGGCAACGCCAAAGAATGTAGTTGCTTGTACAAAAACAGCTCAACAAAGTTTAAAAGTTAAATTGCTTTTTTCCTGCTAACATTTTTCGAGTACAGTATTTTCTCGGAGCTTGACTAAAGTGTGTCATCCGTAATTATTATCCATAATTAGTAAGTTTAAGTTCCCAAAGTGAATCATCCCGATGGCAAGTAAACAACTGAATAATGCATATTTCAGCGAATAATTTAGTACAGAAAATTAAGAAATTGCTTGTTTCCAGTCCAGTTCAAGTCTGGACGAATTAAATTTAAGTAGAGAAGACTAAATAAAAGCAACTTATTCCATTTTAACTTATCATTTCATAATCTTTGTGTCGTAGCTACTATTTTCTCTTCAGCTCATAAATATATAAATTATCCATAACAAAACTTCATAGAACACGGAAAATCTTGAGAAAGCTTTCCCTCAAAAATGTATATTAAAATTTAGAGGTATGAATATAGACAGAAGCTAGTTTTTAGGATATCATCACCATTCGTCTAAACTATTTTGTATAATTTTTTGGTACAGGGCGTCGTGGTGTGTGACTTGAGAGCGTACTGCAACAACCTCGGTCATACATCGACACCCCGTACCTAACTTCTCACCACTGGCCACGTCTGTTTGACAGGATGCAGACACTCAGCTAAGCAAGTTAATTAAATTGCAATTCTGCGGAAATAATGTAATATTTCATAAACATTGCATAATACTTGTGTTTATATTCTTTACATAAAGAGATTCTTCGAGTGCTACTAGAATAATATATTCTTATTAATTCTGCACTTTGCATGATCTTGGCCATCTTATGATCTGCATTGGCACAACTATACCTGCACTGATAAAAAACTAGTCACGTTTTTTCCATGGTTTTTATGTCCAACCCTGCTTGTTGTACGTCGTAATCTTCCGCACGTAGCACGGCCTAGACCACACACAATGCGCTATTGATCGCGGTGGTGTGAGTGCGATGTGCCCCCATCTCTAATATTGTTACTGATGTACTTACACGGAGAGGGCATCCGGCAATGTCGCGCGAAACGAATGGACCGAAAGTCGCGCCGAGCGAAGCGTGGGCATGAATATTTATCACTTCGGCACTCCACATTTGCACTCATGGATTTACTTCGTGCCCGCGCGCATCGAGTACCACCATGCTGTGGAAAAAACGAGGGAAATTCAGCTTTTGCTTATGCGTTGTCATGCTTTGCATTTACTTCGCGATGATACTTGTTCTGCATCTTAAATCCGGCGAAGCAATGAGCTTACAACGAGTCTTGATTTCATCTTCTTGTACATCAACACTTTAAACCAACCAATATCGTTGCTATTCTATTGTAATCTCATTTAATTCATGGTAGTCTACTAGAATACTGCTTTAGCGTTCACTGGAAGTTTATACAAACAACTAACGAAGTGTTGGGTCAGATTGCATTTCAAATGGTAATGACGAATAAAAAACGTTATTTTACACTTTGTATTGTAGAAATGCAAGCAAATACTCGTTATTGGTGTAATATTGTGCATAATTTTATAATTCGCGCATATTAATTTCTATTAGATATATATTATATTTATTATATAGATGAAATTTAACTATAACACTTACTTAATCCATACTGATATTGCAAAAGACAGCAAGCCGAAAATGTTTTATAAATCAATATTTACTAAGTGTTGTAGTTTTGTTTTATTTAAGTAATAAATATTAAACACTTTGTGACCATACTCATTGATACTCTATATAAATATAATTAGAGCATTAATTTATATATAGATAGACTTGTTAAAAAATATTCGGGATCAATTTACCAATGAATGCATAACTTACCGCTTCCTAGTACAGTCGGTAAGCTCTCTGACTATAGCAGTGACAGCGGGGTGCATATTCTGGGGACACGGGTTAAAATCCCGCGGATGGGGGGGGGGGGAGTTATATTCAATATAATATGTACTTTCTACAGAAATTCGTCTCGATAACTGCGTATAACGAAGTAGAGGAGGTCAAATACGGTGTCGCTATTCGGCATGGGTCCAATAATAATAACAATAAAAAAGCATTTGCAAATTGATGTTAAGTTTCACAGAGAAGACTCAGATTCCCATGTTGTGAAAATATTTATAATATTATTTATATTTATTCGGTTTTTATTTACCAATCAATTAATTGGAGTTTTTAATATATTGATTCGTGATAGACTAGATTTTGTTAAATGTTGGTTGTTGGCTTCATTATGAACTTAAGAATGCATAGCATTTAGTATTGTAATGTTATTAATAAATAATTGATAAACTTCAGTTTATGCTTAGAAACAATTACATTACACTATTGCAAATGACAGCTTGATAGTCTATATACGCTTATTAATGAAATCATAATATATACGTCAAGATAATTTACAACCGCGGACAGCCGTCCGAAGCACAAATGAGAATTTAATGATTTGTATAAAAGGCGCGCTCGACTCGCGTTCGCTTAAATTGATTCCTTTTTGTGTCTAGCAGTTATGTTTTTGCGGTTGCCAGGACAGCATGCAAAGAGTGATAATGGCAATGAATGCATTATGAACTAAAACAAAGCGGCATTATTGTCAGGGATGCGCTCGTAACTATTAACTATCATGGCAATCAGTTGAAAGGCGCTTTCTACTCTTTTCATAGAGGACAAAAACTTCCGAGTTCTTCTATTATGACGTTGTACGAATATAGTAATTTCAAACCGCTGCATAAAAAGTGGTTAATTAATGGAAACTTAGTTCGGTATCAACAAGCCACCACCTCAACCAGGTGGAATATCAGGTCTAGACTAAAAGTTGCATTTTTTAATCAACATCGCAGACATTCAGATCATGCAGTCATTAAATTTTCTTTACTGACGACACAACAAGTGCGGAAAACTGGACACGCGAGTGAGATACGGCCGAGATAATGCTTTCCTATGGGAGCGCACATGAGTTCAGCACATGCCATCATGTTGTCTGCGTGAATTGAAATAGGCTGCCATCATTTGCATTTTTAATTGTGATTGTGTGTATAATGGGGTATAGCATGTGCGTGCCGCTAGTGTTACGTCTCTATACTTGTCGACTATTCAAGAATTTTTCTCTCTTCACTTCATTACGCTGAAAAAAGAAACTTTTTCCAACTCAATAAAGAGTCCGTAATTAGTGCGTGGGCTGATTGGAGACTTTGAATTACATGCGAGCGTGTTTTCCACATGAACCGAAAGAGAAAAACTTAGTGTTTGCATTTAAATGTGGAAATGTAATGACTTTGTAATTAAAAAACAACTAATGTGAATTGATAAAAGGGTTGAAAACTAGAAACTTTTCTTTCACAGAGAAGTTATGTATTGGATATATTGTGAAATTAAAATCAACTATCAACTCACATGCCGTAGAAATAAAGCAAAATATAAATAAGTAATTATTATTAGATAGCTCATTTGGGATGCAAGAATGGGCCATGAAAGTAAGCAGGATAATATTAATAAATAAACAGATCCAGCTTCGATTAATAATGTATTTCTTCTAAGGTCTCTACTTTATCTATCCTTTCTATCTATGTCCGTTATCCGCCTATCACTTTATCTGCAGTAAACGTACTATTTGATGATGATTATGCTCATGCCCAGTCGAGGTGCAGCATCGTGCGAGGGCTTCAACATTAATTAGCATTAATCTATGTTCTTAACTTCCCACGATACGCAAATAAACTTGGAGTAAAAGAACATATTAATTAGTGAATATGAGCAAAGCGCTTACCTTCACTGCGCAAACATTTTTATGCACGTTGTGTATATCAGCAGTGACCACACATGAGATTTTAAGCAGGATATTCTTATCCCAACGCATGCTATCATACGCATATTGGAAATAGAGAGTAATAAAGTGCAATGATAAACTTCACTTTTGTCTCTCGTAGGAGTTTATATCTTACTATAAGCTAAAATAACCATTTTCTATTTATTCACCTCTTTATTATAAATCTTAGTCGTTTGTCTTCAACATATTTACCAAAATAAATTGGTCATATGGTTTGAAATAAAAAAAAACCTTTTTAGCAAACATTATTAAATTGATTTAGAAAAATGGAAGAAAAGAAAGCCTAGACAGATTGGCAACTTGGTCGTGATATCGATGATGTCGGATCCAATTTCATTGAGTGATCATTACCAAGCCATGTGAGAAAAGACGACAAGAAATGCGAGAAAATTGCAGTTCTTATTAGGGTAGTGGTAATGCGTTCATATCTGCGTGAAAAAGAGAAGGACAATAACATGGCGCCAGGATTATGATGAAGAGTTTGGTTTAGGCCAAGTATTAATATCAATATCTAGTACATGTTGCCGAGGCATTCGATAATAAAGGAGAAGAATTGAAAGGGTTTTCTTAAATAGTTTGCTATTACAGGAAAATGTTTTTTATTTGAGTAGGCGCCCTTCACTTACAATCAGAAGGGACATTTATCCTACTGATACTATCTTTGATTAAAGATCATTCCAAGATTACTGTGATTCAGTGTGAGACTATAATTTCAAGGTGTTGTGCTTCTATTTAAAGTTATACACAGCTGATTAGTTTGCTTCGCATTTGCATTGAATAGAATACGGATTTATTGTCGTATTTTCTATGAACACAGTTTGGCCTAATTTGTGCGTGCCTTCATCTATCTTATATCACAAGACAATGGATTTCATCACTACACTTGTTCTATGTTCTGCTTTCTTCCGGATTATGCAATTTGAATTTCAATTAGATATTGTTACCGGCTTTTTTAGTATTTACTTTTAAAATATACTTATCGTGGATTTGGTAGATTATCTTTCAATCTCAATCAATCTATTCAATACACCCAGCATTTGTACTTGAACCAGAATATTATAAAATAAAAAATTATTGGCACAATGCTACACCTTCTAGAGTAGCTAGCTGTTTGCATGGTGCGATTACACTACTTCCATTGCCTAATATAGGAATGCAAAGTCAAACTCGTGAATGCGTAAACATTCCCTGAAAATTGGAAGATTTATTTTCGCACAATACACAGGGAAAGTCAAGCAAACATCTATAACAAAAAAACATTGCCAGACTTGTTTTGCTGTTTTATCCCTTTTCTCTACTCTGACATGTTTTATTTATTTTTTTTATTCTACCCCACTGAAAGGCTGTCGTTAGTTTATTTTACTTTTTTGCTAAACCACACCCTCTTTAGATGTACGTACCCTCTTTGCATAAATCTGTGTAAATCCATGTATGTCTCTCCATCTTTCTCGAGGCGCCATTCCTCCTTAAAGCTGTATGCTATTGAATCATTGATAGGATGTAGTATTCCAATTTGACGGAATTTGTGTCAAAAAGACTTCCAAATCAGCAGGGCATTGCTACTTTATGATGGAAAGAATACCCAACCTCCTTACTTTAATATAATTTGAATTGCATTTGACTTTGTAGCGCTTTAAATCCGTTTACAGTTAATCGGAATTGAGCCGATTTAGGGTTTAACATGTATTTGACAATCAGTTGAATTCTAAATGTCACATAAAACGGTGGCTGTCGAAAGTCGAATATGGGCACATAGCTATATGCTTATTCATATAGGGGTAGCTATGCACATTGATACAAATCAATAGGATTTATGGTCCCATCACATTTACATTACGGTGCTAATCGGAGTATATGTAAATTACTACCCGCTCTGTTTTACAAATTATCGAATTAACCAAATGACATTATGATGAATTGGTTTTATTTTAAATTCTGCATTATATAGCCAATTTTATTAATCATACTATCATCATAATATAAATCATACATAATATTAATTAATAATATTTGTGCAAATTAAAGATTAAACTTTTCTCTAACATGGTGTGTTGAAAATATATTTTAAATTTTTATGGTCAGGTTTTTAGACTACGGTGAAATAAGTAATAATAATAATAAGGAATAATAATTAAACGTCTAGTTCTATTTTGCTACTAAATTGATGAAAATCGGAATTATATGTAAAAGCATTAACTTTTCTAATAAACTAATCTAATCTAATAAACAAACAAAAAATAAATTGCGTTATTCCCTGGCAAGAATAGTAATACCATGCAATTTTATTTTAGTATGAGAAAATCCCAACAAATATTGAGTAAACACAATTGTATCATTTGCTTGCATTTTCCTGAAAATTTAATATGCTTCAAATGATTTCTTCTTTATTTTTTATTCGCGTAGAGGCATATAAACGTAGTCAATAAAACAGTTATCATAAAAAGTACAATAGAAAGTTCTTTTTTTCCTTCATTTATTATCAGAGAAAATTATTGCAAGCGCAAATATGATATCTTTCAGCTAGGATTAAAAACGAAAACTCATTAAGTCATTATGATCTCTCTTCTATGAATTACGAGAGCAACAAAACATAATTACTGCCGTTCTTTACTAATTGTTTTCTTGCGTGATGGTTGA